>CM022297.1:84711822-85169361 GCA_011799875.1 Thinopyrum elongatum | reverse complement strand
GATCGCGGGAACGACCCCGTCGCCCTCGGTCGCTGCGACGACCGCGCCGCCTCGCCGTCGCCGTTGGACGCCGCCGCCCGGAGCCCGCTCTCCCTCGCCGGCCTGCTCCCTCGACGCCGCTCGCCCCGACGCGCCCGACCGCGCCGCCTCGCCCTCGCCGCACGACGCCACCGCCCGGAGCGCTCCCTCGCCAGCCTGCCTCCCCATCGCCGTCGTCCCCGTCGACCACCCCGACCCCCGCTGCCCCGTCCCTACGGATCACGGTGAGGCCTCGGGCCTCTCCCCCCCTCTCTGCTCCCGCACCTCGCCGCGCGCACCGCGCCTTCGTGCCGCCGCTCCGCCCGCGCTCGCCTGCTCGCGCACGCGCCCGCGCGCACCGCAGCCTCGCCGCGCTCTGCCGCACGCGCTCGCGCGCCCGCGTCGCTCCTCGCCGCCAACCGCCCGCTCCGGCCGTACCCCTCCACGGCCCCGGCGTCTCCCTCCGGTGGCCGCCGCATCGCCACGGCCCCGCCCCGCCGTGGCCTCGCCGGCGCCCGCGCCCGCCGACTGCCCCGCGCCGCCCGGTCGGGTGCGCACCCGCGGGCCAGCGCCCGTTCGGGCTGCGCCCGTCGCCCCGACCCGTTAGACCCCCCCCCTGGGCCACTGCCCAGTGGGGCCCGAACCCCTGTGACGCTGACGAATGGGGCCCACGGCCCAGAAACAGTTTTAAGAAAATAGAAATAAATAATTAAAATAATTAAAATAATTAATTAATTAATTAGTTAATTAATTAGTTAATTAATCCTGATTAGGTTAATCTAATTAACTAATTAGTGTTAATTAAACAGTAATTAGTAATTAACTTAATTAACTGCTGACGTCAGCATGATGTCATGCTGACGTCATCAATCACTGTTTCGGATAATGTTGAATTAAATAATTAATTAAAATTTCAGAAATTAATAAAAACTTTAGAAAATCATATCTTTTAAACCGTAACTCCGATGAAAATATTTTATACATGAAACTTGCTCAGAACGACGATACGAACCCGAATACATCCTCCGTATTCTTTTCCAGTAACTGCATTCAAACCGACCACTGTCCTGTTCTGCCAGGTTCCTGAACTGCCGTAGGAACAATCATCCTCGCAACAACAGTCCAAGACTTATGGGCGTTTCATGCCAACCACAACCGATTTCAAAGAAGCTCAAGAACCACCTGGCCACCGGAGTGTACTCTCCTTGTAATCAGTACCAGCTTCTGTTTATTTGATTCGGGAGCATCTCATTCATTCATGTCCGGAGAATTTGCATACAAACACGACATTAAATGGGAGTCATGAACACTGCTAGTATACACACCCCCGCGGGTCAATGTCAACCTCCTGGGTAGCAACGACGTCACCGGTTGAAATTGAAGGGCTGGAGTTTCATGCCTCCCCTTTCATACTAAGTCTTTTATTATCGACCTCATTCTCGAATGGATGGTTGAAAGCGCATACTGCTTCTATGTTGCGCCACGAGATCGTCCTCTTCTACCCCCTTCTGATGAAATAATAACTACCAGGCTCAATCAATCCAAAATGCCGAGGCGACTTTATGCCTGAATGGCGTTAAACGCACCCATTGAAGGGGATCGAAACATTCCAGTTGTTCGCGAATTCCAAGGTGTTTTTCCCAAGAACTCCCAGATATCCCCCTGCTCGAGCTGTCGAATTTGTCATGGACTTGAAACGGCACCACTCTCAATCGCCAAGCGACCTTACAGATGCCGCCGCATGAACTCCTTGAACTTAAGGAGGAAATCGACGCTTCACTTCGTAAGGGTTTCATTCGCCAAGTTCCCCTCTGCTTGGGAGCACCTTCTCTTCTTTGTCAGGAAAGAAGATGGATCAAACCGATTGGTCCAGATTACCGTCCTATTAACCAAGCAACCATCCAGAACAAATATCCCCTTCCTCGAAAACGATCTTATGATCACTGGCGGGTTCATCAGTGTTCTCTAAACTCGACTTAAGGTTGGGTTACCACCAGATCCGTGTTCGTGAAAGGATATCCCAAAGACCGCCTTCGTTACTCGAATGGCTCTCCGAGTACACGTCATGTCATTCGGCTAACCAATCTCCCGCCAAAACTTCCCCCACATCGTCTCCCGCCTGATGAATTATATATTCATGGAATACCTTGACAAGTTCTCGTGGTTTACTTGGATGATATCCTAGTATACTCCAAGAACAAGAGGGAACATGCTGAACTCTTCGACTTGTTCTGGAGAAACTTCGAGAGCATCCCTATATGCTAAGTTTTCCAAGTGTGATTCTGGCGTCCCGAAGTAACATACCTTGGGCAGTCATCTCCAAGGATGGTATTGCCGTCAACCCCGAGCGAGTTAGGCTATTCTTGATTGTGCTCCTCCAAAGAACGTCAAGCAAGTTTCGAAGTTTTTTCTCGGACTCGCCAGCTATTGCCGTCGATTTGTCGAGACTTCTCTAAGATCGCCAACCCCTACTAACCTGGCGTCATAAAGCGTTCAGTTTCGATTGTGCGGAAAAGTGTCAGAAAGTTTCTAACGCTCAAAGACAAGCTGACTTCTGCCCCAGTGCTTGCCCCCTTCATTCCCAGAAGGATTTTGTCATCTTTGTGATGCATCCCGTCAAGGATTAGGCGTTGTCCTAATGCAAACCCGCAGAGTAATTGCTTATGCTTCGCGTCAATTGCGTCGCACGAAGAGAATTACCCAGTACATGACCTCGACTTGCTGCCCGTCATCCATGCACTAACCGTGGCGACATTACCTTCTCGGTAATCGTTGCGAGATCTACAAACCGATCATCAAAGTCTGAAGTAATCTGTTCTCGCCCAGACCTGAACCTCCTTCAACAGAGATGGATGGAACCGTGCGGATTTTAACTTGGGTATTTCTATACCCGCTGCAGGCTAAATGAATGGCCGATGCCCTTGAGCCGCAAGTCTTATTGCAGTCACCTCCAGTTTCACTACGTTCAACCTTCGCTATGAGAAATTCAGAAAGCTGAATCTCCCCACATTGTTCCGCTGGAGCACTGCTCCCCCTCCTGAAGGTTCCTACAAAAGAACCTCCACGTTGTTTTCCCAGGGTTCTCTTAATACCCTGGTTGCTAAACCAGATCTCGTGGACACATCAAGACGCTGCAGGGCTATGAACTCTCAGCCCACAAGATTAAGCGCTATCTCGCTGAAGGAAGGCCTTCGTGTCTTCACTATTGATGATACTGGTCACTTGTTCTTAAAAGTCGTCTATTGGTCCCCTCTAAAGGTAACCTGGGTATGACTCAGGAGGTCATGCAAGAAGCTCACGACACTCACTCTTTTTTCTATTCATCCATCCCGGCAATTACCAAGATGTACCAAGACATCCTCAAAGATTCTGGTGGTCAACTGAAGCAGACATTGCTCGCTATGTTTGCTGAATGTGATGTTTGCCGTCGCGTCAAGCAGAACAATCAAAGGCCCGCCGGAACTCTGCACCAAGTTGCTGTTCCTGTGGAAGTGGGTACCATGTTGAAATGGACTTATCACTGATTTCCCCAAATCACAGAAAGGTAATGATGCTATTCTTGTCGTCATTGACCGACTTTCCAAAGTTGCACATTTTCAGCCGTCAGAGAGATCCACTGCTAGTCACTCGCAACTCTCTACATGTCCAGATTGTTTCACCTTCACGGTATTCCACTGGTTATCAGTTCAGACCGTGGCAGCTATTCACCTTCAAGATTCTGGGGCTAGTTTTCCAAGAAGCCTATGGGAACTCATCTGTCCTTCCAGCAACCGCTTTTCACCCTCAGTCTCAAGGCAAGTTTGAACGAGTCAACAAAGTTCTCAGACATGCTTCGAGCATCGTGTCATATCCTTCGAGGAATGGGAAGAATCTCTCCCATATGCCAATTCTCTTACAATAACAGCTATCAAGCCAGTCTGAAGATGGCCCCCTTTGAAGTATTGTACGGACGAAAGTGCCGAACCCCCTCTAAATTGGGTCAGAAACTGGGGAACGTCCACTCTTCGGTCCGGATATTATCCAACTTGCCGAGATCAAGTTCTGGCGTTGTCCGCGAGCATCTTTGAAGACTGCTCAGTCACTTCAAAAGAGTCAGTTGACCGCAAACCAAAGAAATAGGTCTATCAACCTGGCGAAAAGGCTTACTTCGAGTCACAACCGATGAAAGTACACACCGATTCGATCAAGGCAAGCTTAGCTCCCCTCGCTATATTGGTCCTTTCACTGTTCTTTGAAGGCGTGGGTAGAGTGGCATATCACAGTTGGAACTTCACCGACCTTTCTAGGTTCACGATGTGTTCCACGTATCAACAACTTCCGCCGCTGCCTCAAAGACCCTATCCGCGGAGTAGATCACGAATTGCTTGAACTGCAACAAGACCTCTCTTATAAAGAGCATCCGGTCCGCATTCTCGATCAAGCGAGCTCGCACACGCCCAGAAAGTTATCAAGTTCCTCAGTTCATGGTCACCCATTCAGGATGAACCACTTGGGAACGCGAGATCTCCTTCGCGATGAAATACCCCGCTTTGTGTTTCTTTCTAACCTCCTAAAGTCTCTGGGACGAGATTTCTTGTAGTGGAGGAGATTTGTAACACACCCCCGTTTAAGCTACAGAGATCAACCTTTTGATGAGGCCAATGTCATCATGATTAATAGTGCACAATCATCATTAGCATCATATTGGCATTTCAACTCTAAGTCAAAATTCAAATTTAAATAAAGTGGGATTAATAAAGTTTCCCAACTGAAACTAAAATGTCAGATAAATCACAAATTTCCAGAGGCAATTCTAATTGAAACAACCTCATTGGATTGGATAAGTGACTCGAACAACCTCAAAACAGTGGATGAAGATAATATTATAACCATTTATTAAATCTGAAATAAATATGGAATTAATGTTTTGTCAAACTATTTTAGGTGTTAGGATAATGCCTGGTATTATGAAATAGGTCACACTTTTTAGACAAAAACCATTTGAGGCCTAAACATTTAACAATAGAGAAAAAAAACAGAAACAAAAAAAAAAAAAAGCGAGACAACACCCCCCCCCCACCCCGACTGGGCCCCTCGGCCTAGCAAGCCACCGGGCGCCGGCCGGCCGCCCAGCCGCACCTACTTTGCCGACAACCCCCCGGGCCAAACCCTAACCCTACCCCCGATCCCCCCCTCCCCCTCGATCTCTCCCCTCCCCCCCCCCATCTGGATCGGGCGCAGGCCCGATCCGTCCGCCTCTGTCGACGCCCGCTCCGCCGCCGCCGCCCCCCGTCGCCGCCTCCCCTCGTCAGCCCCCCCCCTCCCGATCCAGATCGGATCGGAGTCGCGGATCGACCCCGTCGCCCTCGTTCGCGGCGACGACCGCGCCGCTGCTCGCCCTGCTTTGACGCCCCCTCCTCGGAATCCCCGCTCTCGCCTCGCGGCTTCTCCCTCTACTCCGCTCGCCCTACTCCCCTACCTCTCGCCTCTCCCTCGCCGCACGACGCCACCGGCCCGGTAGCTCTCCCCTCGCGGTCTGCCTCGTCTACGTCGCGCCCTTGTCCCCGCGGCCTGCTCCCCATCGCCGTCGTCCCCGTCGACCACCGTCGACGCCCGCTGAGCCCACGTCCTACGGATCCCGAGTGAGGCCTCGGCCTCTCCCCCTCTCTGCCGCGCACGCGCCCGCGGACGTCACAAAACCTCCGCTCGTCCGCGTCTTGGCCCACGTCGCGGCTCCCGCGCGCTCCTCTCCGCCAACTCGCCCTTCCTCCACCCCCCCCCCTCTTCCGCGCACACGCCCCTCTTTCCAGTCTTCCAGCCTTCGCCTGCCCTTGTGCGTGCTGTGAACCTCTCCGTCCCCGCCGTCCCTGCCTACCCCGGAGCCCTCCGCCTTCGGTCGCTTCTCGCGCCTCGCGCCATCCTCGCGCGTCCGCCGCCGTGCGTTCCCCTTTGTGGCACCGGACATGTCCGGGTCCCGAAAGGGACACGCCCCGGGACCGTGTCCGCCCCTGGGCCACTGTCCAGTGGGCCCCCCCCAGAAGTTTTAAATAAAAAAAATAAAGAAATAAAATATGATTAAATATATTAATTAATTAATTAATTAGGTTGATCTTCCTTATTGGTTAATCTAATTAACTATTAGTGTTAATTAACAGTAGTTAGTAAGTAACTTTAATTAACTGCTGACTCAGCATGATGTCCATGCTGACGTCATCAATTACTGTTTCGGCTATGTTGAATTAAATAATTAATTACAATTTCAGAAATTAATAAAAACTTAGAAATCATATCAGTTTAAAACCGTATAACTCCGATTGTGAAAATATTTTATACATGAAACTTGCTCAGAACGACTGATACGAACCCGGATACGCCTCGGTATCTCCGTCGACGCCCGCAGCTATGAGAACGTTGAACAATTAGACCGATTCCGATAATGAATAGTGTCCAACTTTAATTAAATAAAATCCGAATAAATTCCTAAATTAAACATAAATCGCTTAGTTAGGCTGTATATCAACCCCGGCATATACATTTAGACATGTCATGCATCCCTGTTGCATTATTGCCGTGTGTTACTGTTTCTTCCCCCTCTTCTCTTCGGTAGACTACGAGACCGACGTCGCTGCTGGTGCACCCCCGACCGACTACGTTGTTGACGACCCCTACTTGCCAGAGCAACCAGGCAAGCCCCCCCCCTTGATCACCAGATATCGCCTATTCTCCTCTATACTGCTTGCATTAGAGTAGTGTAGCAGTTACTGCTTTCCTTTCCTAGTCTGATGCATAGCCTACACTGTTGCTACATCTGTTGAATACCTGACCGCAATCCTAAATGCCTAGTGTAGGTGCTAGTTATCATCATTGGCCCTGCATTCTTGCCGTCTGCCTTGCCTATACTATCGGGCCGTGATCACTCGGGAGGTGATCACGGGTTATACTATACATATATACATACTATACAAATGGTGACTAAAGTCGGGGTCGGCTCGAAGAGTACCACCCGCGAGTGATTCACGGATTGGGGGCTGAAAGGACCTTTGTCCCAACGCCCTTTGAGTGGATCTTTGTGGCGGAGCGACAGGGCAGTTTTGAACCACCTAGGAGACAGGTGGGCCAGGCCCTGGTCGGCGTTCGCGTTTACTTCATAATACAACCTTAACGAGATTGGATATTTGATCTGAGTCTGGCCACTTGGCCTATACGCACTAACCAACTACGCGGGATTAGTTATGGGTATCTCCGCGTCGTGGTATCAGCTGAAGCCTTCTTGACGTCAGCGACTGACGGCGCGCGCCGTGTTGGCCGCGCTAACGTAACCGCCGTGATCGTGTGGGTTGCTAGGTCTGCTCGCGGCCGCGTACGCAACGTGCAGGAGCACTGGGCGATGGCCCAGACCCAGAGTGCCTAGGATTAGTCCGCGTGCTGACCTCTCTGTTGAGCCTAGGTGGGCTGCGACGTGTGATCTTCGAGGCCGGGCATGACCCAGGAAAGTGTGTCCGGCCAAGGGGATCGAGCGTGTTTGGGAATATGTGGTGCACCCCTGCAGGGATTTTATCTATTCGAATAGCCGTGTCCCTCGGTAAAGAGACCCGGAGTGTATTCCGACCTCATGACAACTAGAAATGGATACTATAAACCCAAAACCCTTACAAGTGACAGATAAACCCGGTGGTCGCTCTCCGCATGGTGGCGACGAGAGGATCGACGGGTAGATTAGTCTATACGTTGTTGCTTGTTAACTTCCAACTACTCTCTTCTATTGCTTCAAGATGGAGGCTGCCAGAAGCGTAGTCTTCGACAGGACTAGCTATCCCCCTCTTATTCTGGCATTCTGCAGTTCAGTCCCACGATATTGCCTCTTTACACATATACCATGCATATGTAGTATAGATCCTTGTTGCGAGTACTTTGGATGAGTACTCACGGTTGCTTTCCCCCTCCTTTCCTCCTTTCCCTTCTTGCTGGTTGTCGCAACCAGTTTTGGAGCCCAGGAGCCAGACGCCACCCTTCGACGACTACTACCACCAGGACGGAGCCTACTACTACGTCCAGGACGCCGACGACCAGGAGTAGTTAGGAGATCCCAGGCAGGAGGCCCTGCGCCTGTTCGTCTGTTGTACCCTGTTTGTGCTAGCCATCTTATGGCACCTTGTTTAAACCTATGTCTGTACTCAGATATTGTTGCTTCCGCTGACTCTCTATATCGAGCATTTGTATTCGACCCTCGTGGCCCCTGGCTTGTATTATGAGCTTGTATGACTTATTTATGTTTAGAGTTGTGTTGTGATATCTTCCCGTGAGTCCCTGATCTTGATCGTACACGTTTGCGTGCATGATTAGTGTACGATCGAGCCGGGGGCGCCACAGGAGGGGTGGTGGCGCGGCGTGGAGCAGGGGCGGGGCGGCACGGAGCATGGTTCGTCGGGGCGGGGAGGTGCGGGGCGGAGCAGAGGAGGGGCGGGGCTAGGGTTGCGGGGTGGGGAATGGGGAATGGAGGGGCGGGGCTAGGGTTACAGGGAAGGAAGGGGAAATTTTGGGAGGGGAGGGGATCCCGCGTGTTAGTGGGAGAGGGAGTGGTGGGTCCCGCCTGGTAGTGGGAGAGGGAGTGGAGGGAGTGGAGGGAAATTTTGGGAGAGGGAAATTTTGGTGGAGGGAAAATTTTGGTGTGGGAGGGAAATTCTTTTGGGTTTGGAGGCAGAAAAATTTAGGGGATTTTTTGTAAACTTTGTAGAAACCATGGTTAAAATCATACCGAATAGCTCAAGAAAACACCGGTATTCCAAGTTTAGTATTTTTGCTAGTTGGTAGGCCACATTTGATGATGTGACGCGGAGGTCTCCCATTTTTTTGATTTTTTTTGAATTTTTTACGGTGTTTTGAAAAACCGGCCGATTTCGTCGCGGCGGCCGTCCGTGGCTAGGGTTTGAATCATGCAAACCTGTTGTTGATTCTTTGATGAAATGCCTACCTGTGAAGCTAAAAATGATTTTTAGCTAAAATAACGGGCAAGCTATGGAGGACCCGCAGTTCAAATTCCAGCCGGTTCCGGCTGAATCGGCCGAAGGTTGTCTGAATGGCCGGGAGTAGCTACGAGGGTCGGAAATGCATGATTTTTGGCGATCATCCGTAAAATAGGGTCTGCTTTGAGGTAGACATGGAATGGCGTCGTTTGGGATGACCCTCCTTGTAGCCGCTTCACGAAAAACACATGTTTTTAGCATTCAAAAAATGAAATCATTTTTTTTTGTGAAACAAGTTGGAACCTCGCTTTGGCAACATTGTTTGCCATCACAAGATGGAGGCATGCGCCAAATTTGGGCATATTATCACAAACTATTCAACGAATGCGGCCATATCATTGCTCGTTTGGCTTGAAAGCCATGAATCTTCGTTCATGGTTGGTCGTTTTTGAGAACACCTTTTCAAGAAAACACCGGTATTCCAAGTTTAGTATTTTTGCTAGTTGGTAGGCCACATTTGATGATGTGACGTGGAAGTCTCCCATTTTTTTGATTTTTTTTGAATTTTTTACGGTGTTTTCAAAAACCGGTCGATTTCGTCGCGGCGGCCGTCCGTGGCTAGGGTTTGAATCATGCAAATCTGTTGTTGATTCTTTGATGAAATGCCTACCTGTGAAGCTAAAAATGATTTTTAGCAAAAATAACGGGCAAGCTATGGAGGACCCGCAGTTCAAATTCCAGCCGGTTCCAACTGAATCGGCCGAAGGTTGTCTGAATGGTCGGGAGTAGCTACAAGGGTCGGAAATGCATGATTTTTGGCGACCGTCCGTAAAATAGGGTATTCTTTGAGGTAGACATGGAATGGCACCGTTTGGGATGACCCTCCATGTAGCCGCTTCACGAAAAACACATGTTTTTAGCATTCAAAAAATGAAAAATGGTTTTTTTTGTGAAACAAGTTGGAACCTCGCTTTGGCATCATTGTTTGCCATCACAAGACAGAGGCATGCGCCAAATTTGGGCATATTATCACAAACTATTCAACGAATGCGGCCATATCATTGCTCGTTTGGCTTGAAAGCCATGAATCTTCGTTCATGGTAGGTCGTTTTTTAGAACACGTTTTCAAGAAAACACCGGTATTCCAAGTTTAGTATTTTTGCTAGTTGGTAGGCCACATTTGATGATGTGACGCGGAGGTCTCCCATTTTTTTGATTTTTTTTGAATTTTTTACGGTGTTTTCAAAAACCGGCCGATTTCGTCGCGACGGCCATCCGTGGCTAGGGTTTGAATCATGCAAATCTGTTGTTGATTCTTTGATGAAATGCCTACCTGTGAAGCTAAAAATGATTTTTAGCAAAAATAACGGGCAAGCTATGGAGGACCCGCAGTTCAAATTCCAGCCGGTTCCAGCTGAATCGGCCGAAGGTTGTCTGAATGGCCGGGAGTAGCTACGAGGGTCGGAAATGCATGATTTTTGGCGACCGTCCATAAAATAGGGTCTGCTTTGAGGTAGACATGGAATTGCGCCGTTTGGGATGACCCTCGTTGTAGCCGCTTCGCGAAAAACACATGTTTTTAGCATTCAAAAAATGAAAAATAGTTTTTTTTGTGAAACAAGTTGGAACCTCGCTTTGGCAACATTGTTTGCCATCACAAGATGGAGGCATGCGCCAAATTTGGGCATATTATCACAAACTATTCAATGTATGCGGCCATATCATTGCTCGTTTGGCTTGAAAGCCATGAATCTTCGTTCATGGTAGGTCATTTTTGAGAACACCTTTTCAAGAAAACACCAGTATTCCAAGTTTAGTATTTTTGCTAGTTGGTAGGCCACATTTGATGATGTGACGTGGAGGTCTCCCATTTTTTTGATTTTTTTAATTTTTTACCGTGTTTTCAAAAACCGGCCGATTTCGTCGCGGCGGCCGTCCGTGGCTAGGGTTTGAATCATGCAAATCTGTTGTTGATTCTTTACGAAAAACCATGTTTAGATGACACTGTCATACTTGAGCATGAAACTTATATTGTTTCATAATGTTGTTGATTCTTCATGAACAATCTTAACAAAAAACCATGTTTTTAACAATCACAAAATGAAACTTATACTGTTTCATACATGAGCATGCACAAAAACCCATAATTTTATCTTTCATCCATGAATGCACAAAATTTCAATTCTCATCAATTTCAAACTAAGCTTGGCTGACACTGTCATACTTAAGAGGTTTACACTAACAAGCTTAAACCTGACATACTTAACATTGACATGTTCAGATTAACATGCTTAACATTGCCACTTGATTTCTTAACATCTTCACTCGTTCTTCTCCTTCTTCTCCTTCATCATCCTGATGCACTCAGAGTGGCGAATGCCGACGCGGATGTACTCCTCTACCATAATTGGCATGGTCCTGTCGCCCAGCTGTGGGATCACCGGCGCCACCACCATCGCGAGGTCATCGTCAGGCACCACCATCGCGAGGTCATCGTCAGGCACTACAATCGCGAGGTCATCGTCAGCCACCATAGCAAGGTCATCGTCAGCCACCACCATAGCAAGGTCGTCGTCAGCCACCACCATAGCAAGGTTGTCATCAGCCAGAATAGGCTGCACCTCCCCGCTCTGCTCCTCTTCTTCCCCGCTATGCTCCTCTTCTTCCCCGCTATGCTCCTCGTCATCCCCGCTCTGCTCCTCTACTTCCCCACTCTGCTCCTTGTCATCCCCGCTGCTGCTCCCATTGCCTGGCCAAATGCAACAAAGTTTTTATTGCAATCTATGTGAGACGAAGCCAAAAGGACAGGAAGAAGAGAGGCAGAGAGCTTACTGGCACCGTCGTCGTGCTGGTAGTACATGCGGCACATGGTGTTATCGAACATCTTCATGGTGAACATGGCGTCGCCGTCGTAGCGGAAGACAAGGAAGTGCCCGAGCTGCAGGTCATGGGCGCAGGCGAAATGCTCCCAGCCGGGCCCTAGGTACATGTGGCCTTTGGCGTCGAACACCACCAACACGTCCCACAGCATGCGACGCCCGCTGCCGGCCTCCCGCAGCTTCACTTTATGGGGCTCACGGCTGGCGAGCATCTTCGCAAACTTGTCAGGCAGCCTCTGCAGCAAGGGTCAAGCAGTGGTTAATTGTGCCAATCAAGCACTATACATCAGAGTGATGATAAAGAGATGGGTGAAGGGGAGATCTTGTCTTGAATATACCTGCCTACTGCAGGATTTCTCAATTACGATCTCGAAGAACTCGAAACCTTCCAAGCCGGCCATCTCACTTCTTGGCATGGCAGAGCACAGCCGGCGGTGGCGGCCTCCCCTCCTCTCTGAAAAGCAGCATTGTAATTAAACAACAAGTTACCATAAACAGGACTGGACATAGTTGGAACAGAACCAAGTTTATGATGGCAAAAGTGAGAAAAAAGCAATACACTAAAATCTACTATAAATGGACCAGAACACAGCTAGAACCATATCTACTATAAATGGACCAAAAGCTATAAATAGGACACAGCTATAAACAGGACTGGACATTGTTCCATATCTATAAATGAACATATCTGCCCATATCATATTTTGCTAGGTCAGTCAGTCAGTCAGAACATAGGAAACAAGCACTTCAAAAAAGGTAGAATATTTACTACATGTGTTTGCCAGGGCCTCAATTTGGAATACTACTATAAATGGCAATGGCCTCAATTTGCTCCTACTCTATCTTGGCAAAGGGGCAATGAGTAGAAGAAGAACATCAACATCAACATCAACAGCACCCATCAACATTTCTGATGGCAAAAACATCAACAACACTCTGTTTTCTACTCAGAAATATTTTGCTACTACCAAAAACATCAACATCAACAGGGCCTCAATAGTAGATAAGAAACCTAATCTATCTACTTTACCTAATTTGAACCATATCATATTTTAGTACTACCAAAGCTAACCCTAATTTCGAAACAGCAGCGGCAAGAAACCTAAACCAATCCTAATCAAACCCTAACCAAATCAATCCTTATCTAATCTAATCCAATCTAGGTGGTGGCAAGAACCCTAATCTCAACAGTAGCAGAAAACAAAGTTAAGAGGAAGGAGAGAGGACACAGAGAGAGAGAGAGGAAGGAGAAAGGAAGGATTCATACCTCAGGAGAGAGGAAGGAGTTGGCGACGAAGAGAGAGGAAGGAGTCAGCGGTGGTGGGAGAGGAAGGAGCCAGCGGCGGAGGAGTGGGTCGAGTGGAGACTGGAGAGGAGGAGCGGGTCAAGTGGAGAGGAGGAGTGGGGAAAAGAGTGGGTCCACTTGTCAGCGAGTTTTGTGTTTGATACGTGACTGGTTTGATATATTGAAAAGGGTGGGCATAGAGTACAAAACCAACAGCCTCTTCCTAGCCTAGTGGTAGAAACACAGTGAAATAAGCGCCAGGTCGTGGGTTCGAGCCCCCGCTCGCGCATTATTTTTTGGCCGCGCGCCAATATTTTTTGGTAGCTCAGGGGGAAAAGGGTCGAGTGGGTAGAGTAGCAAAATGGCCCACTTGTCAGCGAGTGGGTCAAGTGGCCCACTTGTCAGCTAGGTGTGTGTTTGATACTTGACTGGTTTGATGATTTGAAAACAGATGGCATAGAGTAGAAGACCAGTAGCCTCTTCCTAGCCCAGTGGTAGAAACACAGTGAAATGAGCGCACGGTCGTGGGTTCGAGTCCCCGCTTGCTCATATTTTTTTGCTCACAGTGAAATGGAGCCGCGCGTGGGATCAGACGGGCTGTCTGATGGAGTGCGCCCATGTAGTGCAAAATTCAGTTAAAGCAACATCTTCAGTTCTGACCAAAACAGCTCTGAAAACAACATCTTCAGTTCAAAAAAACTTAAGGATCACATCACTTTGCAATCTTTTGCATTACAAGACAACATTTTGAATCACCAAAACTACATGATCACCAAAAACTAAGAAAAACAGCTCTAAAAACAACATCTTCAGTTCACCAAAACTACATCACCACTACTAGAGCATGATGGGCATTTTGCCTCTCCATCACCAAAACTTCATGATCACCAAAACTACATCATTTTGCATTGTATCTTCAACCATCATCTGCCTCTCCATCACTACACAGTCTCATGCATTTTGGTACCTGGAGAGAATTGTAGTACAAAAACTACATCAGGATCACATCAACAACAACTACCTGGGGAGGCAAAATAGCATTAGCTCACCAAGGAGACAAAATTTACATTCGCTACTCATCATCGTCGATACCAAAACAAGGAACTCTATGCCCACTCCTGTTTTCCTCATCATCACTACAATATTACAGCATAGTATGATCAGTCCTGTTTTCCTCATCCTCGCTCTCATGTCCATCCGCTACCACCTTTCTTCTTTTCTTGATGCCTTCAACTGTTGCAGCATCAACGAGCACACGTTCCCGGTCCCTTCGCACTCTGCTTTGCACCAGAACTTCCATAAAGTCATCATCAGCTTGCAATGGAACTTCCGTAGAGTCATCATCCTGGTATGTTAGTCCACTACCACCGAGGCCCTTTTCCACTTCAGTTTCAGTCACACTCCACAAGTGTCTGTGCTCAAAGTTTTGCACAACTCGCCATTTTCCGTGCAAAAGAGTGTCTGGCAGATAAAACACCATTGTTGCTTGTGTTGTTAGAATAAAGGGATCACTCTTATACCAGCACCTTGTAGTGTTGATGCTTTTGAAGTGGCCATCATATTTGACAAAAGAGTCTCTCTTCTTCTTGCTACCAAGCTCAAACCAGTCACAGCGAAATAAGACAACCAAGCGATGGATGCCTCCACTAGAGTTGTACTGCAACTCTACGATGCTTCTCAGCTGACCATAGAAGTCAATGTTCTCATGATCATGTGACCCCTCAGTGATGATTCCACTATTCTGTGTCTTCCTTTTTTCCTCACGGTCAACGGTGTGGTACCAGACACCATCAGCAATGCATGCTGAATACACTCTTACTCACTTATTCGGTAAGCATGCCAAAGCAAATAGATCATCACTGACCTTCTTCTCCTCATGCAACTTTCCAATCTGCACAAATAAACCATTTAGCAACAATGGTATTTAACAGTTGGTGAATAACACAGAAAAGATCAAACATGTGGCTAAAGATCTCACATGATTCTTAAACCATTTAGCAAATCCCTTGGCAACCCTTTTATCAACATGGATCTGGCTTTCTTCTTGATTTAACTCTTCCTTGCATTTCCTGCAATGCCAACAAAACATGTGAATTAAAACATTAGGCTGGTGCCAACCCAACCAAAAATATATATAATGAGTGCACAAGATATAACGTACTCGATATATGGTAGAACCTCGGCGCAATTGCTGAGCACATACCAAACCATCTTGTCATACTCATCACCAGCCTCCAAGTATTGTGAGGCTCCAAGAAAGTTCACACCATGGTTGAAAACAGAGACATCACCACTTTGCAAATCAGACCGCTCTCTATTTCTGCCCAGCCAGTTCCATCTTGTGTCCACATCGCCAAAGTATCTAGAGCAAAAAGTCAAGCACTCGTCAATGACATATGCTTCAGCAATCGAACCTTCAGGTCTTGCCGTGTTTCGCACATAACGCTTACAAGTAAGCAGCCTTCTTTCGATTGGGTACATCCAACCGTATTGCACAGGGCCTCTAAGCATTGCCTCTTTTGGTAAGTGCACCGCCAAATGGACCTTCACAGTGAAGAAAGCTGGAGGGAAAATCTTCTCGAGCTTGCAAAGAATAATTGGGATTTCTTTTTCAAGTCTTTCCAGAACAATTAACTTGAGTGTTTTGCAGCACAGTTCTCTAAAGAAATTTCCCAGCTCAGCAACCGCTTCATATATATCCTTGTCCATGATTCCTCGAAGGCCCGCCGGTAAAATCCTTTGGAGGAGGATGTGATAATCATGGGTTTTCAGTACTGAAAGCTTGAATCCATTAGAAGTAACACACTTTGCTAGGTTAGCAGCATAACCATCTAGAAATCTCACCGCTCTTAGGAATTCACAGAATGCAAGCTTTTGTTCTTTACTCATTGTATACCATGCTCGTGGCATTTCAAATGAATCTTCATCTTCATTGTGCTGTAGATGCAAATCTTCTCTTATGCCCATGTCCTCCAAATCAAGCCTAGAACTAACCGTGTCCTTTATCTTCCCTTCAATGTTCAGAAACGTCCCTAGCAGATTCTCGCATATGTTTTTCTCAATGTGCATTACATCGAGATTATGCCTTAATTTCAGATCAGCCCAGTATGGCAGGTCCCACAAACAAGACCTCCGGTCCCAACATTGACCTTCCTCACGCTTTCTTTTCTTCGCAAGCTTTACTGGTCTCACATCTTTCACCTTTTCAAGTTGCTGCTCCAGCACTTCTTTAGTGAATTCAGCTGGCTTGTCACGGGTTTCATTCTCACCATTAAAATCTTTGCTTCTTCGCCAGCGATGGTTTCGGGGAAGAAAGCGGCGATGCCCAATATAGCAGATCTTGCTCCTTATTATCTTTGAGCAAGGGTCTTTGTCACAATGGACACAGGCCTGATAACCCGCTATGATCCTCCCAGACAAAGTGTGCAACGCTGGGAAATCATGGATGGACCATATGATTGCAGCACGTAGATTGAACTTTTCTTCCGGACTCAAGGCATCGTATGTAGGTACACCAGTCCAGAGCTGGAGCAGTTCTTCTATGAGGGGCTCCATAAAGACATCAATATCCTTTCCTGGAGACTCTGGACTCGGGATAAGCAACAACATCATGAAGTTGGACTGATCCATGCATGCCCATGGTGGCAGGTTGTACGGCACCACAAAAACTGGCTACACGCTATAAGACGTGCTCATGTTCCCAAACGGATTAAAGCCATCTGTGGCAATGCCAAGTTTTATGTTCCTTGGATCTACAGCAAAATCTACATGTTTACTGTCAAACTCTTTCCATGCCTCTCCGTCCGCTGGATGGCTCAGCTCATTGTCCAAAGGTTGCCGCTTCAGCTTGTGCCATTGTACCTCCAGCGATGATTTCTTCGAGATAAACATCCGCTGCAGCCTTGGTACCAATGGAAAGTGCCTCAGTACCTTCTCCGGTATTGACTTCTTCTCATCAACATCTTTCCACCTAGAGGCATTGCATTTTGGACAGTTGTCATGCTTTGCTAAATCTTTCCGAAACAAGACACAGTTATTTGGGCACACATGTATTGAAACATAACCTAGCCCCAGCCTGCGGATTATGCTCAATGCTTCATCATAAGACCTAGGAACACAGCTATCAGGGAATTGCAAGCTCAAAAGGTGGAGTATTGCGTTGAATGCAGCATTGCTAATCCGGTAGACAGACTTGATGTGGAGTAACTTCACGGTGAAGGTAAATCTTGAAAATTTACCCCCTTCATGAGCTGCGTGCTTCGCCTCCTCTAACACCTCAGCAAACATCGACTTCTGTCCATCAGCACGATCTTCAGCATCGTACAGATCCTTCAATAGGTCAGGAATCCTATCATCTTCATGCCCATCCTCTTCCTCCAAACCAGCATTATCTCGCAAAACCTTTTCCATGAAATCAATGCCAGCATCACCACCACCCATCATATGAGGGGCCTGTGTATCAGCTTCAAAATGTTGAGGTTATCCGTCTAAAGGTTCTCCATGATATATCCATCTATCATATGTGCTGGACATCCCATTAAGAAGCAGATGATCTTCCACTCTTCCTTGAGCCATTCTTGAACGGTTGAGGCATTCACAACATGGACAAGGAATGTGAGCATCGTTGGCAAAAATTGCCCGAACAAATGCCATGAAATCATCAACTCCTTTCATATGTTCTTTCGAAAACTTTCTAAGTCCTTTTCTAATCCAGCTTCTGTCCATCTGCCAAAGACAACAAATTGTTGCAACTTAGGAAATCAATCTAAGTGCATCAACATTAATTAATGAAAATGGATGGCAGTAATGGCAGCTAAAAATCCAGAAAATAAGGTAGGCACCCAACTTTATATGCTAACTGCCTAACTTTATATGCTAACTGCCAGAAAATAAGATATGCACCCAACATTGAGCTATTTCCAATTTCTCACTACCTTAGTCCAGTTCACATGGTTTACTGATTTCACATGGGAGCAATAAAAAGCAGTTCATAGGAAATACAGATTTCACATGGGATAAAAGAAAAGCTAACAAAAACTTGTAAAACCTAACATAGATCAGGCAGAGCTGCACTAAGAAACATATGTGGTTCCTGTAAAGAGGATATCCACAAAGAGATTAGGCTCCAACTGCATCCATCTTATGAAGCAAGCTGTAGCATCCATCCATCAGATTGAGCTCCAGCTGCAGCTGATGGATTCTCACTCAAATTAAGTTACACTAGACTGCATTTCAAATTAAGCTCCTCAACATATTGAATCTCCTCCTTCCCCTTTCCTTTCCATTTCAAAACGATATAACAATAATAGCTAGTGTTCATCCCCTGCCACTCAGCTAGTAAGATAAAAAAACTCAAATTATCTCTCTCTTTCTCCCCTGCCCCTCAGCTAGTGTTCATCAGCATGCGCAACACCGGCAAATCTGAGGCAAATCAGAGGCAAGGAGAGGATAGGGGGGAGAGGGGTGCATACCGGGAGGTGTACTTGAGGCGGAGAGGGGGGAGAGGAGTCCCCCATGCTCGGCGAGCTGCTCCTGTCGTGGACAAGGCGAGCGGCAAGGCCATGGGCGAGGTCACCGGCGGCGAGGTCGCCGTTCCTGTCGTGGGCAAGGCGAGCGGCCCCTGCTGGTCGCTTCGGTCGCCGGCCCCGCCCTCGTCCGCTGCCCCCGCCGGTTGCTTCCGCCCACCGGCCCCGCCCTCGTTTTCATGGCCTCGCCTGTCAAATGGGTCCCACCTGTCAGTGTGTGCCCCGCCTGTCTGTTGAATATTAACATTTAAGAAAAAATGACACCTAGACATTGACACATAAGCGAGGCTGCTGAGGTGGCTGCCTAATCATCCTAATGCATTCGAACTCAAGTGTAGTGACCATTTATATTGGTCGTTATCAGCTAGGCGTGAGGCAGTGGACAGTGCTACCCGCTTTACGACCATTTCCTCTAATGAAATTACAACCTTTCTGACCAGAATGGTCGTTATGGTTTAGGGTTTGGAGGCCCCCGAACAACTTTTGACCAACTGGTCTAAAATGGTCATAAATTTATGACCAATTCTTCCAGGGTCACTGACAGAAGGTCACAAGTTGACATATTTCTTGTAGTGCTACGATCTATGAAGAAGCTATGATGAGCCCAGATTCCGATAAATGGCTTGAGGCCATGAAATCTGAGATAGGATCCATATATGAGAACAAAGTATGGACTTTGGTGGACTTGCTCGATGATTGGCAAGCCATTGAGAATAAATGGATCTTCAAGAAGAAGACAGACGCTGATGGTAACGTCACTATCTACAAAGCTCGACTTGTCGCAAAAGGTTTTCGACAAGTTCAAGGGGTTGACTACGATGAGACTTTCTCACCCGTAGCGATGCTTAAGTCGGTCCGAATCATGTTAGCAATTGCCGCATTTTATAATTATGAAATATGGCAAATGGACGTCAAAACTGCCTTCCTTAATGGATTTCTTAAAGAAGAGTTGTATATGATGCAACCAGAAGGTTTTGTCGATCCTAAAGGTGCTAACAAAGTGTGCAAGCTCCAGCGATCCAGCTATGGACTGGTGCAAGCATCTCGGAGTTGGAATATACGCTTTGATGAGGTGATCAAAGTGTATGGTTTTATACAGACTTACGGTGAAGCCTGTATTTACAAGAAAGTGAGTGGGAGCTCTGTAGCATTTCTGATATTATATGTGGATGACATATTGTTGATTGGAAATGATATAGAATTTCTGGATAGCATAAAATGATACTTGAATAAGAATTTTTCAATGAAAGACCTCGGTGAAGCTGCTTATATATTGGGCATCAAGATCTATAGGGATAGATCGAGACGCTTAATAGGACTTTCACAAAGCACATACCTTGACAAGTTTTGAAGAAGTTCAAAATGGATCAGTCAAAGAAAGGGTTCTTGTGTGTGTTACAAGGTGTGAAATTGAGTTAGACTCAAAGGCCGACCACTGCAGAAGATAGAGAGAAAATGAAAGTCATTCCCTATGCCTCAGCCATAGGTTCTATCATGTATGCTATGCTGTGTACCAGACCTGATGTGTGCCTTGCCATAAGTTTGGCAGGGAGGTACCAAAGTAATCCAGGATTGGATCACTGGACAACGGTCAAGAATATCCTAAAGTACCGGAAAAAGGACCAAGGATATGTTTCTCGTTTATGGAGGTGATGAAGAGCTCATCGTAAATGGTTACGTCCATGCTAGCTTCGACACTGATCCGGATGACTCTAAGTCACAAACCGGATACGTATTTATATTGAATGGTGGAGCTGTCAGTTGGTGCAGTTCCAAGCAGAGCGTCGTGGCGAGATCTACGTGTGAAGCGGAGTACATAGCTGCTTCGAAAGTAGCGCATGAAGGAGTCTGGATGAAGGAGTTCATATCCGATCTGGGTGTAATACCCAGTGCATCGGGTCCAATGAAAATCTTTTGTGACAACACTGGAGCAATTGCCTTAGCGAAGGAATCCATGTTTCACAAGACAACCAAACACATCAAGAGACGCTTCAACTCCATTCATGAAAAGGTCAAGGATGAAGACATAGAGATTTGCAAAATACATATGGATCTAAATGTAGCATACCCGTTGACTAAGCCTCTTCCGCGAGCAAAACATGATCAGCACCAAGACTCCATGGGTGTTAGATTCATTAAAATGTAATCTAGATTATTGACTCTAGTGCAAGTGGGAGACTGATGGAAATATGGCCAAGAGTCAATAATAAAGTTTTTACTATTATATTTCCTTATTCATGATAAAGGTTTATTATTCATGCTAGAATTGTATTGACCGGAAACTTAAATACATGTGTGGATACATAAATAAATACCGTTTCCCTAGTGAGCCTCTACTAGACTAGCTCGTTGATCAAAGATGGTTAAGGTTTCCTAACCATATATATGATTTGTCATTTGATAACGGGATCACATCATTAGGAGAATGATGTGATGGACAAGACCCATCCGTTAGCTTAGCATATGATCGTTCAGTTTATTGCTACTGCTTTCTTAATGTCAAATACATGTTCCTTCGACCATGAGATCATGCAACTCCCGGATACCGGAGGAATACCTTGTGTGCTATCAAATATCACAACGTAACTGGGTGATCATAAATATGCTCTACAAGTATCTCCAAAGGTGTCTGTTGAGTTGGCATGGATCGAGATTAGGATTTTTCACTCCGTGTATCGGAGAGGTATCTCTGGGCCCTCTCGGTAATACAGCATCACAAGAAGCTTGCAAGCAAAGTGACTAAGGAGTTGGTTATGAGATGATGTATTATGAAACAAGTAAAGAGACTTGCCGGTAACGAGATTGAACTAGGTATGAAGATACCGACGATCGAATCTCGGGCAAGTAACATACCGACAGACAAAGGGAATTGCGTATGTTTTCATAAAGGTTCGACCGATAAAGATCATGTCTATTTAGGAACCAATATGGCATCCAATATGGCATCCAGGTCCCGCTATTGGTTATTGACCGGAGAGGCGTCTCGGTCATGTCTACATCATTCTTGAACCCGTAGGGTCCGCACGCTTAACGTTCATTGACAATATAGTATTATATGAGTTATGTATGTTGGTGACCGAATGTTGTTCGGAGTCCTGGATGAGATCACATACATGACGAGGAGCTCCGGAATAGTCCGGAGGTAAAGATTAATATATGGGATAATAGTGTTATGTCTCCAGAAGGGTTCCGGAATTCACCGGAAGAGGTTTCGGATGTTTCCCGAAATGTTAGGGTATGAGAGCACTTTATTTGGGCCAAGGGGTAAAGCCCACGGGGCTTTTGGTAAGTGCAAAAGGCAGTTTTGCAGAGACCAGGGGCCAGATGCCAGGGACCTTGGCGTCTGGGTCCAGACGCCGGGAACCCTGGCGTCTGGGCCTGGAGTCCGAGAAGGACTCTTGCCTTTCGGGCAAAACCGACTTTGAGGAGGCTTTTACTCCAAGTTTCGACCCCAGGGCTCAACATATAAATAGAGGGGCAGGGGTAGCACCCAAAACACATCAAGATTCACCAAGCCGTGCGCCGGCAACCCCGTCCCCCTCTAGTTTATCCTTCGTCATAGTTTCCGTTGTGCTTGGCAAAGCCCTACGGAGATTATTCTTCACCACCACCAGGGGCGGACCTAGAGAGAAAATGACCCGGTGTCTTAGGATATGATCACTCATATTTTTCATCTAAAAATGAGGTGTCACACACTATATTTTGCATGAAACTTACAAAGAAAAATCTTGCACCTGGTGTCCTGTGCACCCGGGTAGCTCAACTTGGGTACGCCCCTGACCACCACCGTCACCACGCCGTCGTGCTACCGGAACTCATCTACTACTTCGCCTCTCTTGCTGGATCGAGAAGGCGAGGACGTCATCGAGTTGAACGTGTGCTGAACGCGGAGGTGCCGTATGTTTGGTACTTGATCGGGATGGATCGTGAAGGTGTACGACTACATCAACCGCGTTGATAAACGCTTCCGCTTAGCGATCTTCAAGGGTATGAAGATGCTCTCCCCCTCTTGTAGCTATGCATCTCCATGGATAGATCTTGCATGTGCGTAGAAATTTTTTGTTTTCCATGCAACGTTCCTCAACAAGCCACGCGTCAGCAGCTGCCATGCGCTGGGGTTTTTGTTTTTTTTAAACGAGGGGTTTAGGGGTTTCATATTGTGTTTCCCCTTTTTCTTTTTTTGTTTACCCTTCAATTCTTTTACATTTAGGGTTTCATTTTTATTTTATGTTTTCCATTCAACTCGACGCTAGCTACTACATATAGCAATGAAGGAACCATTAATTACACAACATCATCATTGACATATATATAGAGAAGGGACCTCTCTTTCTGCCTGCTTGGTCGAACAACAAGTTTTCGTATAAATATCCGACGCTACTACATATAGTACATGATCATGTATATATACAATATAACATCTCTTACGATTCCTAACATCTACCAAAATCGCATTGCAATTCCCGATGGTATTCTCCGTCTGTAGGTATGACGTGCTTAAGAAAGAATCCCGCCAATTCCTATTGAATTCATCGTATGCGATCATTTGGTAGGAGTTGATCCCGCTTCTGCCAGATCTAATTTAAAGAAGGGGGTCAATATATATATATATATATATATATATATATATATATATATGAATGAAACTCAACACAATTGATGGTAATAAAATAAAATTGTGAATATTGTTTACGTACTTCTAATTGTTGTGAAGATATGCCCCGCTCAGAGGTCGAGTGGAAAATGAACTCACAAACATAGTATCCACATAAATTATTCCTGGGTGCCTGCCACAAGCACTTTACAAGAATAGAGTTCAATCAAAATGATAATCAAGCATGATAATGGTATTGAAACTAGAATCAATGAGAGATGCATGGAACTAGCTAGTACTACTTACTTTGGGGTGTTTAAATCGCAACTCCTTTTTCCATTCACCCGGTACCTTCCTGGTGAACTTTTTCCAAACCCTGCCCGCCAAAGAAAATGATTACTTGATATCAGGAAATGAACGAAAGTTGCCGATATAGTGTGATAATGATTGAACTTACTTCTGGAGAATTTCACTCATGTCCGCCCACTCCTTAGGCTCTTTACGTCTTGAGTCCAAGATAGTTACTAGTCCCGCGTCAAGCTGAATGGCTACCAGAATAAAGTGGAATCTGCGCACGCATAACTCATCAATTACACTTAACCTCGAGTAAGCGAAACAGAATATGCACAAGACAGTAACACTCACTTTAAGTTGTAAGGAAAGAGTATTTCCCTTCTGTTTTGTTGTCGAAGTAACGCGTTTAGCAAGTTTTTTTCTCAGTATCCTTGGGGTTCTTTTGTACCGTATATTCATTTACGGTATTTGGGTTAATGAACCCAATGTCATAGATTTGTTCTCTTTTGCATTCGAGGATCTTCAATCTGCATAATATAGTGAGGATAATTATACATGCAATGAATGAGCTGAGCTAGAGATTTATTGCAGAAATAATACTTACAGAGAATAGCAACTGACGATAGTTTTGCCAAGGGCGTCTTGATTGAATAACTGAAATAATTCTTCAAATTAAATGTACAACACCTCGACTCCATTGAAGTGGTGCTCATCTTTAATTCCCACCAAGATACTATAGGTCCCATCCTTGCAGGTTTCCATGTACCAGTCATGGAATCTTCGCATCATCATTGATGGATGCGGGAGCTGCTCAGGTTTGACGAGAGGCTTCCCGTGCTCGTATCTGAAGGTTACTACCTCAGCCATTTTGAATTGGACATCATCGTCTAAGTAATCATTAAGAGTGAGATCAAGACCACCGGCCGCTACCCCCGGACATTAGCGATATCAAATACCTTGAGCGGGGGGCACGACTGCTTTTCCTGTTCGCCGAGCTGGGGAATTGTTTTCCCACTTTTTGCACCACTGCTACTTCCCGACCGCTTCACTTGATCAAATGTCTTTTCAATACAGCGGTCATATTGTGATAGCGGCGGAGGCGGTGTTGGTCGCGTAAGGGCATCCAGACAGCGCTTTTCTTTTACCGGATCTATTTTCTCCGTTGGAGGTGGACATTTCCGTGCAATCTGGTGCTTCACATCGACAACCATGATCTCATTGTTTTCCTCGACAGTCATCTCATATGGTAACTTGGTAGGAGCCTTCTTGACGCTTGTACCTGCTCTGGATTTCTTTGTTGTTGTACTGCTAGCCGCCGGAGCGGTGATGGCTCTCTTCCGCCGTAGCTGAGGCAGCGGAGTCAGCTGACGCGGCGGAGGAGGCGGAGTCCGCTGACGCATCGGAGACAGCTGAGGCAGAGGAGGCAGAGTTCGCTGACGCATCGGAGATAGCTGAGGCGGAGGAGGATTCTGCTGAGGGGCCTCCTCCGCCAGAGTCCGCTGACACGGCGGAGACAGCTGACGCGGCGGAGACGGCTGACGCGGCGGAGACGGCTGAGGCAGCGAAGATAGAGCTGGACTGTGAGGAGTCTACTGAGGGGCCTCCTCCGGCTAAGTCTGCTGAGGCGGCGTCCAGTTTGGAAGCAAGATGTTTTCCTTTCTCCATAGAATGGTAGTCCTGAAGGCATTTTCCAGATGATTCTCCCCTTCACCTGTAGGGTAGTCAATCTCCAGCCCCTCAAATCCGTTCATAACTTCATCCACCTCGATATAGCAAAGCCATCTGGAATCGAAGCGCAATGGAAAGTTCCATCAGGTCGACAAGGTAAGACATAGCCGACCACCACCTTCAAGGTTAGGTTATGGCATTTTGCAATTAGCTCACAATGTTCCTTCTCCGTGATATCATCCACGAGGTAGCGAGGAGCCATGATATTAGTACGAACAAGCTCCGTGGAAGCCACGCTGCTCTTCCACTGAGATGGTGGGGTAGCTTCATGGGCAGTATCGAATGAAGGATCTTCGTGCTGCTGAGATGGTGGGCTGGTAGCTCGCTGACTGGTAAGTGCCTCTAGTTTCTTCTCCTACAGCGCTAATCTTTCTTCGACCTTCTGCATCCAGTCTGCTTCCTCTTTCTTCTTTCTCCCTCGGCTTCAATAACCAGTGTTGTCGGGAAACCCATGCTTCCACGGAACGGAGCCTGATGTGCCTCGTGTTCGTCCAGGGTGTTCTGGATTCCCGAGGGCCTTTGACAACTCGTCCTTCTCTCTATCGGGATGGAACCTCCCTTCCTGCACTTCCTGGATTGCTTCCTAAATCTTTTTGATGGGTGTTTCAAGTTGAGCTTTCATGAAAACACACTTCCTTGTTTCTGGGTCCAAAATTTCCCCCATGCCCGAAGAACCAAGTCCTTGCCCGTTCGGGCCAGTTCAATGTCGCTAGTTGGACCCCTTTAGCAAGTAGGTCGTTCTCAGCTTTGTCCCACGTAGGCCGGGTGTCGGTGTAGTAAACAGGGGGGTGTTCACTACCCCTGGACACGCACCGGCAAGTCGCAGCCTCCAGGCGGGAAGGACATGGCAGAGGAGGAATCCACCCAAGAGTACATTCGAAGCCCGGTTCCCGGCAAGGTCTACTTGCCGGGAATGGGTCCACGCAACGCCGGCAAGGCAGAGCTGGCAAGACAAGACTCGAGGTGGATCGACCAGAAGATCAAGTCTACTACTGCCGGCGAGATCAGGGCCGGCAAGCTCAGGACTCGACAAGACTAAAGATAAGGCCCCGGCAAGGTTCTTGCCGGGATGACCAGCTGAACCCGGCAAGGCTTGCCGGGGGATAGCTAGACTGGAGACAAGGCCCCGGCAAGGTTCTTGCCGGGATGACCAGCTGAGCCCGGCAAGGTTATTAAGCCATTCAAGAACAAAGTATACAAAGCAAGAGTCAAGGCCCCGGCAAGAGGAGCTTGCCGGGAGGAACAGTTGAGGCCCAGCCTGAGGTTTGCTGTAGCAGAGTACTTGCCCCGGCAAGTCATTGGCTGCGGCAAGCTATTGGTTGCGACAAGATAGCAGCTGCGGCAAGGAACTTGCCCCGGCAAGTTACCTTGCGCGGCAAGCTATTGGTTGCGGCAAGCTGTCAGGTGCGGCAAGGTCTTGCCGCGGCAAGCGTTACTGTACCACTGTGCTACTGTGCTGCTGTCACTGAGGCATGGGCATTTAATGCCCTTGTCCCCTGCCGTCAGTGGTAGGTAGGACATGTCATCCTAGTAATAATGGCCTTCTGTAGCGACTTTCCACCTCTACCTTTACTGTTTGCCACCTATTGGTGACCCCTTTTGTGCGTATAAAAGGAGGCCCATAGGCAACGTGGGAGAGTTAGGAACTGGGAGATTGAGAACTCCAGTATTGTACGCAGCTACTCTATACTGTAGCGCTCCTGGAGCTAGAACAATCATACAGATAATAAACCAAAAAGCAGGAGTAGGGTTTTACGCATCCGTGCGGCCCGAACCTGGGTAAATCTCTCTCGTGCACTGTCGTGTTCTTCGCTAGATTTGCTCTTCGTGCGACCGTCTCTCCCTGCCGAACGTAAAGGGGTCCTTCCCTGGGTCCCATAGGTGATCGCGGGTTCGTCCCCGACACCGGGCAAAGCTGTAGCCACCTGACCCATAACATGGTGATACTTCTTCTTTGCAGCATTTTGCCTATTTATCTGTGACCTTTTCTTAGCTTTCTCCGATTTCTTGTATGCCACAAATGCGGGCCAGTGATCTTTTATCTTCACATATTGACTGGTGAATTCTGGAGTCTCGTCTTTCTTGACAAACTGTTCGTTCCATCTTTTCTTCCAGTTCTTGAATTGTTCTGCCATCTTCTTAAGAGCCCACACCTTGACTTGCCGTTGTATAACTGGGTTATTTGGATCCTCCTCTGGCGGTAGGCTGAAATTTTTCATGAGCGAGTTCCAAATCTCATCTTTCTGTCTATCGTTGACATAAGATACTTCAACGTCCTTCTTCTTATTCCATTCTTGGATGCTGATCGGGATGCTACCCCTAACAACAACTCCGCACTGATGTATAAATTTGTCTTTGGTCCGCTTGGTAGCAATCGGTTGGCCATCTGGAGCGACTTCTTCGATCATGAACCTTTCATTCTCGCCCAACCTTTTCTTCGGGCCTCGTCTCCTTATAGAAGTTTGGCTCGATCCGAAGGGCTAAAAGAAGAAAGAAGCGTTAATATATGTACATACAAAACAATTAATGCATCTAGTCAACAGAGGCTTAATTAATATTATATACCTCGCCAGACTTTGTAACAGTTACGGCTCCAACACCGGTGGAGCCATCATCTCCTCCCTCCTCCATTCGATCACCGGAGTCGTCATCCTCTCTTCCCTCACCATCGGTCTCGTTGAGAAATGACAAGGTGATATCATCACCTCCGTCACGGATTATATCCCCCAACAACTCTTCTTGGTCTAAGTCTCTGTCGTGTTCCATAGTTTCTGCAAATATTACAACATGGCAATATACAACCATGAGAGATTGATTAGTGGCAAACATAGACCTAATCACAACAAGGAATCATATGCATATGAGCAATGGATTAGTGGCAAACATTATGCAAAGTTGACAAGTTTTATAACAGTCAGTTTCAGACGATCGTCGAGGACGCCTCCCCCCACATGTTGAAGTTATACCGAAATTATCGGGGTTATGTTTTAACGACCCCCCTTCATGTCGAAGTCAATGAACAACATGAAAATTTCTAAGTGATTGCTAAACTTTTATGCTTCATTTATATGAAGATCAATTTATCCAATATAGGGTTTAGGCTGGCAGAAAACAGAGGATACTTTCGGGAGAGGATACTTTGCGGACCGCCTCTCTTTCGGGATACGAAATGAATACAAGATGAATACAAGATTTATACACAAGATGAATACAAGATGAATACACAGCTCAACAAATGAACCAACCATCATCCTATGAACAAAATTCAACATACAACAAATGGACACCTTTTGTCGAACAGCGGAGAGGGACAATCAGGGACCAACTCCACGGAGATGCAACACCACAACCTGTAATTCCACCGAGTGAAAAAAATTTAGGCAAAACCCAAGTATGCCGCTGGATAGAATGGAAGATTTTAGTTGAAATGGACCTAAAGATCATGGCAAACTTGTAGCTAGATACCAATTTGAAAGCAAGTTTTAGACTTAGAGAAAAATAGCATGGCATTGTAGCTAGATACCAATTTGAAAGCAAGATTTGAACATGCTACAGAATTTCTACATGGCAACAAATGGCATGACATGAATGTGCATGTAACACATGGAAAAACATGCTTACTGAACTAATTCAAATGACCCCTAGATCAATGGCAATCATCATGATCAAGTTGACAACTATTAACAGATTTTCAGACTTAGTGATATTTGCATAGTGGCAGAAAACAAATTCATGATGCAACCTTTGAGGCAAGTAAAATATATTCTACAACAGTTTTTCATGGCAACAAAGAGCATGGAAAGCATGCACTAATTACCCTCAACAAAACACCCTTACTGATCATGATCCAAAGATGCACAGATTTGTTGCAAACCTCAAGGCAAAATGTAAAGTATTAGTACTACCAGTTCCAGACTTAGAGAAAAATAGCATGGCATGGCAGAAATGAATAGATAGCAAGTTTACAAGCTTGTTGCACTCACTACAGGTCCTAACATGGCATGAACTAAAATCTACCAGCAAGATGACATCGCTCCTACTTCATGTTCAAAGATTTCCCAAAAGATGCTTGCATTAAAACATACAAAAAGACAAAATGAACTCTAATGCAAAAAAAAATTGTTCTTCAATTTGTTTTAGCAAGATCATCATGAACAAAAATTTCTATGAACACAATTTTCACACGAATTTCTATGACCAAGTTTATATACATCTTAATTTGCCATGGCAAACAACACATATTAAGTTGGCATGGAAAATTTGCATGATGTATGAAGGAAAAAAAATAGAATTTCCAACGTTATGTTCAATAAAACTTCCATAACATGTTTGCCATGCCAAAACATGAAATCTTGTTATAAGAACAAATTGTTAACT
The DNA here is from genome assembly GCA_011799875.1 of Thinopyrum elongatum. NCBI lineage: Eukaryota > Viridiplantae > Streptophyta > Magnoliopsida > Poales > Poaceae > Thinopyrum > Thinopyrum elongatum. The sequence continues at coordinate 85,139,719 of CM022297.1, read as the reverse complement.
TGCCATCTGATCAATACTAAATAATATCTACAAATTCCCCCAACTATAAACCATTTTAGTAACATTTTTGTCATCAAGTATATATCAACTATCGGAATGGGAGCTTCACATTTTCATTTAAAAAATAGTAGCTTTAAATTTCATTTCAAAAAAAGACTTGCTTCACATTTTCATTTAACAAAAATACTACATTCACATTTTCATGTCAAAAAAAATGGGAGCTTCACATATTCATTTCAAAAAAAATACTAGCTTCACATTTTCATTTCAAAAAAAATACTAGCTTCACATTTTCACAGCTACTCATCTACTACTACTACTACTACATCTATGAAAACTTGCATATAGCAGGGCCGTTTAGCACATCATCTCCATCTGGACCTAGAACTTGAAAAAAAATCCACAATCAATCCATTCATACATCCATCCATCTAAGCAACATCAATCCATCCATCTAAGCAACAGGCCGGGAAGGAGGGAGGAGGGAGGGATGGAGGGAGGAGAGAGATTACCTCGGTGTGGAGGATGAGCGGGGGCGACGGTTGCGGCGGGCGAGGGGAGCGGCGGCCTGCGTCGGGGCTCGGGCAGGAGGCGCGGGCGGCCAGCGTCGGGGGCGGCAACAACGAGGATGGGCTCGGGGGCGGCGGCGACGAAGAGCGGGCGGAGCTCGACGGGGACGGTGATGGCGAGGAGGCCCGGCGGCGAGGCCGAGCAGGCTCGGAGGCGACGGTGATCTCCGGCGCAGCAGCCTGGCGGCGTCGTGCTCTGGTTCGGCGTCGAGGGAGAGAATGGGAGAGATTGGGAGAAATTTCCTAAGTCCCTGCTTATATACCCCACCCTTTAGTCCCCGTTGGTGGCTCCAACCAAGACTAAAGGCCCCCCTTTAGTCCCGGTTGGAGCCACCAACCGGGACTAAAGGTTGGTCCTGGCACAGCCGCGGGGCGGTTGGAGTTTAGTCCCACCTCGCCAAGCGAGAGGCGCGCGCAGCGGTTTATAAGCCCGCCTGCGATATCCCTCCCAAGCTCCTCTCTAAAGCAGGCAGTACATGCCTAACGTTCCTCTCTGCCATGTGGGGCCTACTTGCCATGCAAGCCTGCATCCTGGCCCATGTGTAGTTGGGTTTCTAGTCGTATGCAGGCCGTGGTGGCCTAGTAGGCGGGCATTTTTTATTTTTTATGTTATTTTTTGCATATGTTATGTCAATTTTTTGACCTTCTTCAAATCACATTCTAATTTTTATACATACTCACTTATGTGTAATGCACATGATTATCAAAGAATTTCAACAAAATATATGAAATTCTAAAAAATACTTTATGAAATTTTTTGCTATTAAAGTTTTTAACAAAAAATACTTTATGAAAATTCTTTTTGCTATTAAAGTTTTTAACAAAAAATACTTTGATAATTTTAGTTGCATAAATTTTATATAATTTTAAGTTAATATTATTTTGATCATAACTAGAGGTTTATAAAAGCTTTTTAGTTGATTCTTTTTGCTATTGAAGAATATTATAGTTTTGTTTTAGGTGATCATAACAAAATATTTTAATTGATTCTTTTTTCTATTAGAGTTTTATTAAAGCTTTTTAGTTGATTATTTTAATGATTTTTTGAGCTAAATGACCCTGAAATTGAAAAGCACTACAAATGAAGAATATTATAAAATACTTTTTGTTAACCTAATAATGTTATATTTTCTTTTCTGTTAAGTAATTAGTTTGACCTAATACTTTTTGTTAACCTAATTTATTTTGATGCATAGATACATAGTGATTCAAAAAAGCCGACACCAATGTTCTATGTTAAGGAGATAGACCCTTACTACGAATCTTCTAAGCTTATCCCTTCTAGACGACCCGGATATTTAAGGTGGTCGACTAGCTCGTCACTTGGCGAGGTGGGACTAAATACGGGTGTGAAAATGTGCGGCAGGCCTTTAGTCCCGGTTGGTGCCACCAACCGGGAATAAATCTATGTTTTAGTTTAGTATTTTTTGTTAACCTAATAATGTTATATTTTTCTTTTCTGTTGAGTTATTAGTTTAGTATTTTTCTTTTTTGTTAAGTTATTAGTTTAGTATTTTTCTTTTCTGTTAACCTAATATGCACCATTCAAAGCCACATCATCAAGTTTCAACCCTTTTCTGACTTCATTTGCTATTTTTCATGCATTTAAAGATTTTTTCAGCTAAATGACCCTGAAATTGAAAAGCACTACAAATTAACTCTGAAAAAGGTTGAAACTTGGCATGGTATCATAAATTCACCCACATAGCATGTGCTAAAAAGTTGAGAGGGTTATGGCAAAAACCGGATGCACTTCGTGTACAAACTGGACAATCTCTTTCGAAGTATCAGGGTTTCGGACAAAAACTCATCTATTACAAAGGGATTCCATTTTTTTAACTTATTTTAACTCCAGACTTTTTGTGCGTTCAATATGCACCATTCAAAGCCACATCACCAATTTTCAACCCTTTTCTGACTTCATTTGCTATTTTTCATGCATTTAATGATTTTTTTGAGCTAAATGACCCTGAAATTGAAAAGCACTACAAATGAACTCTGAAAAGGTTGAAACTTGGCATGGTATCATAATTTCACCCAGATAGCATGTGCTAAAAAGTTGAGACGGTTATGGCAAAAATTGGATGCGCTTCGTGTACAAACTGGACAATCGCTTTCGAAGTATCCGAGTTTCAGACGAAAACTCATCTATTACAAAGGGATTTCATTTTTTGACATGTAACTGCAGTGATATTCTAGATCAAAGCCATCATCGGAATAGTTGTGGAGCATAACTATGTCTTTCAACCTAGAATCAAAGGTGCAAAATATTCGGTTATCTTGTATATGTCGAACAGTTACTTGAACAATCGTACCATCTGATATGTTGTCTTCACTAGAGAGAAAGTCTTCACTTTTTCTTCACATGTGTCCCTTGTTTATTGCGCCGTAACCATGGATAATCTTCATCATTTAATAGGATGCTTGGGTCAGCCTTCACTTTGAAGGGAGGAATTTCATGAAACTTTTCATAATCTTCTGACATGTCTGTCTTGTCCTCCACTCCCATGATGTTTCTTTTCCCTAAAAGAACTATGTGGCACTTTGTCTCATCGTATGATGTATTCGCTTCCTTATCTTTTCATTTTCTCGGTTTGGTAGACATGTGTCCTTCACATAGAAAACCTGCACCGCATCATTGGCTAGGACGAATGGTTCGTCTGTGTACCCAAGATTGTTGAGATCCACTGTTATCATTCCGTACTACGGGTCTACCTGTACCCCGCCTCCTGACAGATTGACCCATTTGCACCGAAACAAAGGGACCTTAAAATCACGTCCATAGTCAAGTTCCCATATGTCCTCTATGTAACCATAATATGTGTCCTTTGCCCTATTGGTATTTGCTGCATCAAAGCGGACACCATTGTTTTGGTTGGTGCTCTTTTTATCTTGGGCGATCGTGTAAAATGTATTCCCATTTATCTCGTACCATTGGTAAGTCAATACAGTCGAAGATGGTGTCCTAGCCAACAAGTACAACTCATCTCCAACAATGTTGTTACCCATGAGATGTGTTTGCAACCAACCGCCGAAAGTCCCGATGTGTTCACGTGTAATCCAGTCGTCAGACTGCTCTGGGTGTTTGGAGCGTAGAATATTCTTGTGTTCATTGATATACGGGGCCACCAAGGTACAATTTTTTAGAGCTGTGTAGTGTGCTTGCGCCCAAGAATGCCCGTCCCTACATATTATTGAATCCGCTCCTAGCGTGCCTTTTCCACTCAGTCTCCCCTCATGCTGTGATTGAGGAACACCAATCGGCTTAAGGTCAGGAATAAAGTCAACACAAAACGCAATGACCTCCTCTGTTTCATGGCCCTTGGAGATGCTTCCTTCTGGCCTAGCATGGTTACAAACATATTTCTTTAAGACTCCCATGAACCTCTCAAAGGGGAACATATTGTGTAGAAATACAGGACCCAGAATGGCAATCTCGTCGACTAGGTGAACTAGGATGTGCGTCATAATATTGAAGAAGGATGGTGGGAACACTAACTCGAAACTGGCAAGACATTGGACCAAATCATTCTGTCACCTTGGTAGGATTTCTGGATCGATTACTGATACGTCTCCAACGTATCTATAATTTTTTATTATTCCATGCTATTATATTATCTGTTTTGGATGTTTTATATGCATTACTATGCTATTTTATATTATTTTTGGGAAAACCTATTAACTTCGAGCCCAGTGCTAGTTTTTGTTTTTTCCTTGTGTTTGAGTTTTACAGAAAAGGAATACCAAACGGAATAAAACATTCGCGATGATTTTTCTTGGACCAGAAGACATCCAGAGGATTTGGAGAGGGGGGCAGAAGGTTCCCGAGGAGGCCACAAGCCTGCTAGGCGCGCCCTAGGGGGGCGCCCTAAGGGCTTGTGGGCCCCTCGGAGGTCTCCTAACCCAAATCTTTGCGCTATAAATTCCCAAATATTCCCAAACCACCAGAAGCATCCACCAAAAAACTTTTCCGCCGCCGCAAGCCTCTGTTCCCGTGAGATCCCATCTTGGGGCCTTTTTCGGCGATCTGCCAGAGGGGGATTCGATCACAGAGGGCCTCTACATCAACCTTGCTGCCCTTCCGATGATGCGTGAGTAATTTACCACAGACCTATGGGTCCATAGCTAGTAGCTAGATGGCTTCTTCTCTCTCTTTGATCTTCAATACAATGTTCTCCTCAATGTTCTTGGAGATCTATTCGATGTAATACTTTTTTGCGGTGTGTTTGTTGAGATCCTATGAATTGTGGATTTATGATCAGATTATGTATGAATATTATTTGAGTCTTCTCTGAACTATTTTATACATGATTAAGATACATTTGTATTTCTCTTCGAACTATCAGTTTGGTTTGGCCAACTAGATTGGTTTTTCTTGCAATGGGAGAGGTGCTTAGTTTTGGGTTCAATCTTGCGGTGTCCTCACCCAGTGACATAGTAGGGGTCGTGAGGCACGTATTGTATTGTTGCCATCGAGGATAAAAAGATGGGGTTTTACTCATATTGCTTGAGTTTATCCCTCTACATCATGTCATCTTGCTTAAGGCGTTACTCCGTTCTTATGAACTTAATACTCTAGATGCATGCTGGATAGTGGTCGATGTGTGGAGTAATAGTAGTAGATGCAGGCAGGAGTTGGTCTACTTGTCACGGACGTGATGCCTATATTCATGATCATGGCCTTAGATATCGTAATAATTTTGCGCTTTTTTATCAATTGCTCAACAGTAATTTGTTCACCCATTGTATGCTATCTTCAAGAGAGAAGCCTCTAGTGAAACCTATGGCCCCCGGGTATATTTTCCATCATATATTTTCAGATCTATAAACCAAAAAAACCCAAAAATACCTTGCTGCAATTTATTTAGATTTACTTTAGTTTTCCTTTTTATTTATCTTTTATACCTATCTCTATTAGATCTCACTCTTGTTCGAGACCGTGAAGGGATTGACAACCCCTTTTTCATGTTGATTGCAATTGTTTGTTAGTTTGTGCAGGTGCATAGATTTGAGACTTGCTTGTGCCTCCTACTGGATTGATACCTTGGTTCTTAACTGAGGGAAATACTTATCTCTACTTTGCTGCATCACCCTTTCATCTTCAAGGGAAATATCAACGCAAGCTCAAGAAGTAGCAGGAAGAATTTCTGGCGCCATTGCCGGGGAGGTTCTACATCAAGCCTACCAAGTACACATCACGAACTCTCATCTCTTACATTACATTATTTGCCATTTGCCTCTCATTTTCCTCACCCCCACTTCTAAAACGTTTTCAGAAAAACACAAAAATATTTGCCTTTTTATTCGCCCTTCTTTTTCGTTTGCTTTTTGTTTACTCGTGTGCTAGATTGCTTATTTTGCTTTCATGGCTAGTCCTCCTACCATTGCTAGTACCCCTGAAAGTGAGGTTCTCAATTTTAAACAAAGGGAGGGAGAAAATTTAAAAGATGCTTGGTATAGAATTTGCAATGCTCAAAATAGATCTACTCGTAAGCAATCTACTACCGTTCTCCTCCGTAATTTTTATGTGGGTGTTACTACTTGTTATAGATATGTTCTAGATACCATTACTGGAGGTAATTTCTTGGGGAGCCATGCCTTGGATGCTTATAACGCTATGATAGATATGGTAGGCTCAGCACCACTCATGGTTAATGAAACGGTTTTTACTTTGGAACATGTGATGCAAAGGCTTGATATTATTGAGAATAAAATTGCTACCGTAGAGCTTATTGAAAACTTGGATAAGAAGATTCATAATCATATTACTCAATTTGGATCAAAGGTAGGAATCACTTTAAAGAATCTAAAGGAAAAAGAGCCCATAGTTAATGAGAAGATAGATCAAGGTTCTACTAGAATTGATAAGCTAGAAGATATTATTACCAACTTGGGTTCCGCTTTTGCCTCTGTTAAAACTACTCCAAATTTTCCTCCTACTAAAGCTACTAAGTTTATTTATGTTCCTAAAAATAAGGGTGAATCTTCTAGTAAAGGAAACGAAGATCTTAAGATGATAAGTGTTCACCCTAACTTTATCAATATTATTAAGGAACCAATTGCTACGAGTGAACTTCTTGATTTCTTGCCTAGGAGTGTGATTATTAATAAAACCAAAGAATCTCCTAGGGGTTATAAGTGTGCAATTGAAGAATTGCATACCAAAGATGACAATACCTAGATCTATGTTTTATGCCTAGCTAGGGGCGTTAAACAATAGCGCTTGTTGGGAGGCAACCCAATTTTATTTTTATGTTTTTTTGATTTTAGTTCTGTTTTTTCATAAATACACATTATTACCTCTGTAGTAATTGTGTTTTGGTGTTTTAATTAGTGTTTGAGCCAAGTAAGACCTTTGGGATGGTCTACAGTGATAGTTGATTTGATCTTGCTGAAAAATAGAAACTTTTGCGCTCATTGCCAGAAATTTAGAAAATCACAGAAACGTGATTTTGATCTGAATTTTTTACACAAAATTGATATACAAATTTACTAAATTTTCCAAAAAAATTAGAATTTTTTGAGTTACAGAAGTATACGACATTTGCAGATTACTACAGACTGTTCTGTTTTTTGACAGATTCTATTTTCTATGTGTTGTTTGCTTATTTTGATGAATCTATGGGTAGTATCAGTGGGTATGAACCATCGAGAAATTGGAATACAGTATATATTACACCAATATAAATTAAGAATGAGTTCAAAACAGTACCTAAAGTGGTGATTTATTTTATTATACTAACGGATCTTATGAGTTTTCTGTTGTGTTTTGTGTTGTGAAGTTTTCAAGTTTTGGGTAAAGATTTGATGGACAACGGAATAAGGAGTGGAAAGAGCCTAAGATTGGGGATGCCCAAGGAATCCCAAGGTAATATTCAAGGAAAACCAAGCATCTAAGCTTGGGGATGCCCCGGATGGCATCCCCTCTTTTGTCTTCAATCCATCGGTAAATTTACTTGAGGCTATATTTTTATTCACCACATGATATGTGTTTTGCTTGGAGCGTCTTGTATGATATGAGTCTTTGCTTTTTAGTTTTCCACAATCATCCTTGCTGTACACACCTTTTGAGAGGGACACACATTAATCGTGAATTTATTAGAATACTCTATGTGCTTCACTTATATCTTTTGAGCCAGGTAGTTTGCTCTAGTGCTTCACTTATATATTTTTAGAGCATGGCGGTGGCTTTATTTTATAGAAATTGTTGAACTCTCATGCTTCACTTATATTATTTTGAGAGTCTTAAACAGCATGGTAATTTTCTTAGGTTATGAATTTAGTCCTAATATGATGGGCATCCAAGAGGGATATAATAAAAACTTTCATATAAAGAGCATTGAATAGATGAGAAGTTTGATTCCTTGCATTTGTTTTGAGATATAAAGATGGTGATATTAGATTCATGCTAGTGGGTAATTGTGGATTGGTAGAAATACTTGTGTTAAAGTTTGTGATTCCTGTATCATGCACGTATGGTGAACCGTTATGTGATGAAGTCGGAGCATGATTTATTTTTTGATTGTCTTCCTTATGAGTGGCGGTCGGGGACGAGCGATGGTCTTTTCCTACCAATCTATCCCCCAAGGAGCATGTGTGTAGTACTTTGTTTTGATGGCTAATAAATTTTTGCAATAAGTATGTGAGTTCTTTATGGCTAATGTTGAGTCCATGGATTTTACGCACTCTCACCCTTCCACCATTGCTAGCCTCTCTAGTACCGCGCAATTTTCGCCAGTGCATTAAACCCACCATATACCTTTCCTCAAAACAGCCACCATACCTACCTATTATGGCATTTCCATAGTCATTCCGAGATATGTTGCCATGCAACTTCCACCGTTCCGTTTATTATGACACGCACCATCATTGTCATATTGCTTTGCATGATCATGTAGTTGGCATAGTATTTGTGGCAAGGCCACCGTTCATATTTTTTATACATGTCACTCTAGATCATAGCACATCCCGGTACACCGCTGGAGGCATTCATATAGAGTCATATCTTGTTCTAGTCTCGAGTTGTAATTTTTGAGTTGTAAGTAAATAAAAGTGTGATGATCATCATTATTAGAGCATTGTCCCATGTGAGGAAAGGATGATGGAAGCTATGATTCCCTCACAAGTTGGGATGAGTCTCCGAACTTTATAAAAAAATAAAAGAGGCCAAAGAAGCCCAAAAAAAATGAGAGAAAAGAGAGAAGGGACAATGTTACTATTCTTTTTCCAAACTTGTGCTTCAAAGTAGCACCATGATCTTCATGATAGAGAGTCTCCTATTTTGTCACTTTCATATACTAGTGGGAATTTTTCATTATAGAACTTGCCTTGTATATTCCAATGACGGGCTTCCTCAAATTGCCCTAGGTCTTCGTGAGCAAGCAAGTTGGATGCACACCCACTTAGTTTCTTTTTGAGCTTTCATACACTTATAGCTCTAGTGCATCCGTTGCATGGTAATCCCTATTCACTTGCATCGATATCAATTGATGGACATCTCCATAGCCCATTAATTTCCCTAGTTGATGTGAGACTTCCTCCTTCTTTTTTGTCTTCTCCACAATCACCATATTCTATTGTAACAGCCCGAGTCCGACGCTCCAGACGCCTTCCAGTTATTTTGTTGTTGCCGTGTGTTTTATTTGCTTTTTGCATTCATCATGTCATCATGAGCATTGCATCCACATGTTTTCATAAAACTTGCATCCGCTCGTAGTTGCCGCTTCTTCCTTGTCTCTGTTGACCTTCTCTCAGATCAACCAGACCGCTCTATTCTCTGAGCCCATAAAACCCCCACTACTGCAGGATGCTGCTAACGCGACACTACAATCAGAGACCCTTCGACGAAACTGTGTGCGATACATTAATCGCAAATGATGCTGTAAAAAACCCATCAAAAAAGATGCAAAATGTTTGCGATGGCGGATACATCAAACACAGTTTAGATTTTAGTTGCGTGTGTGATGTGGGGCATACGGTTCAGTTCAATGAACTGTTTGCGATGAGGAAGAAGAACAGAAATGGGCAGCCAGATCAAGGTGTGTGCGATGTATGACATACAGTTCACTCGAATTAACTATTTGTGATTAGGCAACACAGCAGAAATGGTCAGCCAGATCAAGGTGTCTGTGATTAAGGGCATACACTTTAGACGGATGAACTATTTGTGATTAGGCAACACAACAGAAACGGTCAGCCAGATCAAGGTGTCTGCGATTGACAACATACACTTCACACAGATGAACTGTTTGCGATTAGCCACAACAAACAAAAATAGTTAGACAGATCAACGTGTGTGCGCTAGACGGGCACACATTCTAATTAAAAGAAGCATGCGTGATGGTAATAACGAGTGCGCATGATTGATGGAACAAGACGTGTGCTGACATCGCCTATTGCGGTGCACCCTGCAAACGCCATGTACGCGGCCGAGAACGCGTGCCCACATCACATCATTTCGGAATAGTGCCGCACTTAGAAATTATAGAACCGTCAATAAATTTGGAGCCTGCGTCCCGTCACATTCCAAATTACTACCACGCTATATTTAATTGCAAACCTGTTCACACCGATCAAAACCTAAACGGTTTCCCACTTAGGAGCGTATTAGTACTCGGTTATAAATACTACCTACTCCAAGATGACTGCACATTCTGTTGGGGAACGTAGCATGCAATTTCAAAATTTTCCATGCTCACACAAGATCTATCTAGGAGATGCATAGCAACGAGAGGGGGAGAGTGTGTCCATGTACCCTCGTAGACCGAAAGTGGAAGCGTTAGCTTAACGCGTTTGATGTAGTCGAACGTCTTCGCGATCCAACCGATCAAGCACCGAACGTACGGCACCTTCGAGTTCTACACACGTTCAGCTCAATGACGTCCCTCGAACTCTTGATCCAGCAAAGTGTCGAGGGAGAGTTTCGTCAGCACGATGGCGTGGTGACGGTGATGGTGATGTGATCCGCGCAGGGCTTCGCCTAAGCACTACGACAATATGACTGGAGGAGTAAACTGTGGAGGGGGGCACCGCACACGGCTAAGAGAATATCTGTTGTGTTCTAGGGTGCCCCCCTGCCCCCGTATATAAAGGAGGGGAGGAGGAGGAGGCCGGCCACCAAAGGGGCGCGCCATGGGGGGGAGTCCTACTAGGACTCCACTCCTAGTAGGATTCGCCCCCCCCCCCCCACTTTTCCTTTCTCCGGAGGTGGAAAGAGGGAAGGAGAGGGAGAGGGAGAAGGAAAGGGGGGCGCCACCCCCTTCCCTAGTCAAATTCGGCCTCCTCCCTTGTGGGGGGTGCACCAGCCCCTTGTGGGCTGGTTAGCCTCCCTCCTATGGCCCATATGGCCCATATCTTCCACCGGGGGGTTCCGGTAACCCCTCTGGTACTCCGGTATGTACCCGATACACTCCGGAACCCTTCCGGTGTCTGAATACTACCTTCCAATATATCAATCTTTACCTCTCGACCATTTCGAGACTCCTCGTCATGTCCGTGATCTCATCCGGGACTCCGAACAATCTTCAGTCACCAAAACACATAACTCATAATACAAATCGTCATCGAACGTTAAGCGTGCGGACCCTACGGGTTCGAGAACTATGTAGACATGACCGAGACATATCTCCGATCAATAACCAATAGCGGAACCTAGATGCTCATATTGACTCCTACATATTCTATGAAGATCTTTATCGGTCAAACCGCACAACAACATACGTCATTCCCTTTGTCATCGGTATGTTACTTGCCCGAGATTCGATCGTCGGTATCTTTATACCTAGTTCAATCTCGTTACCGGCAAGTCTCTTTACTCGTTCCGTAATGCAGCATCCCGTAACTAACTCATTAGTCACATTGCTACCAAGGCTTATAGTGATGTGCATTACCGAGAGGGCCCAGAGATACCTCTCCGATACTCGGAGTGACAAATCCTAATCTCGATCTATGCCAACCCAACAAACACCTTCGGAGACACCTGTAGAGTATCTTTATAATCACCCAGTTACGTTGTGACGTTTGATAGCACACAAGGTGTTCCTCCGGTATTCGGGAGTTGCATAATCTCATAGTCAGAGGAATATGTATAAGTCATGAAGAAAGCAATAGCAATAAAACTTAACGATCATTATGCTAAGATAACGGATGGGTCTTGTCCATCACATCATTCTCCTAATGATTTGATCCCGTTCATCAAATGACAACACATGTCTATAGTTAGGAAACTTAACCATCTTTGATTAACGAGCTAGTCTAGTAGAGGCATACTAGGGACACTGTGTTTTGTCTATGTATTCACACATGTATCAAGTTTCCGGTTAATACAATTCTAGCATGAATAATAAACATTTATCATGATATAAGGAAATATAAATAACAACTTTATTATTGCCTCTAGGGCATATTTCCTTCAGTCTCCCACTTGCACTAGAGTCAATAATCTAGTTCACATCGCCATGTGATTTAACACCAATAGTTCACATCTTTATGTGATTAACACCCATAGTTCATATCGCCATGTGACCAACACCCAAAGGGTTTACTAGAGTTAATAGTCTAGTTCACATTGCCATGTGATTAATACCCAAATAGTATTAAGGTGTGATCATGTTTTGCTTGTGAGAGAAGTTTAGTCAACGGGTCTGCCACATCCAGATCCGTATGTATTTTGCAAAATTTCTATGTTTACAATGCTCTGCATGGAACTACTCTAGATAATTGCTCCCACTTTCAATACGTATCCAGATTGAAACTCAGGGTCATCTGGATCGGTGTAAAAGCTTGCATCGACGTAACTCTTTATGACAAACTCTTCATCACCTCCATAACCGAGAAACATTTCCTTAGTCCTCTAAGGATAATTTTTGACCGCTGTCTAGTGATCTACTCCTGGATCACTATTGTACCCCCTTGACAAACTCATGGCAAGGTACACAACAGGTTTGGTACACAGCATGGCATACTTTATAGAACCTATGGCTGAGGCATAGGGAATGACTTTCATTCTCTCTCTATCTTCTGCCGTGGTCATGCTTTGAGTCTTACTCAACTTTATACCTTGAATACAGGCAAGAACTCTTTCTTTGACTGATCCTTTTTGAACTCCTTCAAAACTTTGTCAAGGTATATGCTTTGTGAAAGTCCTATTAAGCGTCTCGATCTATCCCTATAGATCTTGATGCTCAATACTTAAGCAGCTTCACCGAGGTCTTTTTATTGAAAAATTCTTATTCAAGTATCCTTTTATGCTATCCAGAAATTCTATATCATTTCTAATCAGCAATATGTCATCCACATATAATATCAGAAATGCTACAGAGCTCCCACTCACTTTCTTGTAAATACAGGCTTCACCATAAGTCTGTATAAAACCATATGCTTTGATCACCTTATCAAAGCGTATATTCCAACTCCGAGATGTCTGCACCAGACCATAGATGGATCGCTGGAGTTTGCGCACTTTGTCAGCACTTTCAGGATTGACAAAACCTTCTGGTTGCATCATATACAACTCTTCTTTAAGAAATCCATTAAGGAATGCAATTTTGACATCTATTTGGCAGATTTCATAAAATGCGGCAATTGCTAACATGATTCGGACAGACTTAAGCATCGCTACGAGTGAGAAAATCTCATCGTAGTCAACTCTTTGAACTTGTCAAAAACCTTTTGTGACAAGTCGAGCTTTGTAGATAGTAACACTACCATCAGCGTCCGTCTTCCTCTTGAAGATCCATTTATTCTTAATGGCTTGCCAATCATCGGGCAAATACACCAAAGTCCACACTTTGTTCTCATACATGGATCCTATCTCAGATTTCATGGCCTCAAGCCATCTGTCAGAATCTGGGTTCATCATAGCTTCTTCATAGTTTGTAGGTTCGTCATGGTCTAGTAACATGACTTCCAGAACATGATTACCGTACAACTCTGGTGCGGAACGTACTCTGGTTGACCTACGATGTTCGGTAGTAACTTGATCTGAAGTTTCATGATCATCATTAGCTTCCTCACTAATTGGTGTAGGCATCACGGGAACTGTTTTCTGTGATGAGTTATTCTCCAATTCGAGAGAAGGTACAATTACCTCATCAAGTTCTACTTTCCTCCCACTCACTTCTTTCGAGAGAAACTCCTTCTCTAGAAAGGATCCATTCTTAGCAACAAAGATCTTGCCTTCGGATCTGTGATAGAAGGTGTACCCAACAGTTTCTTTTGGGTATCCTATGAAGACACACTTCTCCGATTTGGGTTCGAGCTTATCAGGCTGAAGCTTTTTCACATAACCATCGCAACCCCAAACTTTAAGAAATGACAGCTTAGGTTTCTTGCCAAACCACAGTTCATACAGTGTTGTCTCAACGGATTTAGATGGTGCCCTATTTAACGTGAATGCAGTTGTCTCTAATGTATAACCCCAAAACAATAGTGGTAAATCGGTAAGAGAAATCATAGATCGCACCATATCTAATAAAGTACGGTTACGACGTTCGGACACACCATTACGCTGTGGTGTTCCAGGTGGCGTGAGTTGCGAAACTATTCCACATTGTTTTAAATAAAGACCAAACTCGTAACTCAAATATTCGCCTCCGCGATCAGATCGTAGAAACTTTATTTTCTTGTTACAATGATTTTCCACTTCACTCTAAATTTCTTTGAACTTTTCAAACATTTCAGACTTGTGTTTCATTAATTAGATATACCCATATCTGCTTAAATCATCTGTGAAGGTCAGAAAATAACGATACCCGCCGCGAGCCTCAACACTCATTGGACCGCACACATCGGTATGTATTATTTCCAATAAGAAATTGGCTCGCTCCATTGTTCCGGAGAACGGAGTTTTAGTCATCTTGCCCATGAGGCATGGTTTGCAAGTATCAAATGATTCATAAGCAAGTGATTCCAAAATCCCATCTGCATGGAGTTTCTTCATGCGCTTTACACCAATATGACCTAAACGGCAGTGCCACAAATATGTTGCACTATCATTATCAACTTTGCATCTTTTGGCATCAATATTATGAATATGTGTATCACTACGATTGAGATTTAATAAACCATTTATATTGAGTGTATGACCATAGAAGGTTTTATTCATGTAAACAGAACAACAATTATTCTCTGACTTAAATGAATAACTGTATCGCAATAAACATGATCCAATCATATTCATGCTCAACGCAAACACCAAATAACATTTATTTAGGTCCAACACTAATCCCGAAGGTAGAGGGAGTGTGCGATGGTGATCTTATCAACCTTGGAATCACTTCCAACACACATCGTCACCTCATCATTAACTAGTCTCTGTTCATTTTGCAACTCCTGTTTTGAGTTACTAATGTTAGCAACTGAACATTTCCTTCTTATCCGCCAAGTATTTGGGGCAGTTCCACTTCTAGTGACCATTTCCTTTGCAGTAGAAGCACTCAGTTTCAGGCTTAGTTCCAGACTTGGCTTTCTTCCCAGGAGTAGCAACTTGCTTGCTATTCTTCTTGAAGTTCCCTTTCTTGCCCTCGCCCTTTTTCTTGAAACTAGTGGTCTTGTCAACCATCAACACTTGATGCAATTTCTTGATTTCTACCTTTGCCGATTTCAGCATCGCAAAGAGCTTGGGAATCGTTTTCGTCATCCCTTGCATATTATAGTTCATCCAGGCAACTACTTTGGCAGACTCAGTCCACTTCATCGACGTCCAGACGGGCGTGTCTCGCGGACGTCGAGTCTTCTCCGGGGGCTTCAACGTCGGAGTTGGCTGGAGTGTTATGAGGAGCTACAGGGTTGGGGTAGCGATGATGACCCACGCGGGGTGTAGTGGCTACAGTCCTGTTGGAGGAAATCCCAAAGAGACGACGAAGTTCATCCGGGGAAACGAATGCATTGCCCGGGTGGGCAACAGGGGCAGACCTCGCAGGCTCGATTGGTCTCCCGAACAGTACTATCGGGTTGTCAGTGGCAGGTGCAGCTTCACTTCTCACCGGGGTCATGAGAGCAAGCGTCCTCCGGGTCTCAATTAGATCATTGATGACCTGATCGAACTGTGCCTCTTGCGCTCTCAGGTAGCGCACCAGATGCACCAGAGCAGGATCCGTCTCGTGGTCTCCGTTAGCGACTTGGGTCGGCCTACCATAGCCTTCACGACTAGGGTAGTAGTAGAAGGAGCGGCAGTTAGCCCTCGGCGACCGATGCCGGAGTTGAACTACAGCCTCTCGGGCTACAAGTTGAATGGCTTGGGGCTCGTCGGTGGTCGTCCTCCCGGTGAACCGGTAAGGGCGCTCTGCGGTGATGCCCCTCCCGTAGATGTGCACCGTGGCCCAGTAGTGATGGATGGCATCACTCGCGTGCTCTTGGTACACAATATACTCTGGCGGCTCTTCGATGCCGAGAGCACGACGGGTGAGATTGACAAGGATGACTACAAAGCCTTCAAGCTCGGCTGCGGTGGTCTCGTTGTGCATGATGGGGCCTGGCATCTTGGTGGTTGGGAGTGAGGCTGTGATATGCTGAGTTGGGTTGAGGCTTCCTTTATAAGCCAGTGGAGTCTTCCATCGCACGCTTGCGGATCGGACAATGCAGGTGTCAGCCACAGGCACACAGCCTATGGGCTAGGTTGATAGGTTGGGCACCGACTGTCAAAAGGTGTCGGCCGCCACTGTGCAGGCTTATCGGATGTGATGGGCTTGACTGTGGACAGGAAAGGATGTGGACGGTGTGGAAACCTAGAGATAGCGACCAGGCTAAGATAGGATTAGCCAATGGTCAGCCTGGCTCTGATACCAAGGCTGCCGGGGCCAGATTTCGGGGACACGATATCCCAGAAATTTAACCCCTCGTGTTACCACCAGCCCAGGATTACTGTTACTGGTGGACACGTCCTTGTTACAGTTTACCAAGCTATTACAAGAATTGGATACAAGACCATAAAGGTATAATGATACAATAGTGCTGTCTGGTGGTGGATGACAGAATTAACTCGTGGTTCTCCAACGTCGATGGGGCTCCATTCCCACAAGAACAGCTGACCCGGATAATTCCTATCCGCGTGGCTGCTATCCTAGGCTCCGCACGGACGTCGCTGAGGTAGTCCTCCTAGAACTCCTGACCTGGCCAAGTAAATAGCCAGGGACAAGCCTGTGAGTACGTTTGAATGTACTCGCAAACATCATGAACAAAAGATATACCGAATGCAGCAGATAAATTATATGATCATGATGAACCAAATTATATGCGTATGCTCATGCTGGACTATATTAAATTCATGCTGACAGGAATTAAATCATGGCATGAGAACATAATAGCATGTTCAAATAAATGAATATATAAAAATGTTAGTGATAAACAAGGAAAGTTAAAGGAAAATAAAATAAAAGAAATGCCGGTCGGATGTCAAGTGACACCACGGTAGGTCTTGAAGAGAAATGCCAATCGGGTGTCCACACGAGTAGTGGCGGGACCGCCTGTAAACTCGAGGGACGCCACGAAGAGGTCTTGAAAAGAAATGCCAGTCGGGTGTCAAGTGACGCCACGGTCGGACTTGAAGAGAAATGCCAATCGGGTATCCACAAGAGTAGTGGCGTGATAAACCGCCTATGAACTCGAGGGACGCCACAAAAGGTCTTGAAAATAAAATTGTGTGCCCGGGGTAGTCTGGCCAGCCCCTGAGACACTCAGGAAAATAAAATAAGAGAAACGGGTTAGTCCACAATAATATGCATAACCACAGTAAGATTCACAACAATAGTATTCCAAAAATAACCATGACAGCGTTAGAGATGATGACAACATCCTGCAAAATAGTTCATGCTCAAGTTAGTTATTTTCCTCCGGAGACCGACTCTAAGACCGACACTTGATCAACCCCGACTGAAATCCTTGACCGCGGACACGGCTATTCGAATAGGTTTAAACTCTGCAGAGGGTGTACTCTTTACCCACAAGTAAAGGATTTCTTTAGTCAGTACCGTGACACTGACTAATTCCCATTACGGTCTTTGGGTTGAAAACACACCTGACCAGCACACACCAGATTAACTTTCCGGATGCCAGGAATCACCCAAGGCATCGTTCAAGAAAAACTTTAAGACGGAGAGACCAACGTCCTGCATGGGATCACTATTAATACGCGCGGATTACAAGGGGTGCCCCCCTCTCAGTCACAACTGGAAACACCCATGCCCCCTGACCCGATGACAGGATTTAGTCCACCAACAAGGAAACCCTCATCTTAGACCTCTATGTGGTGTGTGCATGGAAAGGGGTTAACAACTAACTGAACCATACCCCACCTGTGGCAGGGACAAGTGGCAGCACGAATCAAGTATGGGGGTTACCGGAACAAGACTCGATCTACGGTCGACTCAGGAGGCTCAAGTATTTTCTGCAATGGTTAGCACAAGATAAATCCTTGGTGGTACCCAACAGGGTCACCACCTGACATGTCCCCACATGCCTTCACTGATCACTCTCGTCACAACGAGAGTTCAATCTCACGGTCACTTTTCTCGTGACCGATACTTTCACGCAGATTAGTCCGGACCAGCATAGTTATTTGTGGCAAGAGATGATAACCTTACACACTCATAAATCAAGCATAGATGAATGAAAGTACTCTCAGAGGATCATGCATGCAAAATAGCCTTATGCCAAATTTTATTTGAAATCAAGTTATTCATAACTCCACTATTCATGCAAATAACCAACCATGCATTCACCATATCAAGTGTTCAAGACGCTTGCCTTGAGCATGCAGAAGTATTGGGTGCACGCCAAAAGTTTGAAATATTAACTCCCCTCCATTTCCTATTTTCAAAAATATTTGAATTACCACATATTTCTAAAACAGTACTAAAAGGTGTTTCAAATATTTTTGAAATAAATACTAAAATAAACTAGATGAAAAATGAAGAATAACAGAAAAAGAATCAATTCATTTGGGGTTTATATGATTTTACTATAGAATTTCTGAGTTGGGCATAAATGACTAGATGGACTATTTAATTGATCCAACAGAAACTAAGCATAGGAAAAATGTTCACCCTAGCAAGATTAATAGAGAATGATTTTAGTAGTCTACAAAAATTTGAATCGTCTAATTTGGTGCATAAATAACTGATGTGGAAATATTATAGATATGCTGGAAAAAGAAAAGGAGAAAAGATAGAAATGCGCCCTGAGGACGATTTAGTTGGCCAGAGCCTATGGGCCAGGCCCAGCTGCTTCGGCAGAGCGGGAGACGACATGGCGAGGACGTGGGTCACTGACAGTGGGCCCCGCGGCCCCACTGTCGGGTTTGACTGGTCCTCCCCCGCTCCTCTCCCCGGCGACAGAACAGGGGCGGGGCTCCGGTGCTCTTCGCCGGCGAACGGCGACGACTCCCGAAGAGCAGCACCCACCATCATGCTCAGGCGGTCATGGCGATTCGATCGATGTCCGTCTAGGTCGGTGGAGGGTACGGGGTCGCCGGCGGTGAGCATGCCCGAAGAGCTCCGGCGGAGCAAAATTAGGGATTTCGCCTACGGCCGTCCTCGAACGAAATTGAAAGGTGGGATGGGGTCGGGGAGTCTTGGGGAGGCTACTAGAGAAGAAATTGTGGAGGGGGTGGCTCTAGAGAGGTGGGGAGCTTCGAGGCGAGAGCGGCGGCAGTAGCTGCCGGAGACAGAGAAGATGGCGCCGTTCGGGCCTCTTGGGCGCTCGGCGGGGTTCGTAGGGGAGGGGAGAGTGGTGCTGAGGAGCTGGAGAGCTCGGGGCCCGTTTTATAGGCGTGCGAGGTCGGTTTTGTGGCTTCCCGCGAAAGACACGTCGGCGGCGGCCATAAATGCGCCGGCGAGGTGGTTATGGGCGGTGGCATGGTCGGCGGAGTTCGGTAAGGGCGGTGGCCGTCCGGAGTTACTCCAGAGCGCGCTGGCTGGCAGGAAAGCAAGCCACGCATCCTGGGCGGCGCGTGACAGCGACGGGCGGCTGTCGGTGGCGACGCTGGATGGCAGAGGGCGGCGCTAGAGGATGGGGGAGAGGTGTCGGCAGGTTCCTGGGTGTCGGGCTGATCCAGCAGAGGATCAGGACGAGAGGGAGAAGCAGTGGAGGAGCCGCATCAGCTCGGTTGCGACCGCATGCCATACGGGCGCGCTGGCCGCGCCCAGTGCACGCATGCTACGTGTTTGGCCGAATGCCAGCGGGTGTTACATTGCTCCAAATGAGCTGAGATTTGGCAGGATGATGCTTACAAGGGTAGCAAGGCTACTAGACATTCTGGTTTGGCCAGATGATCTAGTGCACAATGCAGTGTAGAGGGAGGCATGATTTCAGTCATGCACACAATGTGCTTGATGAAATGCTAGGGCAGTCTAAGTAACTTTGTTGATTGTGAAATTTACCAGGATGATGTATCAATAGGTGGTAGGTATGATGGTGGAGTTTGTTTGGTAATAGGAGAGTCTTCCTAGTGCAAGTTTTGAAGAATTTAGTTTCTGGACAGAAACTACAGAGGGGTATCTGGTGGATTTAAAAGATTCCAATGGAGCTAAAATTTTGTACTTAAGGGTTTGGTTGGAAAAACTTTAAGTGGGAAAAATTCCAGGATTTTTGGACCAAGGAAAAATGGGGTTGTAGTAGAAACTCAAATACTGGACAAAATTGAAAAGAGGTTGTTTCACTCAAAATTTTCAAAACACCAAGAAGGGTTTTTGCATAAAAGTGATATATAGGCATCACATGACCTCCCATAATTTTTGTGGAATTTTAAAAGAATTATTTAAAGTGGTGGAAGTGCAACAGGAGCATTTAAAGATTTGAAAATGCTACAAAAAGATTTGTTTTGGGGCAACTTTTATTATGAAAATAATTCCTATTGTTATTAAAGTAGTAATGAAATGGTTTAAGAAAACTCCCAAAGCCACAATATTATTTCCAAAAATATCCATATGGAGGGAAGAATTTTGAAAAACAGAGGGCGGAAAATACTCCAAAAATGACAAAGGACTTAATATACTTCAAAATTTTATTTCTAGCCAAATTTTTACTTAGTAAAAACATGATTAAATTTTTGGGGTGTTACACACGTTCAGCTCAATGACGTCCCTCGAACTCTTGATCCAGCAAAGTGTCAAGGGAGAGTTTCGTCAGCACGACGGCGTGGTGACGGTAATGGTGATGTGATCCGCGCAGGGCTTTGCCTAAGTACTACGACAATATGATTGGAGGAGTAAACTGTGGAGGGGGGCACCGCACACGGCTAAGAGAATATCTGTTGTGTTCTAGGGTGCCCCCTGCCCCCGTATATAAAGGAGGGGAGGAGGAGGAGGCCGGCCACCAAAGGGGCGCGCCATGGGGGGAGTCGTACTAGGACTCCACTCCTAATAGGATTCGCCCCCCCCCACTTTTCCTTTCTCCGGAGGTGGAAAGAGGGAAGGAGAGGTAGAGGGAGAAGGAAAGGGGGGAGCCACCCCCTTCCCTAGTCCAATTCGGCCTCCTCCCTTGTGGGGGGCGCACCAGCCCCTTGTGGGCTGGTTAGCCTCCCTCCTATGGCCCATATGGCCCATATCTTCCACCGGGGTGTTCTGGTAACCCCTCCGGTACTCCGGTATGTACCCGATACACTCCGGAACCCTTCCGGTTTCCGAATACTACCTTTCAATATATCAATGTTTACCTCTCGACCATTTCGACACTCCTCGTCATGTCCGTGATCTCATCCGGGACTCCGAGCAATCTTTAGTCACCAAAACACATAACTCATAATACAAATCGTCATCGAACGTTAAGCGTGCGGACCCTACGGGTTCGAGAACTATGTAGACATGACCGAGACATATCTCCGATCAATAACCAATAGCGGAACCTGGATGCTCATATTGGCTCCTACATATTCTACGAAGATATTTATCGGTCAAACCGCACAACAACATACGTCATTCCCTTTGTCATCGGTATGTTACTTGCCCGAGATTCGATCGTCGGTATCATTATACCTAGTTCAATCTCGTTACCGGCAAGTCTCTTTACTCGTTCCGTAATGCATCATCCCGTAACTAATTCATTAGTCACATTGCTTGCAAGGCTTATAGTGATGTGCATTACCGAGAGGGCCCAGAGATACCTCTCCGATACTCGGAGTGACAAATCCTAATCTCGATCTATGCCAACCCAACAAACACCTTCGGAGACACCTGTAGAGTATCTTTATAATCACCCAGTTACGTTGTGACATTTGATAGCACACAAGGTGTTCCTCCGGTATTCAGGAGTTGCATAATCTCATAGTCAGAGGAATATGTATAAGTCATGAAGAAAGCAATAGCAATAAAACTTAACGATCATTATGCTAAGCTAACGGATGGGTCTTGTCCATCACATCATTCACCTAATGATGTGATCCCGTTCATCAAATGACAACACATGTCTATAGTTAGGAAACTTAACCATCTTTGATTAACGAGCTAGTCTAATAGAGGCATACTAGGGACACTGTGTTTTGTCTATGTATTCACACATGTATCAAGTTTCCGGTTAATACAATTCTAGCATGAATAATAAACATTTATCATGATATAAGGAAATATAAATAACAACTTTATTATTGCCTCTAGGTCATATTTCCTTCACATTCCTCCTCAACTCCTCATCCACAAAAACAAACAAGTCATTCATCGTCGTTCCCTTGCGTCTGCCATGGCCCGCATGAGTTCTGGGTCGAGAAATTACTACCAGGAAGAGGCGAGCGTGGAAGCGGAAGCATGAGAGTTGTCCCGCCTCGCCGCGAAAGCAGCTGACATGTCCCGCTGTGCGGCCGTAGCAGCACAGAGGTCCCGCTGTGTCGTCGATGCAGCAGACTGGTCCTGCCGCACCGTTGAAGCAGCAGAGATGTCCTGCCGCACCGCGAATGCAGCAGAGATGTCCTCCCGCACCGCGGCAACCTGGGAAAATGTCTCGCAGGCAGGCGAGGACTCTCACAGGTGCATGCGCGCTATGCTCGATGACCTGATGGGTCGGATCTTCGACTGGATGAAGCTGCGGGACGGGATGAATGCCTCATTTGAAAATGCTACCAGCGTCATCCGGGGACTAGGGGAGGACAAGGTTAAGCTCCGCACCGAGCGCGACCTGGTGAGGGCGCTGATCGTTGGAATGATGAAGCAGCACGAGGAGACCACTGCCTTGTTGAAGAGGACCAGCGTCATCGTCAAGAAACTTGTGGACGAGAATGCCATGCTCCGCATCGAGCGCCAAAGGCTGGTGGAGGAATCCGTGGAAGCTCTCAAGAAGTGTATTGAGGACACGAAAGAGCTCATCGCTGCTTGCCGCGAGAACTAGTCCCTACGGCCTGCAGCAATGCATCAAGAAAGTAGAGATCAGCGAGCGAAATCGTTGTCTGTGTCTTCCTTCATCTTTTGCCCTTGTGTATTTCGGGCGTTGCTGCATGTGGCTTTTTTAATTATCTTCCTAAATATGTAAGACAATTATTATCCACTGTCATCGTCCTTATATTCATCAGTCTTGCTATAAGTCACAGTCGATGCTATATAGGTCCGTTGGATCTTACATCAAGATACGTGCAAAACTTTCTTTTTAGATTTTCTTTTCTCTCTCTTAAATCTCAGTCGAGTGAGACATAGCCACGCCATTAAACAGGGGCTCGGGCGCCATTAATGGAGACGTTGGGAGAGAGGTGGGTGGCAGATAGAGGTCAAAGGGCTCTCCTCCCGATGAACACGCGCAGGGGTCTGATCACACGCCTCCCATACACAAATAGCTACCCCGCACGGCACCTCCTAGCCAATAAAAAAAGGGGACGCGTGGCGGCACGTAAATGGTAAGTAGAACGCCCACGGTTTCAATAATACTTGTGTTTCCGATTGTAACATGACAACACTTGTTCCAAAATGACTTTGTTGATTGTTAATGTGTGCGCCTTCGCAAATCGGACAAAAAATTTACCACAACATGTTGGTGCCATGCCATGACACCATGCCAAGTTTCATGATTTTCAGGCGAGTTTTGGATTTACGGGAATTTTAAAACCAAGTTTATCGATGTTTCCGGCTGAGCCAAGACGCCCAGATGTTTGAATTCCATTCCCATTTCTTGCATGGGACCTAGAAATTCGCCCAAGTACACATAAATGATTTTTCAACTAACTTTGGCGCATTGGAGCATGTGCTTGTAGTTCAAATTTGAATTATGCACATTAAATGCCTAGAAATTCAATTAATGTATAAAAAAGGCCAAACAAACCCAGAATAATTCCAAAATTTAGCATGAAACTCATATTGGTCTAAGCTGCCTATGTAAAAAAATCAAGGCGGGAGAAGGCAGTGTATGTCGTTTCGCACACGGAGGTGACACGTTCCCTCTCGGAACCACGAGCCTTCTTGAGAGAAGCTCCGGTTTGCAAGAAGCTTGTACCAAAGCTTGTCCCAATTCGGCCAAAAAATCAACCACAGCAGGTTGGTGCCATGTCATGACACCATGCCAAGTTTCATGATTTTCATGCGTGTTTTGGATTTACAGGAGTTAAAAAACCAAGTTTCTCAATATTTTCGGCCGAGCCACGACGCCCAGATGTTTGAATTTCATTCCCATTTCTTGCATGGGACCTAGAAATTCACCCAAGGACACACATGTGATTTTTCAACCAACTTTGGTGCACTGGAGCATGTGCTTGTAGTTCAAATTTGAATTATGCACATTAAATGCCCAAAAACTGAATTAATGTATAAAAAAGGCCAAACAAACCCAAAATAATTCCAAATTTTAACACGGCACTCATATAGTTCTATGTTGCCTCTGTAAAAAATCAAGGGGGGGAGGCAGCGTATATCATTTCGCACACAAAGGTGACACGTTCCCTCTCGGAACCACAAGTCTTCTTGAGAGAAGCTCCGGTTTGCAAGAAGCTTATACCAAAACTTGTCCCAATTTGGCCAATTTTTTTACCACTGCATGTTGGTGCCATGAAATGACACCATGCCAAGTTTCATGATTTTCAGGCGAGTTTGAATTGACAGGAATTTAAAAAACCAAGTTTCTCAATGTTACCGGCCGAGCCACAACACCCAGTGTTTGAAATTCATTCCCATTTCTTGCATGGGACCTAGAAATTCACCCATGGACACACATGTGATTTTTCAACCAACCTTGGAGCAATGGAGCATGTGCTTGTAGTTCAAATTTGAATTATTCACATTAAATGCCCAGAAACTCAATTAATGCATAAAAAGGGCCAAACGAACCCGGAATAATTCCAATTTTAACACGACACTCATTTAGTTCTATGTTTGCTTTGTAAAAAAACCAAGGGGAGGGGGGCAGCGTATGTCGTTTCGCACACAAAGGTGACACGTTCCCTCTCAAAACCACACACCTTCTTGAGAGAAGCTCCAATTTGCAAGAAGCTTATACCAAAACTTGTCCCAGTTCGGCCAACTTTTTTACCACAGCATGTTGGTGCCATGAAATAACACCATGCCAAGTTTCATGATTTTCAGGCAAGTTTGGGATTTAAAGGAATTTAAAAACCAAGTTTCTCAATGTTTCCGGCCGAGCCATGATGCCCAGATGTTTGAATTTCATTCCCATTCTTGCATGGGACCTATAAATTCACCCAAAGACATTCTAGCAATTCAAACACCATCCTTTCCCTCTGTAACACCATTTTGTCTTTCAAAACAGAATGAAAAAATCAGGTATACCACAAACAGTTTACTAGCAAGAATCATGTGGGATGCGATATAAAATATCTTGGTGCACCGTCTTTTCTGGCTTACACAGGAAGCTTCGTCTTCTACAGTCCACCGCCCGCGCTTGAACCACACTTGCGCGCCAGTTTCTCACGGCACCGAGCGAACTTTTTCTGCCACCAGGGAAATATCTATCTCCCCGCCCCCCCACCCCACCAAAAGCCACATTTCCACTGTTCCTCCTTGCTTTCCAAGTTCAAACCTTCACTGCTGCTTACTCGCAGCGCCGCCTCCTCGCCGGCGACCCTTCTTATTGCAGCGCCGCCTCCTCGAAGGCGACCCTTCTTCTTATAGCGCTGCCTCCTCGCTGGCGACCCTTCTTCTTGCAGCGCTGCCTCCTCGCCGGTGACCCTTCTTCTTGCAGCGCCGCCTCCTCGCCGGAGACCCTTTTTCTTGCTGCGCGGCCTCATCGATATGGTCAAGTAATCCACACCCCACCCATACCATCCTCCTCCTTCCCCGTCCCACATGCCCGATCGACGATGCGACACCTTCCGCCGAAATCACTGGCCCCGTCCTCCAATTAAGCGCCGCCCACAGCCATTTTGCACGCAGTATAATGTGGAGCTCAGTAGCATCTGGCAGCGGAGAAGTAAATTGCGGCCGCATCCGTGGACGAGGTTGCTATGGCTGCGATGCATGCCGACCGCCAGATCTTGGAGGAGCACCTCGTCTTCGAGGCCACCGTCAACACTACCACGCGGTTGTCTACTTTAAAAGACAGTTCAAGCTGTTTTCTGGAGGCCACCGCCAGTGCCTTCTAGTGATTTGTCCTCTGTAATGTTAATATGTAATCTGATATTCTGAAATGTAATGTTCAGTTAATAGTTTGGTCCAACAATTGCTACATTTCGTAGTACTGTTCTCAAGCATTCTTGGTTTCGTTAACTGTCTTATCTTCTAGTATATGTTCTATTCTGCAATGTTGTGCTCAGTTAACAGTTTTGGTTCATTTGGTCTGTTGTCCAGTTAACTGTTTGGTTCAATTCTGCAATTTGATTTTCATTTGTTGTGGGGTCAATTTTGTATTGTTATGCATGTCAGAAATAAATCGAATTTGGCTGTACTCAATACATATTCTACTGATAGTATGGCAACTCTCAGTTAACCTGATCAAGATCTTCCTTATATGTGTTGCAGGGAAACAATGGGAGACACTGTGGTTTACCATCGAGGTTTGCTCATGCATGGTCCTTTCGCTAATAGCACATTATTGTGCAGTTGCAGGAATCATTCTAATATTTAGGTTTCTTACAATTTGGTCTTGCACATGTAGGTCCTACTGTCAGAGGCTTAGACCCACTGTTCGACCCATTTTGCATATGCGGAAATCAGATGTCTATGAATATCAGTCAAGTCAAGAAACTCAAACAGATTGTTAGCATAAAGAAACTTGCGACGAATAAGATCTTTGTTTGCACAATGAAGAAGACATCAGTCAACTATAGGATGGTACTAACACTTTTATGTTGTTTTTTCCCCTTGCGCCATTTCAAAATTTATAACAGCGATTTATGCATATCTTTGTTTTCAGTACTTTCCAAAGCAGTTCACCGATGATAACCTCTCAAACCACCTGCATGGTCAAGAGGCAAGGAAGGTATTCATTCAACACCCACAATACAATATTGAAGTCTTCCTGAAGAGGACGAAAGTTGGGCGGGCAATTATCCATACCCACGGGCCTAAAGTTGCAAGGACATTCAACATCACTGAAGGCTCAATATTCGCCTTCCGCTTCTGCAGTTTCCCAGAAGAGATTCATTTGTCTATTTACCGTGTATGATGCTACTTTTCCAAAGGCTTTCGATGTTGCATGTAAAACTTGGTGCTGTTGTGTAATGGCGTAGCTAGCTATATCCCTCTTTGGTGTAACTTAGTGCTGAAGCTATCTGATGTAATTCGATTATGAAATCCTGGTTGTCGTTATATGGATATGAAATATATGGTGTGTTTTATAAGAAATGTCAATTTGATTACTAGATGGATTATCAAATAATAGGCTAATTACCCTGCTTATTGGGGTTTTCTATTGCAGACGGTTACTCAGACAACACCGTGGGCGATGAACTCAAAGAACCCACACGGTTTCTAGAAAGTAGGCATGTTGGATCAACTAACAATCACACACGGCTTCCGACAGAGAACAGTTTGCGTTAGGCCACCTTGCACAAATGTTTCCATACAAAAAGCTGTGTGTGATATACATACGAACGGAAACATTTTTCTGGGATTCACTGTGTGGGATGTACATACAAACGGAAATGATTGGGCTTCGATGCCTTGCCTGATCGCACATGAGTTCATTTTGCCCCCGCCGGTGTGGCCGGAGGGCCTATCCCCGACGGTTTCTGGGTCGTGTGGGAAGGACCCCCTATCGCACACACTCACTAGGCGACGGTTTAAAACTCTGTCGCGGAAAGGGGGTAAAAACCGTTTGTATAGCACGTCTCTGCACCAGTGCCCCTTGCCTCCATGGCCTTTTGTCAAACCCCTCGCGCGCATCCGGAAACTTTCCCGAACCCGATCCGGGCAGTCTTGACCGATGGGTCCGGATCATCCCCGAACATCCCTCAAATATCTTCGGTTTATTTGTTGGACTCCCCTAGCCTTTTCTTCTCGACCGCCCAATCTAAATCGGAGGGCCGAGATAACCCCTAACCTAATCCACTGCTATAAATATCAGTCCAACCCTAATTTTTAGGAGAGCTGTCCCATCCAATTCCTCCTCCGCCGCCACTCCACCTGGTCTCTGCTTCCACCTCTGGATCCTCCCCGATCCAAAATCTCCTCAGCCTCCACCACGCATCCATCTACCCACCGAGCAGCCTTGCTACAACCTCGTCGTCGGCCAGCATCAGGCCAGCCACTGCCACACCTCTCCTTTCCCCCTTGCCTTCTCTCTCTCTCATGCGACCCTCCCTCTCTCTCTCTCGCAGGGACCACTGATGCCGTCGACCTCGAGCCGCCATGGCCTCTTCCTCACCATGAATCTCTGGCCCTTGCCCTGTAGGAGCAGTGCCCCTGCTCCGTCTTCCCCGCGCGCCAACAGGAGACCGGTGACCACCACGGCAAGCTCCGCTGCCTCACCTCAGACGGCCAGGTCCGGCCTGCCTCCGTTAGCTCCGCCGCACCTCCATGGGCTTCCCCCGCCACCACACGCTCGTCCTGGAGCTCGTCTGCCTACCCAAGCCACCGCCATGTGCGCCCTCGCCCCGCCAAGGCCCTCTGCTGCTCCCCTACTTCGCGCCTGCTGCCTCCTGCGTCGAGCGAGGGGACGAACTCCTCCTCGGCCAGCCGCATCGTCCGCTCGCCCGTGGACCTCCCTAGAGAGGCTTAGCTACCCCAGCGCCTTCCCTTCGCCTCACCAACTCCCGCCGCCGCCCTGCTCCGTTCGTCGCCGTCTCCGCCAGATCCGGCGAGGCCCTGCGTCCCAGCTTCCAGGTCGTCGCGCTGGCCCACCGAAGACCACTAGCACCATCGCAGTCCCACGCCCCTGCCTCGAGCGTGTTGGCCGCGGCCTTTCCAGCTCCTTCGCCTCCTGGGCCACCAGCAACCGGCCCAAGCCGGCCCGCTTCGGCCTCCCTCCACCACTGGCCCGACCTGGCCCATGTGAGCTGCCCCTCGCCCAGATCCTGTTTCGGCCCAGTAGCAGATTCGGGCCATGTCATGTTTTTTTCCTCTAGTCGAATTTTGCTAATTGTCCAGAGAAAACAGATTTGCAGAATAACCCCTCATCTTAATGCATATAATAACTTAATAACGATGCATCGGAATTAAATAAACTTTATATGTAAATGGGGTAGAAAAATGTGTAGGTTGCCATGGTGGCCTTACTTTGCATGTTTAACAACTCTAAAATTGTGTATAGGATAGAACAGTGGCAAATTCAAAATTTGCATATGGGGATTTTTTGGAATTGTTGTTTTTTGTTTCCGGCCTCATTTAAACTTGCCTAACTAGGTAGTTTACTTATGCTTCACCTCTTGCCATGTTACCCAACATTTAATCTTGTCATGTACATAAACGGGAGAGCACTAAATAATTGGACGTGGTGTTTCGTCGATATGCAACTCGTTGCATATTGAGCTCCACTTAATTTGTAGTATTTGATTGTTGCACTTTGCCATGCCATGAATCATCAAACCGGACATGCATCATACTTGGTTGTGCATCATGCCATGCCTATGCTTGTTTGTTTACCATGTGGTTTGCTTCTTTCCGGTTGTGCTTCTTCTCGATAGTTCCGGTTACGTTGTGATTGTGAGGATCCGTTCGACTATGTTGGTTCATCTACTTCATGGATTCAGTCTTCTTCCTTGCGGGATTCCAGGCAAGATGATCATAACCTTGGATACCACTACTATCTTTGCTTGCTAGCTGTCTCGATGCTATCGCTATGTCGCACTACCTACCACTTGTTTATCAAGCCTCCCAAATTGCCATGATAAGCCTCTAACATTTGCACCATCCCAGCAAACCATTGTTTGGCTATGTTACCGCTTTGCTTAGCCCCTCTTATAGCGTTGCTAGTTGCAGGTTGTTCCATGTTGGGACATGGATATCATGGGATATCACAATATCTCTTATT
Organism: Thinopyrum elongatum; assembly: GCA_011799875.1. Taxonomy (NCBI): domain Eukaryota; kingdom Viridiplantae; phylum Streptophyta; class Magnoliopsida; order Poales; family Poaceae; genus Thinopyrum; species Thinopyrum elongatum. Next base: position 85,109,822 of record CM022297.1, on the reverse strand, counting down.
TAATTAATGCATCTATATACTTGGTAAAGGATGGAAGGCTCGGCCTTTTGCCTGGTGCTTTGTTCCACTCTTGCCGCCCTAGTTTCTGTCATACCAATGTTATGTTCCTTGATTTGCGTTCCTTACACGGTCGGGGTTTATGGGCCCCCCTTGACAATTCGCTTTGAATAAAACTCTTCCAGCAAGGCCCAACTTTGGTTTTACCATTTTCTTAATAATAACTAAAACTTGCGTAGGGACCGGCTAGCACCCGAGGACTCTTAATCAACAACCCAGGCCAGTGCTTCTCATGAGTGTTGGTCCAAACTAGAGCCCCTTGCAGCACCACCAGGAGGAAACTCAAGGACAGGTTTTAGTTGTATGGACTGCTCATCCGATCGTGGCCTGAGACGAGATACGCGCGGCTCCTATCGGGATGTTGGCACGTCGGGAGGTCTTGCTGGTTTTGTTTTACCATTGTCGAAATGTCTTGTGCACCGGGATTCCGAGTTTGATCGGGTCATCCCGAGATGGAGATTTTCCTCCGTGGATCGTGAGAGTTTATAATGGACTAAGTTGGGATACCCCTACAGGGTTTAATCTTTTCGAGAGCCGTTCCCGTGATTATGTGGCAGATTGGAAATTTATAATATCCAGTTGTAGAGAACTTGACACTAGATCCACAATAAAATACACCAACCGCGTGCGTAACTGTGACTGTCTCTTTACTAGTTTGGGAAGAGAACACGGTGGGGTTATGTTTGACTCGTAAGTAGTTTAGGATCACTTCTTGATCATTACTAGTTTGCATCCGTTATGCGTAGTTTCTCTTTTATTCTTGTACTCGTAAGTTAGCCACCATACAATGCTTAGTGCTTGCTGCAACCTCACCACTTATCCATTCCTTACCCATTAAGCCTTGCTAGTCTTGATACCCATGGTAATGGGATTGCTGAGTCCTCGTGGCTCATAGGTTACTACAACAACAGTTGCAGGTACAGGTAATGCGATGATCTGATGTGAGGGCGATGTTTGCTTGTTTTGGAGTTTTTCTGCTTCTTCTTCTTCGATCAAGGGATAGGTTCCGGGTCGGGAGCCTAGGATTAGCAGGGTGGATGTCGTTCTCTTTTTTCATTTGATTTCATCCATAGTCGGATCCTGCTCTTCTGTATGATGATTGCTATGTATTGATGTATTCACGTATTCATGTTGTAGCTTGTGGCGAGTGTAAGCCTTTATCTGGTATTCTCATCTATTCAGTACATGGTATGTCGTAATGATATCCACCTTGCTATGCGCTCAATATGCGATTGTGCCCCAATCATGAATTCATCATGTGATTGGGATAGAATCGCATCTTGGGCGCTACATCTATTCCACCTATAGTGCTATATCCATGTCTCACGCTCATGTATTGCGTGAAAGTGAAAAAGTTTGAGAACACCAAAAGTATGAAACAATTTCTTGGCTTGTCATCGGGGTTGTGCATGATGAAATACTTTGTGTGATGAAGATGGAGCATCGCCAGACTATATGATTTTGTAGGGATAACTTTCTTTGGCCATGTTATTTTGAGAAGACATGATTGCTTTAATAGTATGCTTGAAGTATTATTATTTCTATGTCAATATTAAACTTTTGTTTTGAATCTTATGGATCTGAATATTCATGCCACAATAAAGAAGATTACATTGATAAATATGTTAGGTAGCATTCCACATCAAAAATTCTGTTTTTATCATTTACCTACTCGAGGACGAGCAGGAATTAAGCTTGGGGATGCTTGATACGTCTCCAACGTATCTATAATTTTTTATTGTTCCATGCTATTATATTATCTGTTTTGGATGTTTTATATGCATTAATACAATATTTTATATTATTTTTGGGACTAATCTATTAACTTAGAGCCCAGTGCCAGTTTCTGTTTTTCCTTGTTTTTGAGTTTTACAGAAAAGGAATACCAAACGGAGTCCAAACGGAATAAAACTTTCGCGATGATTTTTCTTGGACCAGAAGACATCCAGAGGATTTGGAGAGGGGGCCAGAAGGTTCCCGAGGAGGCCACAAGCCTGCTAGGCGCGCCCTAGGGGGCGCCCTGAGGGCTTGTGGGCCCCTCGGAGGTCTCTTAACCCTAATCTTTGCGCTATAAATTCCTAAATATTCCCAAACCACCAAAAGCGTCCACCAAAATACATTTCCACCACCGCTGCAAGCCTCTGTTCCCATGAGATCCCATCTTGGGGCCTTTTCTGGCGATCTGCTGGAGGGGGATTCGATCACAGGGGGCCTCTACATCAACCTTGCTGCCCTTCCGATGATGCGTTAGTAGTTTACCACAGACCTACGGGTCCATAGCTAGTAGCTAGATGGCTTCTTCTCTCTCTTTGATCTTCAATACAATGTTCTCCTTGATGTTCTTGGAGATCTATTTGATGTAATACTTTTTTGCGTTGTGTTTGTTGAGATCCGATGAATTGTGGATTTATGATCAGATTATCTATGAATATTATTTGAGTCTACCTTGAACTCTTTTATGCATGATTAAGATATCTTTATATTTCTCTTCGAACTATCGGTTTGGTTTGGCCAACTAGATTGGTTTTGGGTTCAATATTGCGGTGTCCTCACCTAGTGATATAGTAGGGGTAGCGAGGCACGTATTGTATTGTTTCCATCAAGGATAAAAAGATGGGGTTTTCATCATATTTCTTGAGTTTATCCCTCTACATCATGTCATCTTGCTTAAGGCGTTACTCCGTTCTTATGAACTTAATACTCTAGATGCATGCTGGATAGCGGTCGATGTGTGGAGTAATAGTAGTAGATGCAGGCAGGAGTCGGTCTACTTGTCACGAACATGATGCCTATATTCATGGTCATTGCCTTAGATATCGTCATAACTTTGAACTTTTCTATCAATTGCTCAAAAGTAATTGATTCACCCACCGTATGCTATCTTCAAGAGAGAAGCCTCTAGTGAAACCTATGCCCCGGGTCTATTTTCCATCATATATTTTCAGATCTATAAACCAAAAAACCCAAAAATACCTTGCTGCAATTTATTTAGATATACTTTAGTTTGCCTTTTTATTTATCTTTTATACCTATCCCTATTAGATCTCACTCTTGTTCGAGACCATGAAGGGATTGACAACCCCTTTTCGCGTTGAGTGCAAGTGTTTGTTAGTTTGTGCAGGTGCATAGATTGGAGACTTGCTTGTGCCTCCTACTGGATTTATACCTTGGTTCTTAACTAAGGGAAATACTTATCTCTACTTTGCTGCATCACCCTTTCCTCTTCAAGGGAAAAATTTACGCAAGCTCAAGAAGTAGCAATTGCCTTCTGAGAAATTGCATTGAGGAATGCACATAGCTTTACAATGGCTAATCGAACATTTTCTGGTAGAAGCCCCCTCAATGCAACTGGAAGCAGTTGCATCATAATCACGTGGCAATCATGAGACTTTAGGTTCTGGAATTTTTTCTCTGCCATATTTATTATTCCCTTTATATCCGACGAGAAGCCAGGAGGGACCTTAATACTGAGCAGGCATTCAAAAAAGATTTCCTTCTCTGCTTTGATAAGAGCGTAGCTGGCAGGACCTTGATACTGCTTTGGATGCATGCCGTCTTTTTCATTCATACGTTGCTGGTCCTCCCATGCCTCCAGTGTATCTTTTGTATTCCCATACATGCCCAAGAAGCCTAGCAGGTTCACGGAAAGATTCTTCCTCACCTGCATCATGTCGATTGCAGAGCAGACCTCTAGGTCTTTCTAATAGGGTAGGTCCCAAAATATAGATTTCTTCTTCCACATGGGTGCGTGTCCGTCAGCGTCATTCGGAACAGATTGTCCGCCAGGACCCTTTCCAAAGATAACTTGTAAATCCTTGACCATATCAAGTATATCATCACCAGTACGGAGGACAGGCTTCTTCTGGTGATCTGCCTCACCTTTGAAATGCTTGCCTTTTTTTCTTAAGGCATGCTTGGTCGGAAGAAATCGATGATGTCCCAGATACACATTCTTCTTTCATTTGTCCAAATATATACTTTCAATCTCATCTAAACAATGCGTGCATGCATTTATCCCTTGTTTGTCTGTCCTGAAAGGTTACTAAGAGCAGGCCAATCATTGATGGTTACAAACAGCAATGCTCGTAGGTCAAATTCCCGATGTTTGTGCTCATCCCACACACGTACACCTTTTTTATCCCACAGCTATAAAAGTTCTTCAACTAATGGCCTTAGGTACACATTAATGTCGTTGCTGGGTTGCTTAGGGCCTTGGATGAGCACTGGCATCATAATGAACTTCCGCTTCATGCACAACCAAGGAGGAAGGTTATAGATACATAGAGTCACGGACCAGGTGCTATGATTGCTGCTCTGCTCCCCAAAAGGATTAATGCCATCTGCACTTAAACCAAACCATATGTTCCTTGCGTCATCTGAAAAGTCCCGCCACTTTCTCTTGATTTTTCTCCACTGCGACCCGTCAGCCGGTACTCTCAACTTCTCGTCTTTCTTACAGTCTTGTTTGTGCCATCGCAACAACTTGGCATGCTCTTTGTTTCTGAACAGACGTTTCAACCGTGGTATTATAGGAGCATACCACATCACCTTCGTAGGAACCCTCTTCCTGGGGCGCTCACCCTCAACATCACCAGGGTCATCTCGTCTGATCTTATACCGAAATGCACAGCATACCGGGCATGCATTCAAATTCTCGTACTCCTCACCGCGGTAGAGGATGAAGTCATTAGGGCATGCATGTATCTTCTGCACCTCTAATCCTAGAGGGCATAGAACCTTCTTTGCTTCGTACGTATTGTCAGGCAATTCGTTATCCTTTGCAAGCTTCTTCTTCATTATTTTTAGTAGCTTCCCAAATCCCTTGTCAGATACACCATTCTCAGCCTTCCATTGCAGCAATTCCAGTGCGGTACCGAGCTTTGTGTTGCCATCTTCGCAATTTGGGTACAACCCTTTTTTGTTATCCTCTAACATGCGATCGAACTTCAACTTCTCCCTTTCACTTTTGCATTCTCTCTGTGCATCAACAATGACCCAGTGAAGATCATCATTGGGCACATCGTCTGGTGCCTCTTGATCTTCAGCTTCCCCCTCTTCTTCAGCAGTATCACCGTATTCAGGGAACATAGGATAGTTGTCATCATCCTCTTCTTCTTTGTTGTCTTCCATCATAACCCCTCTTTCTCCGTGCTTGGTCCAAACATTATAGTGTGGCATGAAACCCTTCTCAAGTAGGTGGAAGTGAAGGGTTTTCGAGTCAGAGTAATCCTTCGTATTCCCACAGACAGTACATGGACAATACATAAAACCATTCTACTTGTTTACCTCAGCCACATCGAGAAAATATGCAGGCCCTTAATGTAGTCGGAGGTGCGTCTGTCACCATACATCCATTGCCAGTTCATCTGCGCGCATTATCTAATTAAGTGTATCAAAAACCATTACAGAAGATCATGAATAGATAAATGACCAAATTAATACAAGTTGATCATCACATTAAAACCAAACTACAGTAGTGGTCAAATGTTATTACTGGAAAAATAAATACATAATGTTCGTACATAGTTCTCATAGAACAACATACAGCTCTCTAGAGCATCTAATTAAAACATACATTGAAACTAACATACAACTATGTAAACCATTTAAATGCAAAAACAAATGCGATCAAAATCGCAACTAAGGTAACAATTGATCCAACAACATAATGATACCAAGCCTCATTATCAATGGCATATTTTCTAATCTTTCTAATCTTCAAGCGCATTGCATCCATCTGGATCTTGTGATCATCGACGACATCGGCAACATGCAACTCCAATTTCATCTTCTCCTCTTCAATTCTTTTCAATTTTTCTTTCAAATAATTGTTTTCTTTTTCAACTAAATTTAACCTCTCGACAAGAGGGTCAGTTGGAATTTCCGGTTCACATACCTCCTAGATCAAAACATCTATGTCACGTTGGTCGGCATAATTGTCATAAACACTAAATGAAACAAATAGTTATAAAAGATAATATACCACATCCGAATCATAGACCGGATGAGAGATGACGGGGGCGGATACCAAAACCATGGCACTATATAATAACAAACAATAATAAAAGTAAGAAAATTATACAAGTAGCTATCTAAATCAAACAAGTAAGAATTTTTTTTCTTTTAAAAAGAAGATAAGAACAAGCGAGGCTCACCACGGTGGTGCCGGCGACGAGATTGGCATGGGCGATCGACAGTGGTGAGGACGGGGATGGGGACGGGACGGCATCCTACACATGTGCAAACTCTAAGAAGTTAATTTGAGCTCAAATTGTGCATCTAAATCAAATGAACTCCCACATACACTCCTCCACTAAAACCCACAAACCACTCTACTTCTAGAGCATTTGAAATGAGCTAAACTAGCAGTGAGAGATGACAGGATGAAGTTGCTAACCTTTCAGAACACTTGTGTAGTTGGTGCACCGCCAAACCTAGACAAATCTTGAGGAAAATGTAGCTTGGAGGTCGAGCTTGGAGAGGAGAAAGCTTAAGTGTGGCTCGGTCATTTCGTCGAACACCTCATGTGCATAGGAGGTGAGAACAGAGAAGCACACACCTCCCACACACCGGCCGGCCAAAAAATAGAGGAATGAGCGGGCAAGGGCAAGCCCATATATAGGCACTTTTTTAGTCCCGGTTGGTGGCTAGAACCGGGACTGAAGACTGACCTTTAGTCCCGGTTCCAGACACCAACCGGGACTAAAGGGTTTGCGGCAGGAGCGAGGCCCTTTAGTCCCGGTTGGTGGCTTGAACCGGGACTCGTGCCTGCCGAGGCCCGGCCGGCGTCCTGGTGATACGTCTCCATCATATCTATAATTTTTGATTGTTTCATGCCAATATTCTACAACTTTCATATACTTTTGGCAACTTTTTATATTATTTTTGGGACTAACATATTGATCCAGTGCCCAGTGCCAGTTACTGTTTGTTGCATTTTTTTGTTTCGCAGAATATCCATATTAAACGGAGTCCAAACGCGATAAAAACTTACTAAGATTTTTTTTGGAATATATGTGATTTTTGGGAAAAAGAATCAACGCGAGACAATGCCCGAGGGGCCCACAAGCCCTAGGGGCGCGCCCCCTACCCTGGGCGCGCCTGGGAGGCTTGTGGCCACCCCGTAAGGTGGTTGGTCCCCTTCTTCGGCCGCAAGAAATATAATATATGGATAAAAATTGTGTTAAAATTTCAGCCCAATCGGAGTTACGGATCTCCGGGAATTTAAGAAACGGTGAAAGGCCAGAATCTAGGAACACAGAAACAGAAGGAAACAGAGAGAGAGAGAGAGAGAGAGAGAGAGAGAGAGAGAGAGATCCAATCTCGGAGGGGCTCCCGCCCCTCCGCCGCCATGGAGGCCATGGACTAGAGGGGAAACCATTCTCCCATCTAGGGGGGAGGTCAAGGAAGAAGAAGGAGGAGGGGGGCTCTCTCCCCCTCTCTCCCGGTGGTGCCGGAACACCGTCGGGGCCATCATCGTGACGTCGATCTACACCAACAACTTCGCCGCCGTCATCACCAACTCTCTCCCCCTCTATGCAGTGGTGTAACCTCTCTTTTACCCGCTGTAATCTCTACTTAAACATGGTGATCAACGCTATATATTATTTCCCAATGATGTATGGCTATCCTATGATGTTTGAGTAGATCCGTTGTGTCCTATGGGTTGATTGATGATCATGATTGGTTTGAGTTGTATGTTTTATTATTGGTGTTGTCCTATGGTGCTCTCTGTGTCGCGCAAGCGTGAGGGATCCCTGCTGTAGGGTTTGCAATATGTTCATGATTCGCTTATGGTGGGTGGCGTGAGTGACAGAAGCACAGACCCGAGTAAGTAGGTTGTTTGCGTATGGGAGTAAAGAAGACTTGATACTTTAATCCTATGGTTGGGTTTTACCTTAATGATCTTTAGTACTTGCGGATGCTTGCTAGAGTTCCAATCATAAGTGCATATGATCCAAGTAGATAAAGTATGTTAGCCTATGCCTCACCCTCATATAAAATTGCAATAATGATTACCGGTCTAGTTATCGATTGCCTAGGGGCAAATAGCTTTCTTGTGACAAAAACCTCTCTACTAAAACTAACTTAGTTGTTTCTTTATCTAAACAGCCCCTATCTTTTATTTACGTGTTCTTTATTATCTTGCAAACCTATCCTATCACACCTACAAAGTACTTCTAGTTTCATACTTGTTCTAGGTAAAGCGAATGTTAAGTGTGAGTAGAGTTGTATCGGTGGTGAGTAGAGTTGTATCGGTGTTCGATAGAACTTGAAGGGAATACAAATCCTACCTTTAGCTCCTCGTTGGGTTCGACACTCTTATTTATCGAGAAAGGCTACAACTGATCCCCTATACTAGTGGGTTATCAAGACCTTTTTCTGGCGCCGTTGCCGGGGAGCAATAGTGTGGGGTGAATATTCTCGTGTGTGCTTATTTGCTTTATCACTAAGTAGTTTTATTTTCTATTCTAAATTGTTCTCTATCTTTAGTTATGGATATGGAACATGAAATACCAAAAAAATTAGGTGTACTTGCTACTCATGGAGATGGGGAACCTCCTAAAACCCTCGATGCTTGCTATGTGGAAAATATTAAACACTACTTTGATAATCCTGAGAAAACCCCATTCAACTTGATAATGGGAGACACGTTGGATCAACGTGAATACTTTAGGGATTATCACTTGACTCTGAAATGGAAACTATTATGGAATCAAATTCATATGTTGCATTGGTATGCTCGGAATCTATGCTTGAGATATGATTATACTTGCTGCTCTAGGATGAAGGCTCCACACCTTCCCTTTTCATGTAAATTTAATGATAATGAAACCTTGGCTGCTTATGCTAATGGTATATATGATTACTATGATGTGGAACAAATAGAAGAATTTGTTGCTTTTAAGGGTGCTTATGAAATTGAATCTTTGTTTCAAAAGTGTGAAAATTATGATGATGTTGTTTACAGACCTGAAAATTTTGCTATACTTAAATATTGCTATGAGAATTATGAATATAATGTGGATATTAATGAGTTTATTGAGAAAGTCTCCGCTATCCAAGAAGAGACTAATATTTTGCAGGAATCTATGGAAGAAGAAATTGATGACACTGTGAGCTCATTAGATGAAAAAGATGAGGAGGAGAGCGAAGAACAAAAGGAGGAAGAGCGGATTGATCACCCATGCCTACCTTCTAATGAGAGTAACTCTTTATCCCATACATTGTTTAATTTCCCTTCATGCTTATCGAAGGATGAATGCTATGATGATTGCTATGATCCCTTGAATTCGTTTGAAATATCCCTTTTTGATGAACTTGATGCTTGCTATGCTTTTGGCCCTGATGCCAATATGAATTATGCTTATGGAGATGAACTTGCTATAGTTCCTTATGTTAAGAATGAAATTGTTGCTATTGCACCCACGCATGACAGTCCTATTATCTTTTTGAATTCTCCCAACTACACTATATAGGAGAAGTTTGCGCTTATTAAGGACTATGTTAATGGGTTGCGTTCTACTATTGCACATGATGATTTTGATAAATATAATATGCATGTGCTTGCTGCTCCTACTTGCAATTATTATGAGAGAGGAACTACATCTCCGCCTGTCTATATTTTCAATTCGATAAAATTGCAAGAAACTGTTTATGCTATGTATCGGCCTTTATTATGTGTGCATGAATTGTTCTTTTACGACATGCCGATGCATAGGAAGAGAGTTAGACTTCGTCATTGCATGATATATGTTGCTTTGTGCTCACTACTAAATTACAAATCATTGTTAATTAAAATTGGCTTTGATATACCTTGGGATCCGGGTGGATCCATTACTTGAGCACTTTATGCCTAGCTTAATGGCTTTAAAGAAAGTGCTGCCAGGGAGACAGCCCGGAAGTTTTAGAGAGTCGTTTTATTTTGTTGTGTGCTTTTATAAAGTTTAAAAACAAAAAAATATAGAGGGGAACCTAAATTTTTTTTTCAAAAAGAAAAGTGAAAGTAAGAAAGACGAGCACCGTTGAAGTGGGGGAGCTCCTTGAACTTTGTTCATGCCCATGGAAACTTTGCAAATCTTAAACTACAGAAACTTTTCAACAAAAATAATTATCCCCTTGTACAAATCCATTATATTATAAAAATAATGTGCCAACATTTGCCTTTAGGATGATTAGATTGCTTGTTTGGTATGTGCAGTGGAAAAACAGAAACTTTGGCTGTAGCGCATGAATTTACATTTTTTACTGGAATGTCAAAAGTTTCTGAAATTTTACACAGTACTGCTATACAAATTGTTTATTTTTTTCCTAATTTTTCATAATTTTTGGAGTTACAGAAGTATGGTGAATGTTCAGATTACTACAGACTGTCCTGTTTAAGACAGATTCTGTTTTTGATGAATTGTTTTGCTAGTTTTGTTGAAACTATCGATTTTATCGGTGGTATAAGCCATGGAGAAGTTATAATACAGTAGCTACAATGCAAAAACAAAATATGAATGGGTTTGCAACAATACTTAAAGTGGTGATTTGTTTTATTATATTAACGGATCTCACGAGGGTTTTGTTAAGTTTTATGTGATTGAAGTTTTCAAGTTTTGGGTGAGATCACAATGGATGAAGGAATAAGAAGCGGAAAGAGCCTAAGCTTGGGGATGCCCGAGGCACCCCAAGGTAATATTCAAGGACTCCCAAGCAACTAAGCTTGGGGATGCCCGAGGCACCCCAAGGTAATATTCAAGGACTCCCAAGCAACTAAGCTTGGGGATGCCCGAGGCACCCCAAGGTTATATTCAAGGACTCCCAAGCAACTAAGCTTGGGGATGCCCCGGAAGGCATCCCCTCTTTCTTCTAACGACCATCAGTAATTTTACTTGGAGCTATATTTTTATTCGTCACATGATATGCGTAAATTCTTGGAGCGTCTTTTGTGTTTATTTTTCCTTTTTCTTTTATGCACCATGCTGGTATGAGATAGTCCTTGGTTGATTTATAAAATGCTTCATGTGCTTCACTTATATCATTTGAAGTTTGGATTGCCTGTTTCTCTTCACATAGAAAACCGCCATTTGTAGAATGCTCTTTTGCTTCACTTATATTTGTTAGAGCGTGGGCATATCTTTTGTAGAAAGAATAAACTCTCATGCTTCGCTTATATCTATTTAGAGAGTTGATAGGAATTGGTCATTCACATGGTTAGTCATAATATCCTACATAAAACTTGTAGATCACTGAATATGATATGTTTGATTCCTTGCAATAGTTTTGTCATATAAAGACGGTGATATTAGAGTCATGCTAGTGAGTAATTGTGGATTGGTAGAAATGCTCGTGTTAAGGTTTGTGATTCCCGAAGCATGCACGTATGGTGAACCGTTATGTGATGAAGTCGGAGCATGATTTATTTTTGATTGTCTTCCTTATGAGTGGCGGTCGGGGACGAGCGATGGTCTTTTCCTACCAATCTATCCCCTTAGGGGCATGCGTATTAGTACTTTGCTTCGATGGCTAATATTGTTTTGCAATAAGTATGTGAGTTCTTTATGACTAATGTTGAGTCCATGGATTATACGCACTCTCACCCTTCCATCATTGGTAGCCTCTTCGATACCGTGCATTGCCCTTTCTCACCTCGAGAGTCGGTGCAAACTTCGCCGGTGCATCCAAACCCCGTGATATGATACGCTCTGTCACACATAAGCCTCCTTATATCTTCCTCAAAATAGCCAGCTTACCTACCTATCATGGCATTTCCATAGCCATTCCGAGATATATTGCCATGCAACTTCCATCATCATCATATACATGACTTGAGCATTCATTGTCATATTGCTTTGCATGGTCGTAAGATAGCTAGCATGGTATTTTCATGGCTTGTCCGTTTTTTGATATCTTTGCTATGCTAGATCATTGCACATCCTGGTACACTGCCAGAGGCATTCATATAGAGTCATACTTTGTTCTAGATATCGAGTTGTAATATTGAGTTATAAGTAACTAAAATTGTGATGATCATCATTATTAGAGCATTGTCCCAGTGAGGAAAGGATGATGGAGACTATGATTCCCCCACAAGTCGGGATGAGACTCCATATGAAAAATAAAAATAAAAAAATAGGCCAAAAAAAGGAGAGCCCAAAAAAAAGAGAGAAAAAGAGAGAAGGGGCAATGCTGCTATCCTTTTACCACACTTGTGCTTCAGAGTAGCACCATGTTCTTCATATAGAGAGTCTCTTGAGTTATCACTTTCATATACTAGTGGGAATTTTCATTATAGAACTTGGCTTGTATATTCCGATGATGGGCTTCCTCAAATGCCCGAGGTCTTCATGAGCAAGCAAGTTGGATGCACACTGATACGCCTCCAACGTATCTATAATTTTTGATTATTCCATGTTGTTATATTATCATTCTTAGATGTTTTACAATCATTTTATAGCAACTTTATATCATTTTTTGGGACTAACCTATTGACATAGTGCCCAGTGCCAGTTGTTGTTTTTTGCTTGTTTTTTACTTCGCAGGAAATCAATACCAAACGGAGTCCAAACGCAGTGAAACTTTTTGGTGATTTTTTCTGGACCAGAAGACACAAGTTGGGCCAAGAAAGTACCTGAGGGGGGCTCCGAGGGGAGCACACCCCACCAGGGCACGCCTGGGGGCCCAGGCGCGCCTAGGTGGGCTGTGCCCACCTTGGCCGCCTCCCGCACCGCCTCTTTGCTCAATAAATACCCCAATATTCCATAAACCCTAGGGGAGTCGACGAAAATCAATTCCAGCCGCCGCAAGTTCCAAAAACCACAGATCCAATGTAGACACCATCACGGAGGGGTTCATCATCCTCATTGGTGCCTCTCCGATGATGTGTGAGTAGTTCATTGTAGACCTACGGGTCCGTAGGTAGTAGCTAGATGGCTTCCTCTCTCTCTTTTGATTCTCAATACAATGGTCTCTTGGAGATCTATTTGATGTAACTCTTTTTGCGGTGTGTTTGTTGGGATCCGATGAACTTTGAGTTTATGATCAGATCTATATTTTTATCCATGAAAGTTATTTGAGTCTTTTGATCTCTTATATGCATGATTACTTATAGCATCGTATTTCTTCTTCGAATCTTTGGTTTAGTTAGGCCGACTAGATCGATTTTTCTTGCCATGGGAAGAGGTGCTTTGTGATGGGTTTGATCTTACGGTGCTTGATCCCAGTGACAGAAGGGGAACCGACACGTCTGTATCGTTGCTATTAAGGATAACAAGATGGGGTCTATTTCTACATAAATAGATCTTGTCTACATCATGTCATCGTTCCTCTTGCATTACTCCGCTTCTCCATGAAATTAATACACTAGATGCATGCTGGATAGCGGTCGATGTGTGGAGTAATAGTAGTAGCTGCAGGCAGGAGTCGGTCTACTAATCTTGAACATGATGCCTATATAATGATCATTGCCTGCATATCGTCATAATTATTTGAAGTTCTATCAATTGCCCAACAGTAATTTGTTTACCCGCCGTATGCTATTTTTCTCGAGAGAAGCCACTAGTGAAATCTACGGCCCCCGAGTCTATTTTCTCATCATATATTTTTAGATCTATTTTGCTATTTGCCTTTTTATTTATTTGCCACTTTTATTTCCAGATCTATATTTCTAAAAATCTAAAAATATTTTTCTGCACTTTATTTTATTCGCGATCTATTTATCCAATCTACTACAATATATCTCCCGACAACTTGCCAATTTCTGGCGCCGTTACCCGAAAGGGATTGACAACCCCTTTAACACGTCGGGTTTCAAGTATTTGTTCTTTGTGTGCAGGTGTTGTTTACGTAGTGATGCTTGGTTCTCCTACTGGTTCGATAACCTTGGTCTCATCACTGAGGGAAATACCTACCGTTGTTGTGCTGCATCATCCCTTCCTCTTTGGGGAAATACCGACATAGTTCAAGCAAACATCACACACCCACATAGTTTTCAGTTTGAGCTTTCATACACTTATAGCTCTTAGTGCATCTTTTGCATGGCAATCCCTACTCCTCGCGTTGACATCAATTGATGGGCATCTCCATAACCCATTGATTAGCCGCGTTGATGTGAGACTTTCTCCTTTTTGTCTTCTCCACACAACCTCCACCATCATATTCTATTCCACCTATAGTGCTATATCCATGGCTCACGCTCATGTATTGCGTGAAACTTGAAAAGGCTTGAGAACATTAAAAGTATGAAACAATTGCTTGGCTTGTCATCAGGGTTGTGCATGATGAAATACTTTGTGTGATGAAGATGGAGCATAGCCAGACTATATGATTTTGTAGGGATAACTTTCTTTGGCCATGTTATTTTGAGAAGACATGATTGCTTTATTAGTATGCTTGAAGTATTATTGTCTTAATGTCAAATGATAGAATATTTCTTTGAATCACTCGTGTCTTAATATTCATGCCATGATTAGATTTTATGATCAAGATTATGCTAGGTAGCATTCCACATCAAAAATTATCTTTTTTATCATTTACCTACTCGAGGACGAGCAGGAATTAAGCTTGGGGATGCTGATACGTCTCCGTCGTATCTATAATTTTTTATTGTTTCTTGCCAATATTCTACAACTTTCATATACTTTTGGCAACTTTTTATATTATTTTTGGGACTAACATATTGATCCAGTGCCCAGTGTCAGTTCCTGTTTGTTGCATGTTTTTTGTTTCATAGAATATCCATATTAAATGGAGTCCAAACGCGATAAAAACTTATGGAGATTTTTTTTGGAATATATGTGATTTTTGGGAAAAAGAATCAACACGAGACGATGCCCGAGGGGCCCACAAGTCCTAGGGGCGCGCCCCCTACCCTCGGCGCGTCTGGGAGGCTTGTGGCCACCCCGTAAGGCGGTTGGTGCCCTTCTTCGGAAGCAAGAAAGATAATATCCGGATAAAAATCATCTTAAAATTTAAGCCCAATCGGAGTTACGGATCTCCTGGAATTTAAGAAACAGTGAAAGGCCAGAATCTGGGAACGCAGAAACAGAAGGACACACACACACACACAAACAGAGATCCAATCTCGGAGGGGCTCCCACCCCTCCAACGCAATGGAGGCCATGGACCAGAGGGGAAACCCTTCTCACATCTAGGGGGGAGGTCAAGGAAGAAGAAGAAGGTGGGGGGCTCTCTCCCCCTCTCTCCCGGTGGCGCCGGAACGCCACTGGGGCCATCATCGTGACGGCGATCTACACCAACAACTTCGCCGCCGTCATCACCAACTCTCTCCCCCTCTATGCAGCGGTTTAACCTCTCTTTTACCCGCTGTAATATCTACTTAAACATGGTGCTCAATGCTATATATTATTTCCCAATGATGTATGGCTATCCTATGATGTTTGAGTAGATCCGTTTTGTCCTATGGGTTGATTGATGATCATGATTGGTTTGAGTTGTATGTTTTATTATTGGTGATGTCCTATGGTGCTCTCCATGTCACGCAAGCATGAGGGATCCCTGTTGTAGGGTTTGCAATATGTTCATGATTTGCTTATGGTGGGTGGCATGAGTGACAGAAGCACAGACCCGAGTAAGTAGGTTGTTTGTGTATGGGAGTAAAGAGGACTTGATACTTTAATGCTATGGTTGGGTTTTACCTTAATGATCTTTAGTACTTGCGGATGCTTGCTAGAGTTCCAATCATAAGTGCATATGATCCAAGTAGATAAAGTATGTTAGCTTATGCCTCTCCCTCATATAAAATTGCAATAATGATTACCGGTCTAGTTATCGATTGCCTAGGGACAAATAACTTTCTTGTGACAAAAACCTCTCCACTAAAACTAAGTTAGTTGTTTCTTTATCTAAACAGCCCCTATCTTTTATTTACGTGTTCTTTATTATCTTGCAAACCTATCCTATCACACCTACAAAGTACTTCTAGTTTCATACTTGTTCTAGGTAAAGCAAACGTTAAGTGCGCGTAGAGTTGTATCGGTGGTCGATAGAACTTGAAGGGAATATAAATCCTACCTTTAGCTCCTCGTTGGGTTCGTCACTCTTATTTATCGAGAAAGGCTACAACTGATCCCCTATACTTGTGGGTTATCACCTGGCCGCTCGAACCGGGACTGATGCTCCCATTTGTCCCGGTTCGTAACACGATCGGGACTGTTGCTCTGATCTGGCAAAAACCAAACCCCTGTTTTCTACTAGTGAAGCTTGCACAAAGTAAAGGTAAAAGATAACCACAAGTAGAGCCGGTGAAGACAAGGATGTGTTACCGAAGTTCCTTCCCTTTGGGGGAAGGACATCTCCGTTGGAGTGGTGTGCGGGCACAATGCTCCCCAAGAAGCCACTAGGGCCACCGTATTCTCCTCACGCCCTCGCACAATGCAAGATGTCGTGGTTCCACTAGTGGTGCCCTTGAAGGCGGCGGCCGAACCTTTACAAACAAGGTTGGGGCAATCTCCATAACTTAATTGGAGGCTCACAACATCACCACGAAGCTTCACCACAATGGATTGTGGCTTCGAGCTGAGCTCTTCCGTCTAGGGTGCTCAAACACCCAAGAGTAACAAGATCTGCAAGGGATTAGTGGGGGGCATCAAATATCTCTTGGTGGAAGTGTAGATCGGGGCCCTCTCAACCAAACCCTAGAAAATCAACAAGATTGGTTGGCTAGGGAGAGAGATCGGAAGAACATGGAGCTTTGAGCAACATTGGAGTTTGGGGAAGGAAGAGGTAAGTCTTCTTGGGGAAGAAGACCCCCTCTATATAGTAGAGACAAATCCAACCATTTTTCTGTCCATAGCCCACACACAAGCGGTACTACCGCTCCAGGAGCGGTACTACCACTCGGGCGGTAGTTTCCAGAACATAGTGCACGAACAGAGCACCCCGAGGCGGTAGTGTCACCGGAGCGGTACTACCGTTCGCCCCAGCGGTACTACCACTTAGGGTGCAATGTATAGGAAAAAGGTGTGGTAGGGCAGAGTACGGTGGTAGTACCACACCAGCGGTACTACCGCGCCCTACTGCCGTGATGCGGTGAGACAAGCAAATATGATAAAGAATAGACCCGGGGGCCGTATATTTCACTAGTGGCTTCTCTCAAGAAAATAGCACACGGTGGGTAAACAAATTACTGTTGGGCAATTGATAGAAGATCGAATAATTATGACGATATCCAAGGCAATGATCAATATATAGGCATCACGTCCAAGATTAGTAGACCGACTCCTGCTTGCATCTACTACTATTACTCCACACATCGACCACTATCCAACATGCATCTAGTGTATTAAGTTCATGGAAAAACAGAGTAATGCAATAAGAACGATGACATGATGTAGACGAGATCTATTCATGTAGGGGAATAGCCCCCATCTTGTTATCCTTAATAGCAATGGTACATGCGTGTCTTGCTGCCCCTTCTATCACTGGGAAAGAACACCGCAAGATCGAACCCATCACAAAGCACCTCTTCCCATGCCAAGAAAAATCGATCTAGTTGGCCTAACTAAACCAAAGATTCAAAGAAGAAATACGAGGCTATAAATAATCATGCATATAAGAGATCAAAAGAAGACTCAAATAAAATTCATGGGTATAGATTTGATCATAAATGCAAAGCTCATCAGATCCCAACAAACACACCGCAAAAAATAGAGTTACATCAGATAGATCTCCAAGAGACCATTGTATTGAGAATCAAAAGAGAGAGAGAGGAAGCCATCTAGCTACTGCCTACGGACCCGTAGGTCTATGATGAACTACTCATGCATCATCGGAGAGGCACCAATGAGGATGATGAACCCCTCCGTGATGGTGTCTAGATTGGATCTCGTGGTTCTGGAACTTGCGGCGGCTAGAATTGTGTTTCGTCGACTCTCCTAGGGTTTCTGGAATATTTGGGAATTTATAGGGCGAAGAGGCGGTGCGGGAGGTCACCGAGGGGGGCACAACCCCCCTGGGCACGCTTGGGCCTCCTGGCGCACCCTGGTGGGTTGTGCCCACCTCGGGCCTCCCCTCTGGTATTTCTTTGGCCCATTGGGTGTCTTCTGGTCCAGAAAAATCTCCAAAAAGTTTTGCTGCATTTGGACTCTGTTTGGTACTGATATTCTGCGAAGTAAAAAACAAGCAAAAAACAGTAACTGGCACTGGGCACTATGTCAATAGGTTAGTCCCAAAAAATGATATAAAGTTGCTATAAAATGATTGTAAAACATCCAAGAATGATAATATAATAGCATGGAACAAGCAAAAATTATAGATACGTTGGAGACGTATCAGCGGCCATGGCTGCCATGGCCGCCTCGCTTGGGCACTCGCCATTTATTTGGCCCTTTGCCAGCCGGTGCTGCTCGAGGAGGAACATGTTGTACCTCTGCTCGTCCTACGCATGTCGGAACACCGACATTAGAGCCAGCACATGCTGCTGCTCGTCCTCCGCCATGGTGGCGTCGTAGTGTGCCTGCGCCTGCTCCATGGTCAGCCCGACATGCACCAGCGTGGGGTCCTGCGTTGTGTCATCGTTAGAGCCCGTTGAGTCATCGTCGAAGACCTCGGGCGAGCTGGCCGACATGCCATGCTCGATCTACCTGGCACGGCGGGACTTCTAGGCGGGTGCAAGGGCGGCCACCTCGTGTTTCATTTCCGACGACAGACTATCCCATAGAGTGTTCCCACTCGCAGTTATGGCGGATGTGGAGCAAAGGAGGAGGATATGGAGAGGATGTGTTGTGGTGTGGAGTTAGCTGATACATTTCCAACGTATCTATAATTTTTGATTCTTCCATGCTATTATATTATCAACCTTGGATGTCTTATATGCATTATTATGCTATCTTATATCATTTTTTGGGACTAACCTATTAACCTAGTGCCCAGTGCCAGTTGCTGTTTTTTCCTTGTTTTTGCCTTTACAGAAAATCAATACCAAACGGAGTCCAAACGGAATGAAACTTTTTGAAGATTTTTCTTTAACCACAAGACACCCTGGAAGCTTCGGGAGGAGGCCAGACGGGCCACGAGATGGCCACAAGCTCACAGGGCGCGGCCTAGCGGGGGCGCCCTGCAAGCTTGTGGGCGCCCCCGTGGCACTTCCAACCCTAATTCTTCTTCTATAAATTCCGAAATATTCCCCGTACACTAGAAGGCACACCAAAAATACTTTTCCGCCACCGCAAGTTTCTGTCTTCGTGAGATCCCATCTGGGGACCTTTTTCGGTACTCTGTCGAAGGGGGATTTGACCACGGAGAGCTTCTACATCAACCTTGCTGCCCTTACGATGATGTGTGAGTAGTTTACCATAGACCTACGGGTCCATAGCTAGTAGCTAGATGGCTTCTTCTCTCTCTTTGATCTTCAATACAATGTTCCCCTCGATGTTCTTGGAGATCTATTCGATGTAATCTTCTTTTGCGGTGCGTTTGTTGAGATCCGATGAATTGTGGATTTATGATTAGATTATCTATGAATATTATTTGAGTCTTCTCTGAACTCTTTTATGCATTATTAAGATAGCTTTGTATTTCTCTGTGATCTATTGATTTGGTTTGGCCAACTAGATTGATTTTTCTTGCAATGGGAGAGGTGCTTTATAGTGGGTTCAATCTTGCGGTGCTTATTCCCAGTGATAAAAAGGGACATGACACGTATTTGTATTGTTGCCACTAAGGATAAAAAGATGGGGTTTGTTCATATTGATTGGATCTAACCCTATAAATCATCTCATCTTGCTTAAGGCGTTACTCCGTTCTTGTTAACTTAATACACTAGATGCATGCTGGATAGCAGTCGATGTGTGGAGTAATAGTAGTAGATGCATGCAGGAGTCGGTCTACTTGTCACAGACGTGATGCCTATATACATGATCATTGTCTTAGATATCGTCATAACTATGCGCTTTTCTATCAATTGCTCAACAGTAATTTGTTTACCCACCGTATGCTTTCTTTCAAGAGAGAAGCCTTGTCATAGCCCTAGAATTTGTTTGTAACTAGATGCACCAGTGAGTGCCATGCATCATATTTAAATTCAATAAAATTGAAATGAGGAAGTTCAAAGCCTCAGAAATCTTTTAGAAATGACCAACATTAAAAATCTCTTCAAATGAGCCCAAGAAAATGTTCCTGTTTGACCTTGAAAAATATTGGCAATAATAAAATTCAAACCAATATTTTTGGAGGATATAAATTATTTATTTTGGGCCTTTGAATTAAATCTATAACCTATTTGAGTTGGATTTATTTCTGTTATATAAGAAATAAAGTTCAAATATTTTGTAAGTGTGCATGTGACCTTGGACAAGTTTCCTGAGTTCACATAAAAAACTTACAGTAAAGTTCTAAAATGATTTGATGCTTTAAATCAAATCACAACAAAATACAGAGAAATAGAAAACAGAAATAAAAGACAGAAGAGAGAGACAGAGAGAGAGAGAGAGAAGAAACTCACCTGGCCTCACCCACCTGGGCCTCCTTACTTGCGCGGCCCAGCTAGACAGCCCAGCCCACCAGGGGCAAGGGCGTCTTCAACCTCCTACTAGGAAGACAGGCAGGTGCGTGGCGCCAGCACGCGCGCTAGCCTCCACCTCCTGCTTGCCCCGACACACGTCGACACCGTGGATGACCACCCCGTCGCCGTCCGGATCCGCCCGACCTCTCACTTGCCCCCACCCTGCTCTCTGCCTTGCTTCCCCCCCCCCCCGACCCGAGAATGCCGGAGTGCGCCGCCGAGAACCACCATGGTCAGAGCCCCCAAACCACCCCACCGCCTAGTTCTGGAGCATCACCATGGCGTGGAGCTTCCCCTCAACGAAGCACGCAAGCTCAGGAGCAGCACACCGTCGCCATCGTCGCCGTTTCCCTCGCCACGGCCACCGGACGCCACCGGTTGATTCACCGCCTGCAGATCATCCCCGGCCACACCGAGAATCTCTCCGTGACCGCTGTGAGCCCCTGGTTATTCCCCCTAGCCCCGCCTCTGTTTTCTTCCTTTGTCGCGCTAACTACCGGAGTGGTGAGCTCCCACCCGCCGGCCATGTCACCGGCGTTGCTATGGCTGCTGAAGCTCGCAGCCGAGCACACCACTGTGCTCAGTGCCTCTCCACGAGCCCGCCGCACGGCTTAGATCGCCTTCCCGTGCCCCCTAGTGGTCGCTCGCGTCTCACCCGAGCTTCGGCCGCCGCCGAGGTCGACGCCGCGCTCGATTCCGGCCACCCCAGCCGCTGACTCCGGTCCCGTTGGATGCGGAAGAGCGCCAGCTACGCGTAGAGCCTCTCCACCGCTCATTTGGTCGTCGGAGCAAGAAACCCGAAGATCTCCGCCGCGTCCTGGTCGCCGTCGGCGTAGTTCCGGTGACGCTGATGTGTCGTCATTAGATTAGGTTAATCACGTGGTTAGAAGACACCTGTGCCGCTGACAGACCGGTCCCACACCGCTAATTATACCCTGTTAATTCCTACTTAGTTTTAGTTAATCACAGTGGCCCCACGCGTCAGCGTTGACCTTGCTGACGTGGCCGTTGACCGGCCCCACCCGTCAGTGACCGAAGGCAGCACTGAGTCACTGACATATGGGCCCCACAGGTCAGGTTTGACCTGGACTGCTCAGTTGACCTGCTGACGTAGGGATAACATAGTGCTGACATCACAAAATGTTTTCTGGATATTTAATAAATCAGAAAAGATTTATTTAATTCAGAAAATGCCCTAAACTTCTAAAATTCATAGGAAATAATCTATAACTCCAATGAAAATAATTTATATATGAAAAATTATCAAAAAAATCCAAAGAATCTGTTTATGACATTTTCATGCATGTTAGAAGAACTTATGTCTACTGTCTAGGACAAATCAAATAAGTGACATTTGAATAATCACATATGGAGTTGAATTTAAACCTTTGGTCCAAACCAACTTCATTTAATCTGGTTGCTAGTTGCATTAGCTCAATCAATAGCATATTGCCATGTCATGATCATGCATCATATTGTTGCATTGCATTGATTGTGTTCTTTCTTTGTCGCCGGTGTTTGTCCCCTCTCAGTAGACGTTGTTCCGACGATGTGATCGATGACACTGATGAAGACACAATGCTATCTTCAGAAGTGCCAGGCAAGCAACCCCCATTGAACATTCCGATACAATCCCACTCTCTCGCTCTTGCTCTCTTTTACTGCATTAGGACAACAACGTTTCAACTGTTACATGTTGCGGTAGTTGAACCCCTTTCCTTTGCATGACCTGTCTTGGCCACGGTAATTAGTTGGAACCCACTAGCATGAGTAGGATTTGTTTGAGCCATGATGTGCCTACTCATTCATGCTTGCTTGTTATGCCTGCTATGCTTAGAGTTGTGTTGGGTCTGATTCATCTGGGATGGATTGGAATGGTGTGAACATGCACTACTGTTGAGAGCTAAGTGCGTGAACACGATTTGGTAAAGGTAGCGATGAGAGGCCTTGTAGGAGTACATGGTGGGTTGTCTCATTGAAACCGTCCTCAGGAACTGAGTTCTGTGTTTGTGATCCAAGAACAGCTACTACCATGCATTGGGCCTGAAACCCATGGACCCTCTCGGCTTATTGATCGCCTTGTCCTCTGTCCAGGAGTTGCAAGTAGTTTCTGGTGTTTGTAGTATACTGGAGGCCGTGCGCAGCGCTGACCCTAGGGGTGGGCTGTGATGCGGCAGGTACGTGGCCCGGTGTACCGAGACGCCCGTTTGGTGCCTCGGGAACCCTGGACACATCGTTCGGGGCCGTAGTGGAAACCTCGGCCGGACTCCCTGCGGATGGAACCTGAATAGGCGATAAACCTGGACTAGAGACTTGTGTGATTAGTCAGGTCGTGGCCGACACCCTCGCCGGGCTTCCGCTTGAAGGTTGCCGAGTACATGTCGTGTAAACGGCGATAAGTGGTGAGAGCGTGTGTGAAGAAGTACACCCCTGCAAGGTTATATATGATCTATTCGAATAGCCGCGTCCGCGGTAATGGACTACCGGGTTGCTTATGCAGTTCATAGACAAGTGAAAGTGGATACTCTAAAATGCGCAAGATAAGCGTGAGTGCTATGGATGGCCTTCTCGTAGGGAGACGGGAGCGGATCCATAGTGGTGTATTGATATGGTGAATATGTGGACTCGTGTGCGCCACCTCAAAAGAGTTACCAGCATCGTAGTACAGGATAGCCACTGAGTCAAAGCTGGCTTGCTGCAGTTAAACTCCACCACCCCCTTTGTTGATACTGATGCATATGTAGCTAGTTCTGATGTAAGTCTTGCTGGGTACATTTGTACTCACGTTTGCTTAATTTATGTTTTTGCAGAGGAGACTTCAGTCTCACTAGTAGTTCCTCATGGACTTCGACGTTTAGCTTGTTACCTCAGCTACGATCTTGTACCCTTGGGAGGGTCTTGTAGATAGTCAGGCTTCTCAGCCTTTTTCATTTGTAGCTGTCTGTACTCAGACATGTTATGCTTTCGTTGCTTGTATGCTCTGTATGTTGGGTCATGTGACTCATGATTGTAATTCTTACTATGTATGACTCTTCGGAGCCTTCTGAATAAATACTTGGAGTCGTAGAGTTTTGTTGTGATGCCATGTTGTATTTGCACATATCGAGCATATTGTGTGTATGATTTTGAAATGCTTGGTATGTGTGGGATCCGACAATCTAGTTGTTTATTCTTGGTAGCCTCTCTTATGGGGAAATGTCTCCTAGTGCTTCCACTAAGCCATGGTAGCTTGCTACTGCTCCGGAACACATGGGATGATCAGCATGTGTCCATCTTTGCTCCTGTGTCTGTCCCTTCGGGGAAATGTCACGCGTTGTTCCTTTAAGTCCTTGTAGCTTGCTACGACTTGGGTTCATACGTTGATGACCGACACGTGCATTGCTGGGTCATGTATGCATGTCCCTGTAAGTTAGTGCCACCTTGGGTTTACGACTAGTCATGTCGGCCCGGGTTCTCTGTCATATGGATGCTAGCGACACTATCATATACGTGAGCCAAAAGGCGCAAACGGTCCCGGGCCAGGTAAGGTGGAACCCGTGGGGATATCGTGCATGAGGTCGCAAAGTGATATGATGTGTTACATGCTAGATCGGTGTGACTTAGGATCAGGGTCCTGACAGCTTTGGTATCAGAGCCTGACTGCCTGTAGGATTACCAAGCCAAACTGGTCGAAGTCGAGTCTAGAAATGCTTTAGTTATATAAGGGAATTGATTGTGGAAGGGAACGTAAGGCTCTTTTTACTCCTTTACCTTATGTCCTTCTGATCTGAGTCACCCTCTTCTTTTCTACGGGGTTAAGAAACTAGGCTTTCTCATCTATCTATCAGGATGATGAGTTACTATGTTGGAGACTTATAGGAATGATGGATTCAAGCCTCAGTTCAGTTCCTACTACTTCCGTGTGTTGACAGTTGCTCTCGGAACCTTGATATTGTGATGTTGAGTGGTTATGCCACCATTTTTGCAGGATGTCTCAAATCTTTTTGAGCATTGACAGTCGTTATGTTGTCCGAGTCATCCCAGGTTTCTAAATAGTCTGATGCATTTGCAAATCCCTTTTTCCTGTTCCCAATGTTCTTTTTGGCTAGATTAACCACACTAATCACTGTGTTGAGGTACTTCATTGCCTTAACATGTTTGCTGAAGCTTTTAATACGACACTAGGGTATCTTAGAGAACCACTTAGTAACCCAACCTTGTGTTGTGTTCTCAGTGTGATGATTCTGGCCACCATTCTTGAAAGCATCTCGTGATGCTACTTAGCTAGTAGGTATTCTATTCCTGGGTTCTTGAACCCCGAGATTCACCCTACTTACTTCATGTTGATAGTGTTTGCTAGTTCCTTTAGGATATTAGTAACCTTTGTGATAGTCCTCAAGGTCCATGGTATATCATTCTTCCAATACCATGAACCATCATGGCAAAAGTTCTCCTGAACCAAAAGATCGCAATGAGAGTGCTCTTGATGAGTTCTCCATTCTATATTGTGACTCCGCCAGATCTACCTTTCTGCATGGGTTATCCGGAAGAAATATGTTGAGCTTTGTTCGACATACTAATCTATGCATCCACAACTCAGAAAGTGATATGTTCCTTTGAGTTGTCCCTTTTTAGTTGTATTCTGACCCTCGTGTATCAGTTGATAGTCGGGAGTATTTGTGCATCCGTGTTCATCGATGCCTTTTACTCTTGTGGTCCGTCAAGTCATTCTATTTCAGAATGACTAGGAGAAACAAACTCTGGTACCTCATCCATATCTAGGATTGGGTCAAAGCAGTTGTATTTCGCAGATTAAGAATGCAATCCAGCTTCTAGTCTGTTCTACCCTGGAGTATTACCCCCTTTATGTCGAGTATATCATAGGAATTGCACCACCTCTTATGAATTCTTGACGCAGTGATACTTCTCGCCATCATTGTTCATTCCTCGGTCCCCGTGTTGTTGTAACCGGAATGCCGACAAGGGAACTGTGATGTGTGAAATCAATACTCCTAGCAACCCCGTTGCTTGGTGGTTAATGTACGATAATGCCATTCTTAGTGTGTTGGTTATTGAATCGTCATTTTAAGATTGATCGTGCTACCTAGTCCATTTTCCTGGTGCACACTTTGATCAATGAGTTAGGATTTTGTAAATCCCATGCTTATTTGATCACATCATCTTGCCTCGAAAGCAAGATTGTTCTCGAGCTTAATAAGATAGCGGTGGTCTGTGATTTTCCGAATATCTTCTTGGAAGTATCACCAGGTTGTTCCCTGGCCGTTATGTTGAGTCCGTGATTAAGTTGGTTTTCTTGTAAACCACCCTTTTCTCCAAGAATCTGTGTTGGATACCTTTGAACTAATTGGTTAAGCTAAACAACAGCTTGGAGAGTTGGAAGTTAAAAGCTTGCCTGACTTAGTTCCTTCCAAGGGATATCTCTCTTTGTGTGTGTGTGTGTGTTGAAGAAAGATGATATCTTCATCGATTGGTCCTCGTGATTAGTTGTTGGATTCTATTGTCTTGTCAAAACTTTGATTTGAGTATGGGTTATCGTCAAATCAAAATCAGAACCAATGATTTTCGTAATGTTGTCTTGCTCGTGGTTGATCCTCGAGCATGCACCATTATATCTTTTGGTCTGACCAATGCTATCACCTTGTTCACATAATTATGGAATCCCATCTATATGGAAAGCTCGATGGATTGTTGTTGAGCCCATCAGCAGCATTTTGTCTCCTCCATGATTCGTGTTGAACATCAAGCTAGTGTTGGAAACTTACATAGGCATTATCTTCGTGCTAACCCATGAAGTATATGTTTGATGAAAGAAGTGACTTCCTCGAATTCATGTGCATTTGATGCAAGTTGCCGCCGTGAATTCGAGAAAGTTTGTTTTGCTTCCTTTGGAGTCATCCCAAGTCAGTCATGCATGTGCCAAATATTCTATGGTTTGATAGGCTCGCTACCTCCAGTCCATATGTATTCCTAGCACACCAAGCCACTGATTGATTTTTGCAAGGAAGAGAAGTCTATGCTTGGGATCTAATCCATGGACTTGCGTAAAGACTTTGAAATCCTTGATGATGGATCCTAACTAGAACTTGGTAGTATTTTGTTGTAAGACTCCTATGTGGTCATGCTTGTCTTGGACAACATGTTCACATGTATGTAGCAGAACCAGCTCATGTTTGGAGCTTGCTGTTGTAGTTCATTTCCCGAGAATCTCACAACATCATCTCGTCGGTTTGTGTTGCTACCTTTCTTTTTCCAGGCATGCTGTCTGGAATATCCTGTCACCAATCGGATCTGAATCTCAAGCAGATATGATGGTTGGAACATTCCCAACATTTGCATTTTGTTCCCAGCTTGCACCGCCATTGTGCCAAATTCCCATGGGCTGCCCTTCTTAGTAATTGTTGTTCAGGATCATTTACAAAAGTGGTCCTACCATGGGTCCCATCCATTTCCGATGATAGGCAAAAATCACTCATTGCGTTGTCTTCAACAAGGTAGTCCACATCATCCATTCTAGTCTGAGTATGCCATTCTTTCAAACTACGTCAAACGATCGTTTGTGAATTGCCTTAGGCAGGTATAGAGAGTTTCAATGATTTATGTATCAAAAGTAATTCTTTTTGCTACTTAAGGGAATAATTCTATGACTCACCTCCCCCAAGGTGTTCCGTTATGGAATCATGGCAATTACTTCCTCGCTACTTTGAAACCTATGCACCATCTTACTCAAGCGTGGAATTGTTGCCTACCAAAATTGAACATTTGTCATCTGTTCCTCTCAACCCCTCCCTACGTGTGTTTTGTGTCTCTGCTCGAGAGATGTTATCCTTTCTCATTACATGAGTTGATCGTGAATTGCTTGATCTTTGAGAAGATCGATTCCTATAGGGTTTCTTTCTGTCGTCATAGTTGGATGAAGATCTCGAAAGCAAGGATGTCAAGACCAATATGATGCAATGGATCAACATCTTCTAGAAAGGCAGTTGGATCAAGAAGATTGTGATAGTTTTGTGTCCCCTCTGTCTTCTTACCTCACGTCTTGAATCTCGGGACGAGATTCTTGTTTAGTGGGGGTGAGTTGTCATAGCCCCAGAATTTGTTTGTAACTAGATGCACCAGTGATTGCCATGCATCATATTTAAATTCAAGAAAATTGAAATGAGGAAGTTCAAAGCCTCAGAAATCTTTTAGAAATGACCAACATTAAAAATCTCTTCAAATGAGCCCAAGAAAATGTTCCTGTTTAACCTTGAAAAATATTGGCAAGAATAAAATTCAAACCAATATTTTTGGAGGCTATAAACTATTTATTTTGGGCCTTTGAATTAAATCTATAACCTATTTGAGTTGGATTTATTTCTGTTATATAAGAAATAAAGTTCAAATATTTTGTAAGTTTGCATGTGACCTTGGACAAGTTTCCTGAGTTCACATAAAAAACTTACAGTAAAGTTCTAAAATGATTTGATGCTTTAAATCAAATCACAACATAATACAGAGAAATAGAAAACAGAAATAAAAGACAGAAGAGAGAGAAAGTGAGAAGAAACTCACCTGGCCTCACCCACCTAGGCCTCCTTACCTGCGCGGCCCAGCTAGACAGCCCAGCCCACCAGGGGCAAGGGCGTTTTCAACCTCCTGCCAGAAGGATAGGCAGGTGCGTGGCGCCAGCACACGCGCCAGCCTCAACCTCCTGCTTGCCCCGACACACGTCGACGCCGCGGATGACCACCCCGTTGCCGTCCGGATCCGCCCAACCTCTCACTCACCCCCACCCCGCTCTCTGCCTCGCTTCCCTCCCCTCCCCCCCCCCCCCCCCCCGACCCGAGAACGCCGGAGCGCGCCGCCGAGAACCACCGCGGTCAGAGCCCCCAAACCACCCCACCGCCTGGTTCCGGAGCATCCCCATGGCGTGGAGCTTCCCCTCAACGAAGCACGCAAGCTCGGGAGCAGCACACCATCGCCATCATCGCCGTTTCCCTCGCCACAGCCACCGGATGCCACCGGTCGATTCGCCACCTGCAGATCATCCCTGGCCACACCGAGAAGCTCTCCGTGACCGCTGTGAGCCCCTGGTTATTCCCCCTAGCCCCGCCTCCATTTTCTTCCTCTGCCGCGCTAACTACCGGCGCCGTGAGCTCCCACCCGCCGGCCATGTCACCGCCGTGGCTACGGCTGCTGAAGCTCGCAGCCGAGCACACCACTGCGCTCAGTGCCTCTCCACGAGCCCGTTGCACGCCTCAGATCGCCTTCCCGTGCCCCTAGTGGTCCCTCGCATCTCACCCGAGCTCTGGCCGCCGCCGAGGTCGATGCCGCGCTCGATTCCGGCCACCCCAGCTGCTGACTCCGGTCCCGTTGGATGCGGAAGAGCGCCAGCTACACGTAGAGCCTCTCCGCCGCTCATTTGGTCGTCGAAGCAAGAAACCCGAAGATCTCCGCCGCGTCCTGGTCGTCGCCGGCGTAGTTCCAGTGACGCTGACGTGTCGTCATTAGATTAGGTTAATCACGTGGTTAGAAGACACCTGTGAAGCTGACAGACCGGTCCCACACCGCTAATTATACCCTGTTAATTCTTGCTTAGTTTTAGTTAATCACAGTGGCCCCACGCATCAGCGTTGACCTTGCTGATGTGGCCCTTGACCGGCCCCACCCGTCAGTGACCGAAGGCAGCACTGAGTCACTGACATATGGGCCCCATAGGTCAGGTTTGACCTGGACGGCTCAGTTGACCTGCTGATGCAGGGATGACACAGTGCTGATGTCATAAAAATGTTTTCTGGATATCTAGTAAATCAGAAAAGATTTATTTAATTCAGAAAATCCCCTAAACTTCTAAAATTCATAGGAAATAATCTATAACTCCAATGAAAATAATTTATATATGAAAAATTATCAGAAAAATCCAAAGAATCTGTTTATGTCATTTTCATGCATGTTAGAACAACTTATGGCTACTATCTAGGACAAATCAAATAAGTGACATTTGAATAATCACATATGGAGTTGAATTTGAACCTTTGGTCCAAACCAACTTCATTTAATCTGGTTGCTAGTTGCATTAGCTCAATCAATAGCATATTGCCATGTCATGATCATGCATCATATTGTTGCATTGCATTGATTGTGTTCTTTCTCTGTTGCCGGTGTTTGTCCCCTCTCAGTAGACGTTGTTCCGACGATGTGATCAATGACACTGATGAAGACACAATGCTATCTTCAGAAGTGCCAGGCAAGCAACCCCCATTGAACATTCCGATACAATCCCACTCTCTCGCTCTTGCTCTCTTTTACTGCATTAGGACAACAACATTTAAACTGTTACATGTTGCGGTAGTTGAACCCCTTTCCTCTGCATGACCTGTCTTTGCCACAGTAATTAGTTGGAACCCACTAGCATGAGTAGGATTTGTTTGAGCCATGATGTGCCTACTCATCCATGCTTGCTTGTTATGCCTGCTATGCTTAGAGTTGTGTCGGGTCTGATTCATCTGGGATGGATTGGAATGGTGTGAACATGTCCTACTGTTGAGAGCTAAGTGTGTGAACACGATTTGGTAAAGGTAGCGATGAGAGGCCATGTAGGAGTACATGGTGGGTTGTCTCATTGAAACCATCCTCACGAACTGAGTTCTATGTTTGTGATCCAAGAACAACTACTACCATGCATTGGGCCCGAAACCCATGGACCCTCTCGGCTTATTGATCGCCTTGTCCGCTGTCCAGGAGTTGCAAGTAGTTTCTGGTGTTTGTAGTATACTGGAGGCCGTGCGCAGTGCTGACCCTAGGGGTGGGCTGTGATGCGGCAGGTACGTGGCCCGGTGTACCGAGACGCCCGTTTGGTGCCTCGGGAACCCTGCACACATCTTTTGGGGCCGTAGTGGAAACCTCGGCCGGACTCCCTACGGATGGAACATGAATAGGCGATAAACCTGGACTAGAGACATGTGTGATTAGTCAGGTCGTGGCCGACACCCTCGCTGGGCTTCCGCTTGAAGGTTACCAAGTACATGTCGTGTAAACAGCGATAAGTGGTGAGAGCATGTGTGAAGAAGTACACCCCTGCAGGGTTATATATGATCTATTCGAATAGTCGCGTCCGCGGTAATGGACTACTGGGTTGCTTATGCAGTTCATAGACAAGTGAAAGTGGATACTCTAAAATGCGCAAGATAAGCGTGAGTGCTATGGATGGCCTTCTCGTAGGGAGACGGGAGCGGATCCATAGTGGTGTATTGATATGGTGAATATGTGGACTCGTGTGGGCCACCTCAAAAGAGTTACCAGCAGTCGCAGTACAGGATAGCCACTGAGTCAAAGCTGGCTTGCTGCAGTTAAACTCCACCACCCCCTTTGTTGATACTGATGCATATGTAGCTAGTTCTGATGTAAGTCTTGATGGGTACATTTGTACTCACGTTTGCTTAATTTATGTTTTTGCAGAGGAGACTTCAGTCTCACTAGTAGTTCCTCGTGGACTTCGACGTTTAGCTTGTTACCTCAGCTACGATCTTGTACCCTTGGGAGGGTCTTGTAGATAGTCAGGCTTCTCAGCCTTTTTCATTTGTAGTTGTCTGTACTCAGACATTTTATGCTTCCATTTCTTGTATGCTCTGTATGTTGGGTCATGTGACCCATGATTGTAATTCTTACTATGTATGACTCTTCGGAGCCTTCTGAATAAATACTTGGAGTCGTAGAGTTTTGTTGTGATGCCATGTTGTATTTGCACATATCGAGCATATTGTGTGTATGATTTTGAAATGCTTGGTATGTGTGGGATCCGACAATCTAGTTGTTTATTCTTGGTAGCCTCTCTTATGGGGAAATGTCTCCTAGTGCTTCCACTGAGCCATGGTAGCTTGCTACTGCTCCGGAACACATGGGATGATCGGCATATGTCCTTCTTTGCTCCTGTGTCTGTCCCTTCGGGGAAATGTCACGCGTTGTTCCTTTAAGTCCTTGTAGCTTGCTATGACTTGGGTTCATACGTTGATGACCAACACGTGCATTGCTGGGTCATGTATGCCTATCCATGTAAGTTAGTGCCACCTTGGGTTTACGACTAGTCATGTCGGCCCGGGTTCTCTGTCATATGGATGCTAGCGACACTATCATATATGTGAGCCAAAAGGAGTAAACGGTCCCGGGCCAGGTAAGGTGGCACCTGTGGGGATACCGTGCGTGAGGCCGCAAAGTGATATGATGTGTTACATGCTAGATCGGTGTGACTTAGGATCGGGGTCTTGACAAGCCTCTAGTGAAAACTATGGCCCCAGATCTATCTTTTATCATATTATTTTCATATCTATAAAATCAAAAACACAAAAATACCTTGCTAGAATTTATTTACTTTTATTTTATTTAGCACTTTTACTTATCTTTTATAACTATCACTATCAGATCTCATCCTTGCAAGTAACCGTGAAGGGATTGACAACCCCTTTATCGCGTTGGGTGCAAGTATTTGTTTGTTTGTGTAGGTGCAGTTATTGGAGACTTGTGTGTTCCTCCTACTGGATTGGTACCTTGGTTCTCAACTGAGGGAAATACTTATCTCTACTTTGCTGAATCACCCTTTCCTCTTCAAGGGAAAAACCAACGCAAGCTCAAGAAGTAGCATTAGCCGAGTGTGGACGCCTTTAAATAGCGGATTCCGGTGAGCCCAAGTGTCCGGTGCGTCAATGCGTGACGCCGAAGTTGGTTACTTGGCCGGTGAGCCTGCTTAATGGTGGTATACAGATGGACGAGCACTGAACGGATGTGGTAGATATTCTTCTCGTCTAGTATAGCAACTGTCGCTCTGGCGTTGAATAGGCGCGAACACCAAGGACACGCCGTGGGTGGCTTGTTGGGAAATGTTGCATGGAAAACAAAAAAAATTCTAAGCACACGCAAAATCTATCAAAGAGATGCATAGCAATGAGAGGGGAGAGTGTGTCTATGTACCCTCGTAGACCGTAAGCGGAAGCGTTTGACAACGCGATTGATGTAGTCGAACTTCTTCGCATTCCAACCGATCGAGCACCGAACGTACGGCACCTCCGCGTTCAGCACACATTCAGCTCGATGACATCCTCCGCCTTCTTGATCCAGCAAGATGGCGAGGTAGTGGATGAGTTCCAGCAGCACGACGGCATGGTGACGGTGATGGTGAAGTTATCTCCGCAGGGCTTCGCCTAAGCACTACGAAAATATGACCGGGGTATAAACGGTGGAGGGGGGCGCCGCACACGGCTAAGGGATTGTTGTGCTTGTGCTAGGCGCCCCCCTCCCACATATATATAGGTGGGGGAGGAGGGAGCAGCCAGGAGGGCGCCCCAAGTAGGCCGAATCCTACTTGGGGTCCTCCCCAAGTGGCGCCCCCCCCCCCCCCCCCCCTTCCTTATTTGCCGGAGAAGAAAGGAAAGGGGGGAAGAGAGAAGGAAGGGGAGGCCGAATCCTCCCCCCTTTCCTTTCCCCACTTGGGAGGCTGCCATGGGGGTGCGCCTGCCCCTTGTGGGCTGGTGTGCTCCCCTCTTATGGCCCAATAGGCCCAATACCTCCCGGGGATGACCGGTACCCCCTCCGGTACTCCAATGACTATCTGGTTTTCTCCGAAACACTTCCGGTGTCTGAATACCATCGTCCTATATATCAATATTTACCTCTCAACCATTTCGAGACTCCTCGTCATGCATGTGATCTCATCCGGGACTCCGAACAACATTCGGTCACCAAATTATATAACTCATATAACACTATATCGTCAACGAACGTTAAGCGTGTGGACCCTACGGGTTCGACAACTATGTAGACATGACCAAGACACCTCTTCGGTCAATAACCAATAGCGGAACATGGATGCCCATATTGGGTCCTACATATTCTACAAAGATCTTTATCGGTCGAATCGTTATGACAACATACGTAATTCCCTTTGTCCATCGGTATGTTACTTGCCCGAGATTCGATTGTCGGTATCTTCATACCTAGTTCAATCTCGTTACCGGCAAGTCTCTTTACTCATTCTGTAATACATCATCCTGTAACTAACTCATTAGTCACTTTGCTTGCAAGGCTTCTTATGATGTGTATTACTGAGAGGGCCCAGAGATACCTCTCCGATACTCGGAATGACAAATCCTAATCTCGATCTATGCCAACTCAACAAACACCTTCAGAGATACCTGTAGAGCATCTTTATGATCACCCAGTTAGGTTGTGACGTTTGATAGCACACAAGGTATTCCTCCGGTATCCGGGAGTTGCATAATCTCATAGTCGAAGGAATATGTATTTGACATGAAGAAAGCAATAGCAATAAACTGAACGATCATTATGCTAAGCTAACGGATGGGTCTTGTCCATCACATCATTCTTCTAATGATGTGATCCCATTATCAAATGACAACACATGTCTATGGTTAGGAAACCTTAACCATCTTTGATCAATGAGCTAGTCTCATAGAGGCATACTAGGGACACGGTATTTGTTTATGTATTCACACATGTACTTAAGTTTCCGATCAATACAATTCTAGCATGAATAATAAACCTTTATCATGAATAAGGAAATATAAAATAACAACTTTATTATTGCCTCTAGGGCATATTTCCTTCAGTCTCCCACTTGCACTAGAGTCAATAATCTAGATTACATTGTTATGAATCTAACACCCATGGAGTCTTGGTGTTGATCATGTTTTGCTCGCGGAAGAGGCTTATTCAATAGGTTTGCCACATTCAGATCCATATGTACTTTGCAAATTTCTATGTCTCCATCCTTGAGCTTTTCACGAATGGAGTTGAAGCATCTCTTGATGTGTTTGGTTCTCTTGTGAAACCTGGATTCCTTCGCCAAGGCAATTGCTCCAGTGTTGTCACAAAAGATTTTCGTTGGACCCGATGTACTAGGTATTACACCCAGATCAGACATGAACTCCTTCATTCGGACTCCTTCATGTGCTGCTTCTGAAGCAGCTATGTACTCCGCTTCACACGTAGATCCCGCCACGACGCTGTGATGCCCCCGGCTTAATCGTGTACTAACCATACACGCAAATGCACACGATCAAGCCTAAGGACTCACTTGAAGATATCACAACACAACTCTAAAACATAAATAAAGTCATACAAGCTTTATATTACAAGACAGGGGCCTCGAGGGCTCGAATACATAAGCTCGCGAACAAGCGTCAGCGGAAGCATGAAATATCTGATTACAGATATAAAAGAAAACCACAGATAGGCCTTTAAAAGGCGGGGCAAAAGAAAAACACTATGATCGAAAGGCGCAGGCCTCCTGCCTAGGACCCTCCAAACCTACTCGTGGTCGTCGGCCAGCTCGTAGCAGTAGCCACCCTCGGGGTGGTAGTAGTAGTCATCGGCGGGGGCAGCTGGCTCCGGGGCTCCGTCGTCTGGTTGCATCAAAAGGATAAAGGGGAAAAGGAGGAAGCAAAGCAACCGTGAGTACTCATCCGAAGTACTCAGCAAGCAAGGATCTACACTACATATGCAACATTATCAAAGAGGGGCTGTATATGTGGACTGGGCTGTAGAAATGCCAGAATAGAGAGAAGGCCTAGTCCTATCAAAGACTAGCATCTTCAGCGGTCTTGCAGCAT
This sequence comes from Thinopyrum elongatum, assembly GCA_011799875.1. NCBI lineage: Eukaryota > Viridiplantae > Streptophyta > Magnoliopsida > Poales > Poaceae > Thinopyrum > Thinopyrum elongatum. The sequence continues at coordinate 85,074,659 of CM022297.1, read as the reverse complement.
TAGAAGAGTGTAGATTATTACAGCATAAAGTAGTAGTAACATTAAGTAACAACCTCGGCCAGAGATCCTTTCTTGACTCCCTGCGAGAACGCAATCCCAGAGCCCTAGTATCCATTTCTCATCACAAGTATCCAGTTCTAGTTGTATCGATCGGGATACAACTCCGGGCGTCCGTTACCGAGGATCGGCTATGCATAGATTAGTTCTTCCCTGCAGGGGTGCACCAACTTACCCACCACGCTCGATTAACTCCGACCGGACACACTTTTCTGGGTCATGCCTGGCCTCGGCCAAACGATACGCTGCAACTCGACCTAGGCTTAACAGAGAGGTGAGCACACCGGACTAAACCTATGCCCCCAGGGGTCTTGGGCCATCGCCACGGGCGCTCCTGCACGTTGCATACGCGGCCGGTGAGCAGACCTAGCAGCCTCCAGTACAACGGAGGGTGCTTAACGCGGTCCAACCCAGCGCGCGCCGCTCAGTCGCTGACATCCATTAAGCTTCAACTGATGCATACAACGCAGAGTGCCCATAACTGTTCCCACGTGATGGTTAGTGCTATCGGGCCAGAGGCCCACTCGGATCAAATATCCAAACCGTTAGTGAATTGGGAGCGCGCGAAAACGAGCAGAGACTCACGATCGATGTGACCCCGTCGCCCCGTCTCGAGGACTTGCTGCAAGGCCTAGGAATGCCCGGCCACGCCTCGTAATTTATCTCGCAGGCACCCTCTAGGTCAACCCGTCTCCACATCACTCGCAATTAAGCTCGCGCGGGTACCCCTCAGGGCCGACCCGTCTTTAGTAACATGGTTCAGTGTAAAGTCATGGTAACCATAGTAACCGTGTGTCTAACACCAAGGGGAACCCTGAGGAATCACCCTCGATGGAATTCCACCTGATGTTATCGTCAAGGTTAATGAATGAGGAATCACCCTCGAGGTCCACTCTTGAGGAGTTGCACGACAGTGTCGTTATCCGGAGTGGAGAAGGAGGAATCACCCTCGATGACCATAACCGATGAACTAACCTACACGGTTAACATCAGAAGTGCTGATGAGGTATCACCCTCGGCACTCGATAGTAACCCAGTAGTGTCGAGCAACTAAGGGCACTACTGCAGGATGGTCCAAACACGACAGTCGAATCAGAGACCCTTCGACGAAACTGTGTGCGATGCATCAATCACAAACGGTGATGTAATAAAACCGTCAAAAAAGATGCAAAACATTTCCGATGGCGGTGACATCAAACACGGTTCATATTGGAGTTTCGTGTGCGATGAGTGGCAAACGGTTAATTCAGAAAAACTATTTGCGATGATGAAGAACAACAGAAACGAGCAGCCAGATGAGGGCATGTGCGATATACAGCATACAGTTCACTAGGATGAACTGTGTGTGATTAGGCAACACAATAGAAACGGTTCAACTAAACAAGATGTGTGTGATACGCGGCAGACAGGTCCGTAATAAGAAATGTGTGCGAAGACAAATAATAACATAGACGATTGCTGCTAATAAGCCGTGTGACTTGCTCTGTCTACAGAAGAATTACATAAGTGACTATACAGATAATTCACACACACCTCAATAAACAATTGTATGCATTCTAAACTAGGAGAAACGATCGTCTAGTCATCTACTTCTTGTGATGCTCCCGCCACTGCTCTGTGGCTCGATCCCTCGTTTGGGGCAGGAAGAAGACACTCCCTCATGTCAACGAATCCAACTATATAATCTCTGGAGACATGCATGCGTATTTTATTAGTTAAATCCTACTTATAAACCAGGACGGGGGTATAGTAGGTAATTAAATCACAAATATTTTTTTATTAACCGTATGTGTGCGTGGCCTTTCAAATTGTTTGTAAGTGGTTGCACATGGGTCATCCAAAAGAACCGTTTGCGTTGAAGAGATGCACAAATCCTGCTCTCACTTTGCATACGGGTATTCTATCTAAAACGTTTGCGATCAAGAGCTGCACAAATCCTGCTCGGCACATTTTCCCTTGGCTTCCTGGGGAAGCTGTTGGTTTGCATACGGGTGTTCTAACTAAAATGTTTGTGATGAGTGTTTTATATTTAAGCGAGCCTGCGCAGCGTACAACTCGCACGCTTCCCGATGAGCCTGCGCATTGGAGGATAGCTTGCACGCCTCTCGGTCAGCCTGCGCACCGGACTGCGCTCGCACGCCTCCCATTTAGTCAAGCAGTTGTCCGCACGGCACCTCCTATAGCCATTAAAATGAAGACATGTGGCGTCATGTGAATGGTTAACATAACGCACATGATTTGAATTATACAAACGTTTGCGATGTTAGAGTGGCAGCTATTTGTTTCAAAATGCCTTTGTTGGCTGTTATTCGAGTGCGCCTTCTCTCAAAATGGACACAAAAAATACCACAACATGTCGGGTGCCATTCCATGATAGCATGCCAAGTTTCATGAATTTCAGACGAGTTTTGGATTTGCTAGAATTTAAAAACAAAGTATCTCAACATTTTGCCGGCAATCAACGGTGCCCTGGTGTTTGAAATTCATTCCCATTTCTTGCATGGGACCTAAGCATGCACCCAAGGACAAAGATTTGATTTTTCAACCAATTTATATGCACTGGAGCATGTGCATGTAGTTCAATTTTGAATTATGCACATAAAATGCCTAGAAAACCCAGTTAATGTATAAAAATGTCCAAACAAACCCCAAAAAATTCCAAAATTTAACACAACACTCATGTTATTCTATGTTGACACTAGAAAATTTTTGAAAGCAATAAGAAGCAGCAGATATCGTTTCGTCCCCAAAGGTGGCATGTTCCCTACGAAAACCATCAAGCTTGTTGTGAGAAGCTCTGGTTTGTGAGAAACTTATACCCAAACCTGCCCCAAATGGGACAAAAAATTTACCACGGCATGTTGATGCCGCTCCATGATAGCATACCAAGTTTCATGAATTTCAGACGAGTTTTGGATTTACTAGAATTTAAAAACCATGTATCTTAATGTTTGCGGCCGAGTGACGGTGGCAGGGTGTTTGACATTCATTCCCATTTCTTGCATGGTACCTAAGCATGCAACCAAGGACACAGATTTGAATTTTCAACCAATTTATATGCATTAGATCATGTGCATGTAGTTCAAATTTGAATTATGCACATAAATGCATTGAAAACTCAATTAATGCATAAAAATGTCCAAATGAACCCCGAAAAATCCCAAAAATTGACACAACACTCCTGTTGTTCTATGTTGACACGAGAAAATTTTTGAAAGCAATAAGAGGCAATGGATATTGTTTCGTCCCCAAAGATGGGTGGTTCCCTACCGAAACCATTATGCTTGTTGTGAGAAGCTCTGGTTTGTGAGAAGCATATACCCAAACCTGCCCCAAATGGGACAAAAAATTTACCACGGCATGTTGATGCCGCTCCATGATAGCATGCTAAGTTTCATGAATTTCAGACGAGTTTTGGATTTACTAGAATTTAAAAACCAGGTATCTCAATGTTTGCGGCCGAGTGACGGTGCCAGGGTGTTTGACATTCATTCCCATTTCTTGCATGGGACCTAAGCACGCAACCAAGGACACATATTTGAATTTTCAACCAATTTATATGCATTAGAGCATGTGCATGTAGTTCAAATTTGAATTATGCACATAAATGCATTGAAAACTCAATTAATGCATAAAAAATGTCCAAATGAACCCCGAAAAATCCCAAAAATTGACACAACACTCCTGTTGTTCTATGTTGACACGAGAAAAAATTTGAAAGCAATAAGAGGCAATGGATATCCTTTCGTCCCCAAAGGTGGGACGTTCCCTACCGAAACCATCAGGCTTGTTGTGAGAAGCTCTGGTTTGTGAGAAGCATATCCCCAAACCTGCCCCAAATGGGACAAAAAAATTACCACAGCATGTTGATGCCGCTCCATGATAGCATGCCAAGTTTCATGAATTTCAGACGAGCTTTGGATTTACTAGAATTTAAAAACCAGGTATCTCAATGTTTGCGGCCGAGTGACGGTGGCAGGGTGTTTGACATTCATTCCCATTTCTTGCATGGGATCTAAGCATGCAACCAAGGACACAGATTTGAATTTTCAACCAATTTATATGCATTAGAGCATGTGCCTGTAGTTCAAATTTGAATTATGCACATGAATGCAAAGAAAACTCAATTAATGTATAAAAATGTCCAAGCGAACCCCGAAAAATCCCAAAAATTGACACAACACTCGTGTTGTTCTATGTTGACACGAGAAACATTTTGAAAGTAAGAAGAGGCAACAGATATCGTTTCGTCCCCCAAGGTGGCACGTACCCTACCGAAACCATCAGGCTTGTTGTGAGAGAAGCTCTGGTTTGCGAGAAGCTTATATCCACACCTGCCCCAAATGGGACAATATTTTTACCACGGCATGTCGCTGCCGTTCCATGATATCATGTCAAGTTTCATGAATTTCAGACGAGTTTTCGATTTACTAGAATTTTAAAACCATGTATCTCAATGTTAGCGGCCGAGCGACAGTGTCAAGGTGTTTGACATTCGTTCTCATTTCTTGAATGTTACCTAATCTTGCAACCAAGGACAAACATTTGATTTTGCAACCCGTTTTTATGGACTGGAGCATGTGCATGTAGTTCAATTTTGAATTATGCACATAAATGCCTAGAAAACTCAATTAACGTATAAAAATGTCCAAACGATCCCCAAAAAAATCCAAAATTTAACATGACACTCCTGTTGTTCTATGTTGACACAAGGAAAAAAAATTGAAAGGAAGAAGAGGCGACGAATATCGTTTTCTCCACAAAGGTGACACGTTTCCCTAATGGAACCATGAGGCTTCTTGTGAGAAGCTCTGGTTTGTGAGAAGCTTATACCACAACCTGCCCCAAATGGGACAATATTTTTTACCCCAGCATGTTGATGCCATTCCATGATAGCATGCCAAGGTTCATGAATTTTAGACAGGTTTTGGATTTACTAGAATTACAAAAGCAAGTACCTCAACATTTGCCGGAGAGCCACGGTGCTGTGGTGTTCGAAATTCATCTCCATTTCTTGCATGGGACATAAGCATAAATCCATGGACACATATATGATTTTACAACCCATGTTGGTGCATCGGAGCATGTGCATGTGCTTTAATTTTGAATTGTGCACCTGAAATGGCTAGAAAACCAATTTAATGTATAAAATTTCCAAACGAACCCTGAATAATTCCAATTTTTTTACGACACACATATAGTTGCATGTTCACCGCAGATAAAAGGTCTAGCAATTCAAACACCGTCCATTGCCGCTGTGACCCCATTATGTAATTCAAATCAAGATGAAAAATCAAGTAGATCCCACACAGTTTATTATCACCAACCGTGTGAGATGCAGTACAAAATATCCTGGAGCACCGTCGGTGTATAGTATGCCTATGGCTTACGCGAGAAGGTGCGTTGGCTACAGTCCACAGCCGGCATGTCAAGCACACTAGCTCGCTCCCCAAATATCATTTCACTGTTCAATCGTCGCCGGTGAAAGATGGGGATGTGGACCCGCGTCATGAGGGCAACTTCGGCGGCCCACTCTGGCGAGAGCGCGGCCGCAGCCGCCATGCGCGTGCTAACAAGGTGCATGAGCGCGGCCGCAATCTGCGACCGGGCGGCCAAGGCAGCCCAAACGGTCGTTGTTGCTTCTCAGGTGGCAGCAGCAACATCTGCCTCGGGGATAGCAACTGGCGAGAGCGGCACAGCAGCTGTTCGTTCCACGGCGGCGGCCTTAGCCCTGATGGAGGCCGCTCACGACCATGTCGAGGCCGCCCATGCCCAGTTCGTGGCGGTCACCGCACAAATCGAACGAAGCTTCTCCGACAACGGTCGGCAATCCACGGCCGAAGAGTTGGCAATCGCCGAGAGCGTTCGAGTAGCCGTCCGTTCCTCCGCCGCATACCTTGCGATGACGGAGCCCGTCCAAGCCCAGATCGCGGCCGCCCACGCCCAGCTCGTGGCGGCCTTTTCCAAAGATATGGCGGACGCGGATGGCGAGATGCTTGCCGAGTATGGTGCGATGGATGCCATGGAGCCCCTTCCGCAGGAGACCGTTGGGCGCAAGCTGGACATGGAGGAGGCGGCGGAGATCAACGAGCACCAGCCGTAGTAGTACTCTTTGTTTGGTTTAATTAAGAGCGCTGGTCTTTAATTTGTTAGAGTAATGTTTAGGCCAGCTAGCTCTGTTTAATTGCTAAACTTGCTCGATTAAGAAGTGTGGGTGTGTTGTGTACCCAAATTATATAATGACGTGGATGACCACTGTAACCAGGGAAATTGGAACCAAAATTTTTTACGTTCAAACTCATCACACACGGGTTAAGCTATCTGAATCGTTTGTGATGTTCACATATCGTACACAGTTCTGAATAAGGGACCGTGTCTGATGAAACTTTGCGCGCCAGTTTTTTCGCTGAACCGATTCAAAAATTTCAGCTTCCGCGGAAATATCTACCTCCCCGCCCCCTCCCCCTTACCAAAAGCCACATTTCCCCTGTTTCCGCCTTCCTTTCTAAGTTGAAACCTTCACTCCTTGCTTGCAGCGCTGCCTCCTCGCCAGCGACCCTCCTTCACGCTGCTCGGCCTTGTCTATCCAGGCAGGTAATCCACACCCGACCCCCATCCTCCTCCTCCTTCCACATCCCACATGCCCCGACCACCGACGCGACACCTTCCACCCAAATCACTGACCCCTCCACCAAATAAGCGCCGCCCTAAGCCATGGTGCACGCAGTATAGCCAGGAGCTCAAGGAGCATTTGGCAGCGGAGAAGCAAATCGCAACCGCACGCACGGATGAGGTCGCGATGGCTGCCATTCGTGCCGACCCCCAGATCTTGGAGGAGCACCTTGCCATTTGCTAGCTACACCGGTTAAGCATGCTCGGTTTACCCGTTGCGTGTGCTGCTCCTGCCTTTCCTTAACAAATTCTAGTGAATTGTGCTTTCTAATTTTACCATGCAATATGTTGCTCTAGTGTATATGTTCTATATGTCGTGCAGTGTGGTGCTCACTTATTAACTATTTGGTTAATTAGTTGTCATCTTCAGTTAACTGTTTGGTTCAATTATGCAAATGTGATGTTCAATTCTTCAGGCTGCAATTTTGTATTGTCTTCCATGTGAGAAATAAATCGAATTTATCTTTACAAAATACATGAGAAACGAATATAATTGCTATATTTCCAAGTTGTCAAGCATGCTTGGTTTGGTTATACATTGTGCAATGTGGTGCTCAGTTAATGTTTGGTTCATTTGTGTTGTGGTGTTTAGTTAACTGTTTGGTTCAATTCTGCAATGCGATGTTCAATAGTTGTGGGTGCATTCTGTTATTGTATACCATGTGAGAAGTAAATCGAATTTGGTTGTACTAAATACATGAGAAACAAATACAATTGCTATATTTCCAAGTTGTTAAGCATGCTTGGTTTGGTTAACTGTCTGATCTTCTATTAGGAGTATGCTATATTGTGCAATGTGGTGCTCAGTTAATGTTTGGTTCATTTGTTGTGGTGTTTAGTTAACTGTTTGGTTCAATTCTGCAATGCGATGTTCAATTGTTGTGGGTGCATTCTGTTATTGTATACCATGTGAGGAATAAATTGAATTTGGCTGTAGTAAATACATGAGAAACAAATACAATTGCTATATTTCCAAGTTGTTAAGCATGCTTGGTTTGGTTAACTGTCTGATCTTCTATTAGGAGTATGTTATATTGTGCAATGTGGTGCTCAGTTAATGTTTGGTTCATTTGTTGTGGTGTTTAGTTAACTGCTTGGTTCAATTCTGCAATGCGATGTACAATTGTCGTGGGTAGAATTTTGTATTGTTGTGCATGTGAGGAATAAATCGAATTTGGCTACACTTAATACATGAGAAACATATACAAGTGCTATATTTCCTAGTTCTTAATCATGCTTGGTTTGGATAAATGGGTTTTCCATGTGGCTTGAATTAATCTAATGAATCTGCAATGTGCTTATTTTTCATCAACATATTTTACTAATAGCATGCGAACCCTTACTTAACCTGATGACTAACTACCTTATATGTGTTGCAGGGAAACAATGGGAAGCTCTGAGGTTTACAGTCGAGGTTAGCACGTGCATGGTCCGTTGTCTAATAGCACATTATTGTGCAATTGCAGGAACCATTCTAATATTTAGGTTTTTAACAATTTGGTCTTGCACATGTAGGACCTGCTGTCAGAGGTTTTGACCCACTGTTCGACCCTTTTTGCATATGGGGAAATGAGTTGTCCATGAATATCAATCAAGTCAAGAAACTCAGAAAGATTGTTAGGATAAAGAAATTAGCGACAAAAAACAACAAGATCTTTGTCTGGACAATGAAGAAAACATCAGTTCACTACAAGATGGTACTAACTATTATACCTTGCCTTTTTTTATATCTTTGCCCCATTTCCAATATAGAGAAGATATTTATGCACATCCTTGTTTTCAGGCGTTTCCAAAGCAGTTCACTGATGATTACCTCTCAAACCACCTCTATGGTCAGGAGGCGAGGAAGGTTTTCATACAACACCCATGGTTCAATATTGAAGTGTTCCTGAAGAGGACGAAGGACGGACGGTCAATCATCCACAGGCACTGGCCTAAAGTTGCAAAGATCTTCAACATGAATGAAGGCTCAATATTCGCCTTCCGCTTCAGCAGTTTTCAGATGAGATGCATCTGTCTATGTATCATCTATGTTGCTAATTTCGAAAGGTTCTACATGTTTCATGTGAAACTTGGTGCTGGTGCAGTTGTGTAATGGGGTAGCTGAGTGCTGAAGCTATATCATGTTGTACTCTGATGTATTTCAATTATGAAATCCTGCTTCCTTAATATGGAAATGAAATATATTATGTGCTTAATATGAATGTCAATTAGATTAATAAATGGATTATTAATAATAGGGCAATTAGCTTGCTAATGGCGAATTAGCCTGCTAATGGCGAATTAGCCTGCTAATTGGGTTTTGCTATTGCAAACGGTTATTGAGAAAATACCGTGGGCGATGACCTCATGCAACGCACACAGTTTCTAGGAATAAACCGTGTTGGATCAATGAACAATCACACACGACCTTCTCTTGAAAACTGTTTGCGTTAGGCCAGCCTTTGGCACACATTTTCTTCTACGCACCATGTGTGATGCATTCAATAACGCAAACGATAAAATTCTTAATATCGTGTGTGATGTACCTGCGAACGGAAACGTTTTCCTTGGAGCGACTGTGTGGGATGTATATACGAACGGAAACGTTTAGCGGGGACTGACTGTGTGGGATGTACTTACGACCGGAAACGATTTCGCCTATATAATTGTATTTTTTAGCACTACTGTACGTATAACCGTATTTGATCGCTCGCCAGTCGCACACGACCTCATTTTGCCGAGCGTGTGTGCCAGGAGGGCATATCCCCGACGGTTTCTGGGTCATGTGGGAAGGACCCCCCTATCGCCCACACTCACTTGGCAACGGTTCCAAATGCCGTCGCGGAAAGGGGTTAAAAACCGTTTGTATAGCACCTCGCTGTAGCAGTGGGGGAAGTGATGTGCGGTGCCGGGGCCTGGTCTTCGATCCCGTTGATCGGGTCTTCCGATAATCCAGCGGGGCAGTCGGGACAAAGTGGGAGTCTCTGATGGGTCTCTAACCAGCCTATACTAAATAGTTTAGGATAAGCAGGTAGGGAACAATAGCAGGTTACAATAAACAGGCTATGCAGCAGAAATAGGATAACGGTAACAGCAGCAACTTCTAATGCAAGCATAAGAGAGAGAAGAATAGGCGATATCGGAATGTTCAAAGGGGGGGTGCTTGCCTGGTTGCTCGGCGGCAAAGGCAAGGTTGTCAGTGGTGTCATCGATCTCCGGAGCAGCGTCGGTGTCGGGGTCTACCGAAAGAGAAGAGGGGGAGGAAACAAATAAATACATAGCAATCATATGTAACACAGAGCATGCTATGCTATCGTGCAGTGCAGGGTTGCCTAAAGACATGTCTAAGTCATTTTAGTTATTTTAGGATTTAAGTGGGATTTATTAACCGGTGTAAATGCACTATTCATCTACCGGAAACGGAAGGAAAGTTGCGGGTTCACCTACGTAGAGGGTTCCGACATGGAAACAGACGGCACGATCAAACTCGTCTCGTCGTTCTGAGCAATTTTCATGTATTAAGTTTTTCGATCCGAGCTACGGTTTATTTTCTACGAATTTTCAAAGATTTTAGTATTCTTTGGAATTATCTAAATTAACAGAAATGGAATTATGAGGCCAGCATTGCATGGGGATGATGTCAGCAGTCAACAGGTCGGCTGACCAGGTCAAACCTGACCTGTGGGTCCAGTGGGACCCACATGTCAGCCTCTGTTAGCCTAACAGTGAGTTAAACTAAACTAATAGGCTAATTAGAGGGGTGGGCCCCAGGTGTCAGTGAGTGATTAGGTTAATCTAATTACTTTTATTTTTAAAAATGTTTATTAGACTAATTAACAGAGGGGGGCCCACATGTCAGCGACAGGAGCCGGCCCAGTCAGCGTTGACCGAGGTCAACTGGTCAAGTGGGGCCCCTGGGCCCACCAGTCAGTGGCCCAGGGGGTGCCACGCGGGTGCCACATCGGTGACGTTGCCGGCATCACGCCGGCGACCATTCCCGCGGCGGAAGTTCGCCGGCGAGCTGCGGGATTCGCCCACAGAGGCTCATTCGCGACGCCGTTTGGTTCTACGGAGAGCTGGGAGTGTCGCGCATCCGATGTTCCAAGTGGTAGGAGCTGGGGTGGGCCCAGCTCGCTGGAGTCTAGCTCTCGGCGGCGGCTAGAGCACGGGCTCACTCGGGTACGGGGCTGCAGCTCGAACGCACGCGCTCTGAGAGGTTGGGTTGCTCCTGCGGAGTTTCAGAATAGCGCCGGTGCTACCCGTTCGTGCGGAGGAGCTCAGTTGTGAGCGTTTGGACGGTAATGGCGAACGACGAGCTCGGTCGTCACGGGGAGCACGGCTAGGGGAAGAAAAAGAGTGCGGGGAGAGAGGGGAACGACGGGCGCTCACCGAGGGAGCACAAGAAGGCTCGGTGATAGCCTTGTAGCACAGAGAAGACGACGAACGGAGCTGCGGTGCTCCGGCGATCCGCGGCGATCGCCGGCTCGATTCGGCCAATGTCGTGGCCTCGGGCTTGTACGCGTGATCGAGGAAGAAGGAGGAGTCGACGGTGGAGCTGATGAGCCGGTCGGCGAGGCGAGGGAGGCACGGTGGCCGTGGATCCGCAGCAGCTTGGCGGCGGTGGCATTCGGGCACCGACGAGAGAGAGAGAGGGAGCGAGGGAGAGCGAGGGAGAGGGGAGAGTGAGCGAGGCGACCAGGGGGAACGAACAAGGCCTCGGCCTTATCTCCTCGCTGTCGGTGGCGTCGCGTTGTCGGCGTTTCGTTGAAGCGGCGAGCGGCGGCCATGGGCGCTGCGACAGCGCGAGGGAGAGAGAAAGAGGAGGGGAAAAGGTGGGCCTGGTGGGCTGGGCCTTCGGCCAGGTAAGTAGGTAGGTCCTCCTCCCTTTTTCTATTTTTCTATTTTTCTCCTTTTAGTTAAAACTAAACAGAGGCAGAAAAGGAATTTGGTGGGCCACCAAAACATTTTGTAAAAATGTGGAACTAGGCCCATTAAATACTTTGTATTTTTTAGGCACTGCCACAAAAAGTTTGGAGGCAAGAGGTATTGTCTAGAAATTTTGGAAATTGAGAAGGGCATATCTAAATGCTGCTGGAACACTAAATAATTTCGAGGGGCAATTTTTGGAATTCCAAAAATGTTGGTTCCAATTTTATAATTGCCTTAGGAATATTTGCAACATGATGAACTATTTTGTTTTGGCAGTTTGAAGAGATAAATATTTGACTTGCATTTTAAATTTGAATTTGAGTTTGACTTGGGACAAGTGGCATCTTGACTTAGTGAAATATGATGACATGGCAATTTAATTAGCTTGATGCCCTGGTTAAGATCTGGGGATGTTACAGACGCTCTGCTTGGAACTGCACCAACTGACAGCTCCACCATTCAATATAAATACGTATCCGGTTTGTGACTTAGAGTCATCCGGATCAGTGTCGAAGCTAGCATCGACGTAACCATTTACGACGAGCTCTTCGTCACCTCCATAAATGAGAAACATATCCTTGGTCCTTTTCAGGTACTTCAGGATGTTCTTGAATGCTGTCCAGTGATCCACTCCTGGATTACTTTGGTACCTCCCTGCCAGACTTATGGCAAGGCACACATCAGGTCTGGTACACAGCATAGACTACATGATAGAACCTATGGCTGAGGCATAGGGAATGACTTTCATTTCCTCTCTATCTTCTGCAGTGGTCGGGCTTTGAGTCTGACTCAACTTCACACCTTGTAACACAGGCAAGAACCCTTTCTTTGACTGATCCATTTTGAACTTCTTCAAAACTTTATCAAGGTATGTGCTTTGTGAAAGTCCTGTCGTGGTTTTGTCACGGCATATGTCCTAGTGTGAGGACTTAGTCGTGAGACCAACGCATCTATGCGGTAGTTTGAACAGGGTTGGTCGGAATCGAGAGACGCAAGATTTTACCCACGTTCGGCCCCTCACGGTGGAGGTAAAAGCCTACATCCTGCTTCATTGATATTGATGATGATGATACTCACGATTACAAGGGTGCTCTTTCACTACCTCTATCTCGAGAGCTATTGACTTGTCTGTCCAAAAACATGTCCCTCTTGGGGTGCCCTGCCCCTCCTTATATAAGTTGAAGGGGCGGGTTACATGTAGAGTCCTAGTAGGATTAAGACTACTTCTATTACAAGCGGAATCCTAGTCTTGCTTCCCTTGAAAGGGAAATATTCCTTATGTCTTCTTTCTCAAGCCGGCCCACCATCACGTGAGTCGACCTTCCCATGAGCCGCCTTATGGGCTGTTGGGTCTTGTCGTCTGTCTGACCTGCCCGCCGGGTCACTAATGAACCGCAAAGCTCGGGCGGGTCATCCGTGAGTCGCCAGGTCCGGGCGGGTCACCAATGAGTCGCCAAGCTCCAGCCGGGTCATACATCAGGCCGGGTTACACCACGGGATATATCCCCGACATTAGCCCCCAGTTTAATTTGGATTTATCCATGTTAAACTGATCCTGCAAAATAAACACAAGAAAAAATTTGACAGGTTGTGCTCCGGGTTAGAAGTTCTTCTGAACCGGCACCTGATCATCCTTAAGTCCTTGTCATTTGCTTCTTCTGGAAAGTCTGGGTCAATAGACCAGCTTCATAGTCAATTTGCTGACATTGTTTCTTGTGGAAAGACATTGTGAAAAAATAATCCATTTGAATTGGCCTCCAATGCTCTGACTTGGCAAAAAATTTGGTCTTTAAAATATTCATCTAATGTTCAGCTGGCTTGAAGATGTAGAACTTGTTAAGTTACAATCACCAAAACTGTCAGGTTATATAAACTGATGAAACCGGGTCATGATTGTTGCTAACGCCTGGTCAATCTTATGGCGACCTGGTGCTTGCTTATGTAAATATAGTTCCAATCGTTGAGTCGGCTCTCCAAGCCTTTCTATGAATAGCTTGGAGGAAATAAACTTTGCAAATTCCTTCAATAAGAATATGATATCTGGTTTGCTCAAAACTGAGAATTTGAAGATGTTCCTCCCTTATATGCATATCACCTGTAGCCCCCAAGTCTTGAGTAGAACAAAGTGATAGCTTAAGACTTGCTTCAATATAACTGCTGCAACTTTTGAGAAATCCGGGTTGTTCATATAAGTCGCCAAGCATAAACTGAACATTCTGTACTCCTCATGTGTAGCCCCCAAGGGCCGGGACATTATGCAATAATGAGTAGGGACTTTGCAGATCTAATTATATAGACTTGAGAAGCAACGTGTAGCCCCCAAGGGCCGGGTCATTATGCAATAATGAGCAGGGACTTTGCAGATCCAATTATATAGACTTGAGCAGCAACATGTAGCCCCCAAGGGCCGGGTCAGTAAGATAATACTGATCTGGGACTTTACGTGTACCTCATTGAAAATAACACCATATGACGTAGCCCCCAAGTTTCGGGTTACCTTTGACAGGAGCAATTAATAGCCCCCAAGGGCCGGCTCATCACTATGTGATGGTCCAGGTCTTCCATGAGGCGAGTTAAAAATGACTTCACATTAGCCCCCCAAGTGCCTTGGTGCATGCTTGCAGCGACATGGGACTTGCATACTTGATGTAATCTTGATTTGAATAATGTAGCCCCCAAGCGCTGGGTCATATGCCTGCAGCAACTCGGGACTATTCCTTCCATTGTAAAATAAAACCATATCCATTGTCCGGATGATTTTGCTGAAAGCCTTGCATATCAATATTGAACCATGCTCTCTGTTGTGAGCTGGTATTTTTGGATGATGGAATAATAGCCATTACTCTGAAAGTGCTTTGAAAACCTCAATCATCCAATACTGGTTATGATAACCATAATGAAAATCCAGCCATATTGGCTATTTAAGATTTGAATACTTTGTCTGTTGACAAGTAAATCCGGAGTTAAATGGCAGCTCTTGGCCGATGGCGACTTAATGCGCATCCATTGTACTCCGGAATGCAACCCTGCGGCTTATAGCCTTTGTAAAAAATCAAGAATTGATAACCCCTGCAAACAGAGATGTTATAAAAATTGCAGATATGCACAATAATATAATTCATGAGTCAGCTTTTAAGGCTCGAATCCAGGGCGGGTTATAACCCAGAGACTCATGGTCATAAACAATCATTGAAAAGATTATGCTAGCGGTTGTTAGCCAAATTTATACTGGCGACTTATAGTCAAGAGCCAGGGCGGGTGACAACCCCAAAGACTTGCTGTCTTATCCAGCCATTGAAAAAATCATGAACATGGCTGATGAGCTAAAACATCCTGGCGACTTAAAATCACACGCCAGGGCGGGTGACAACCCTTAATACTCAAACATGAGCCACAACATACTGGCGACTTAAAGTCAAAAGCCAAAACTTTGAGAGCATAAAAACATCTGAAAACCAAAACAGAAAATATGCAAATCTCAAATATTCGTTAGGCCAGCTTTCAAGGCATGACCGAAAAAAGTTGGCTCACAGGCTGCATATTTGCTTTCAAGGCCGCAATAGCCGTTGGCTCACATGCTTCATGTTTTGCTTTCAATGGCCGCATAGCCTGGCTCACAGGCCTCATGTTTGCTTTCAATGGCTGCATAGCCTGGCTCACAGGCCTCATGTTTGCTTTCAATGGCTGCATAGCCTGGCTTCAATGGCCGCATAGCCTGGCTTACAGGCCTCATGTTTGCTTTCAATGGCCGCATAGCCTGGCTCACAGGCCTCATGTTTGCTTTCAATGGCCGCATAGCCTGGCTCACAGGCCTCATGTTTGCTTTCAATGGCCGCATAGCCTGGCTCACAGGCCTCATGTTTGCTTTCAATGGCCGCATAGCCTGGCTCACAGGCCTCATGTTTGCTTTCAATGGCCGCATAGCCTGGTTCATCCTAGCTCACTGTAAGCCGGCCCTCACATGACACAAAACCGTCGTTTTAACCTTGGCAAGTTCAGGGTCATTAAGAAGATTGACTTGCCAAGAGTTTGGTGGGTCACCTGGCGGAGTAGCAAGTTGCAAACAGGCAGGATGAAACCATAATTTGGCGTCCACGCCTGGTCAAGAGGGTATGAAAGCTAAACCCGGTGGGTTGGAAGCCCCCAAGTGACCTTATGATCAACCAACAAAGACTCAAATACACAGAAATGAAATGACAAAGGCCCCGAATTTCAGGGATGCCGGCTTTATTAAGTTGATCATAATATGATAAGCCCATAAGGCAGGATACCCATGTTTGAACCACACATCATAGCAGCAAGTTCTCTTTGGTAACCTTTAATTTTTCCTGAGAACTCGAACTTGCGAGAGGTGTATTCTTCTTGAACCGGATGTTGAGCCGGATATTAAGAGCTCAAAACTTTGTGGGAGATAGATTTCCCTTAAGCCGGATTTTAAACCGGAATCTTTTCTGATAATCTGGAACTCTTCTATTGAGCCGAATTTTTTTTTTGATTGCCTGGTACTTTGTAAGCCGGAAATTTTCTGACGGCCTTTAAATTTTCACCAATATGGCAATAGTCTCCAGGACTGGGTTGTCTTCCCTTTGATGAACGGGGCTCTTGAATTTGTGACAATGGTCAATTATGCCGAGTCAAGTCTGTGTAGCCCCCGAGTCTTAAGACGACTCAAGGAGTTGGCTTGAGATTCTCCATACTTGACCATGATATAAACCGGCATATAGTTGAACAGTGGAGCACTGGAATGTGTTGAAGCTGGAGGTGAAGTGGCAAGTTGATGATCTTCGCAACACTCATTCTATATCCTTGGCGTTGATAACACGATGTAAATCCGCGGAAGGTTGAGGTCGACCGCGGCGGGTTATAAATGATCCCGTATGAGCTATTTCAATAATCCGGCCGATGGTTCATCTCAGGTGGTTGTTGAAGTTAACCAAACTGCAGTGGCGGCGACTTGTGGCATGTCCATTGAGTCATTCGGTGCAGGCAGAAGCTGATATTGTATTATTATTTGCTCCAGAATTTGTTGAAATAAACCGGGCCACAAGAGCGGCATCTGCGCATGTCCATTGAGTAGCTCATGCGGACGGGCGCTGCTCCGATGTGTTGATGTAGACCGGACCACGGGGGCGGATGGTTAGAGACAGCCACGACATTGGAAGCGGCCTGGATGCGGGCGAGTCAACCGCGGGAGGCGGTCCCGGCGAGTTTATGTAGACCGATTCGCAAGGGCGACGTTGCGCACATCCGTTTGCCGTGTAACCCATTCTTGGCGGTAAGACCCGCGTACTGGGGTCCGAATAGACAGAACTGCAAACACAATATTGCATGAACGAACAGAAATATTGTTTGAAAAAATTAGTCTGTGCGGAGCAGATTTAATAGGAAAGGTAGCACCTGGTGATTTGGTGGGTGAACGAGGACCCAGGCCTCCACGCTGGGTAGTAGTCCAGCAATAAGCAATCAAATCAGCCTTGAAGTAATTGATCTAGTAGTATTTTGCTTCTGGTCTTTGGGATGTAATCCAGCAGCTTGACTTTGATCTGCTGCAAATTTAATAGTGGCACTTGCCCGCTGGGACTCATGCTCCATTATTGTAGGCAGGTTGGTCTTTGAACCATCATGCATGCATGCACTGCCTAGGATATCTCCTTCGCCGTACCCTTTTTTTAGCATACTAACCTCCAGGCCTTGTACACCTTGAAACCATCGACGCTGCGGTAATTGATACGTCTCCAACGTATCTATAATTTATGAAGTATTCATGTTGTTATATTATCATTCTTGGATGTTTTACAATCATTTTATAGCTACTTTATATCATTTTTTTGGGACTAACCTAATGACCCAGTGCCCAGTGCCAGTTGCTGTTTTTGCTTGTTTTTTACATCACAGGAAATCAATATCAAATGGAGTCCAAACACCGCGAAACTTTTTGTGGATTTTTTATGGACCAGAAGACATCCAATGGGTCAGAGCAGCACCTGGGGGGTGCCCCGAGGGGGCCACAACCCACCAGGGCGCGCCTGGGGGCCCAGGCGCGCCCAGGTGGGCTGTGCCCACCTCGATGGCCTCCCGCACCCCTCTTTGCCCTATAAATCACCAAATATTCCAAAAACCCTGGGGGTAGCCCTAGATTAGAAGTTCCGCCGCCGCAAGGCCTCTGTATCCACGAGATCCAATCTAGACCCCGTTCTGGCACCCTGCCGGAGGGGGAAATCATCACCGGTGGCCATCTTCATCATCCCGGCGGCCACCATGATGAGGAGGGAGTAGTCCACCCTCGGGGCTAAGGGTTTGTACCAGTAGCTATGTGTTTAATCTCTCTCTCTCTCGTGTTCTTGAGATGCACAATCTTGATGTATCGCGGGCTTTGTTAATATAGTCGGATCATATGGTGTTTTCCCCTCTCTATCTTGTTGTGATGAATTGAGTTTTCCCTTTGAGATTTTGTTTTATCGGATTGAATACTTTTATGGATTTGAGAGCACTTGATATATGTCTTGCATACGAATACCCGTGGTGACAATGGGGTATTATATTGATTCACTTGATATATGTTTTGGCACTCAACTCGCGGATTCCCGAGGTGACATTGGGGTAATCTATGCATAGGGGTTGATGCACGTTCTTGTCTTTGTTTCTCCGGTAGAAATCTTGGGGCACTCTTTGAGGTTCTTTGTGTTGGATTGAGCATTACGAATCTGAATTTGCTTTGGTGTTATTTTAGTACGAACTCTTGGATAGATCGATCGGAAAGAATAGCTTTGAGGTGGTTTCATACCCTACAAACAATTTATTCTTATGTTCTCCGCTAGATAGGAACTTTGGAGTGATTCTTCATCGCACGTTGAGGGATGGTTATATGATCCAATTATATTAGCATTGTTGAGAGATTGCACTAGCGAAAGTACGGACCCTAGGCCTTGTTTTCAAGCATTGCAATACCGTTTGTGCTCACTTTTGTCACTTGCCACCTTGCTGTTTTTATTTATTCAGATTATAAAAATATATTTCTACCATCCATATTACACTTTTATCACCATCTCTTCACCGAACTAGTGCACCTATACAATTTGCCATTGTATTGGGTGTGTTGGGGACACAAGAGATTTCTTGTATTTGGTTGCAGGGTTGTTTGAGAGAGACCATCTTCATCCTACGCCTCCCACGGATTGATAAACCTTAGGTCATCCACTTGAGGGAAAATTGCTACTGTCCTACAAAACTCTGCGCTTGGAGGCCCAACACGAGTCTACAAGAATAAAGTTGCGTAGTAGACATCAAGCTCTTTTCTGGCGCCGTTGCCGGGGAGGTGAGTGCTTGAAGGTATATCTTTAGATCTTGCAATCGAATCTTTTAGTTTCTTGTGTTATCACTAGTTTGGTTTATAAAAGAAAACTACATAAAAAAATGGAATTGAGGTTGCATCATATTATTGATCATCTTTATAATATCTTTCTTCAAAACGATGGATCGAAAAATTGTGCTCAATTGTTAGAAGAAGAAGTCAATAAAATGTTTGGCACAAAATACTTGAATGATGAGCATGATTGTAATGTTGTTAGTATGAATTCCTTGAATATCCAAAATGCTAATGATTATTGCACTAGTCATGAGAAAAATGTCTCCTATAAGAATGTCAATTTTTGCGGAGTGAATTGGGAGTGCAATTGCACACCAAAAAGGGAAGATAGATTTTGTAAGAGGCATAAATATTTAGAAACGAAAAAATTGCAAGTGAGGCTAGATGATTGTGCTGAAAGATTTTTTTTTTTTGCCATCCTTGTGAACTTTGCAATGAACATGGTCATTTAAATCTCCAATGCAAATTCTTTCATGATCAAATCATGTCCAAAAATTGTGATAACTTGATTACCCTTGAGCATCATAAAGAGCTTAGTCTTCTTTTGGGGTATGAAGAAATGAAACATATAACTAAGGGTATTCCAAAATTTAATCTCGAGAGATTTCTTGATTTTGATCTAGAGGAAATTTATATGTTTTCTGCGGTAAATTGCATTGAGAATCCTTATATTGCCAACTATCTAAAGACAAGAAAACAAATAGAATATGAAGAGAGTACTAATGAAAGGGAAAATATTTCCCAATACCCTCCTAGTGTTTATTATGATGAATCAGGTAACGAGGAGGAGCTCCCTATTCAACCAATCTCATCAATAAGAAGCTTGAAAAGATTTATTAAACCCACACATGATGTGGTGAAGAAGAAGAAAAAAAGAAATAATAAAGGTAAAAAGGTATCTCTCCCAAACGATGTTGCCTCTATTATTGTTGTGCCTCATGAAAATGAATCGAAATTAATTATGGAAGATGATGCACTTGATGATGATTTTGTTATGCCTATTGCTTGTTGTGATGATTATGATTGGGAAGATAATGATACTTCTTATAATCTTGGAAATCTTTTTGGCACCAGCTTGGGAAATTATGATGATAACAATTGTTATACCGTTGGTGCTATTCATACTATTAATGATGAGGGTGATTATGCTTATGATATGCCAAGCCACAAGCTTGGGGATGCTATGTTTGGTGAGAATGACATGTTTGAGAATTTATTTGCTGCAATTAATGTTTGTCCCAAGCTTGGGTATGCTATGCTTAATGAAGATGATCTTTTTAGTCCCCCTACTTTGAATGATCAAATTTTCTATGATGATTGCATGCCTCCTATCTATGATGAGAACAAAGTTGCTACTTATGATGATTATTGTGATGATACTTACGTTATAAAAAGTAGTGATGATTATATTTATAAAACTTATCATAGTTATGATTACCCTTTTCCTGAACATTACTCTTTTAATGTGGGAACAATTTATAGTATTCGAGTTTCATATGATACTCCCACCATTGTGAATAAGGAAAAAATTTCTTATGTGGAGAGTAATAAAATTTCTATGCTTGGGGATCATGAAAAGAATGTTTTATGTGATGGTTATATTGATGAATCTATTCATGATGCTACTGAAAATTATTATGAGAGAGGAACTTATGATTCATGATGCTCTTGTTATGTTTCAATCCTTATCTTTTATGCGAGCATCATTGAACTTATCATGCCTAGCTAAAAGGCATTAAAGAAAAGCGCTTTTTGGGAGACAACCCAACACTTTTACCTACTGTTTTTGTATGTTCACATGATTATGCTAATGTAGTAATCATGTTTTATTGCTTTTGTTTCAGTAAAGTGCCAAGTAAAGCCTTTGGGATAGTGTGGATGATAGTTGACTTGAATTTGTGCAAAAACAGAAACTTTTGCGCTCAGTCCAGGAATTTTGAAAATTCACTGGAACATGATTTTGATCTGAATTTTTTTACAGGTGATAGATATACAAATTCTTTATGTTGTCCTAATTTTTCAGAATTTTTGGAGTGCATAAGTATGGTTGGAGTACAGATTACTACAGACTGTTCTGTTTTTGACAGATTCTGTTTTCAATGCATAGTTTGCTTGTTTTCTAGTTTCTAAGGCTTATATTGCTAAATATAAATTGTGGAAATGATATGCTACAGTAGTAATTGTGTGGAAACAATTATGAATCTTGTATTTTACAGTACCAAAGTAAAATGGTTTGCTCTTTATCATACTAACTTATCTCACGAAGTTCCGTTAAGTTTTGTGTGATTGAAGTTTTCAAGTTTTGGGTGAGATGTCGATATGAGGAGAATAAGGAGTGACAATACCCTAAGCTTGGGGATGACCAAGGCACCCCAAGTTAAATATCCAAGGAAGATCCAAGCAACTAAGCTTGGGGATGCCCCGGAAGGCATCCCCTCTTACGTCTTCAACATTATCGGTAACCTCACTTGGAGCTATATTTTCATTCGTCACATGATATGAGTTTTACTTGGAGAGTCATTTTATTTTATTAGTATTTGCTTTATGTTAGTTATAATAATGTTTTGCATCTTTTATTTCAATAAAAGTGGCAAGGATAGCCATCACCATGCTTATTTTGCAAATTTATGAGTTGCTGTTTCAAAACAGAAAGTTTATCACTGTTGCAATAATTATCCAGAAAATTAAGAATGTGATAAAATATTGAAACTTTCTGAACAATAAGCTATGGTAAATTTTCTACAGTATGGTAAATTTTCATAATTTTTGGAGTTAAAGAAGTATTGATACTCTTGCATTCTTTACAGACTGTACTGTTTGGGCAGATTGCTGTTATGTTTGCATATGTTTGCTTGTTTAATGATTCTATTTGAGGATAGGAGTATTAAATATGCAGAGGCATTTAGTATGCAATGTTGAATAATAATTTTAGTGATTTGCTACAGTAGAGAATGATAAGGTTTTTGCATTGGTTTATACTAACTTATCTCACGAGTTCTTTATGAGTTTTGTGTGGATGAAGTTTTTAAGATTTAGGGAAACCGTGATATAAAAGGAATTAAGGAGACACAAAAGCTCAAGCTTGGGGATGCCCAAGGCATCCCAAGATAATATTTCAAGAAGTCTCAAGCATCTAAGCTTGGGGATGCCCCGGTAGGCATCCCACCTTTCTTCATCAACAATTATCGGTTAGTATCGGTTGAGCCTAAGTTTTTGCTTCTTCACATGAGTTGTGCTATTCTTGGAATGTCATTTTGTTTTGTTTTGCTTGCTGTTTTAATAAAATACTTAGATCTGAAAGTTTTTAAATAAGAGAGAGTCCACAATTAGCTACCTATTTACTTAACTACTCGCTTGATCTTCACTTATATCTTTTTGGAGTAGCTTGTCATTTACTCTTGTGCTTCACTTATATCCTATGAGTAAATTGTTGAATGAATTGAATATCATGAAGTTGAAATTATATGTTCATATCATGCCTAGTGATAGCTTCACATTGGGTTTAGAAAGTGAAATCTTTTGAGGCTTGACAATCACAATATTGGTCATACAAGCAATTCATGAATGATTAGTAGAAGGAAGAGAACTTTCACATGCAAATACACTATCTTGGAAATCTTTTGTGATTGTGAGCCCCCATCAAAATATTATATGCCAAAATTGTTGACGTTGGACAAGGAAGACAACGTAATGATTTATGTTTGTTCATATTCACATAGAAGTTATATTGTCATAGATCCTTCAACATGTGGTGCTTGCCCCCCATCTTTGCTAGCCAAAAATTCCGCACTAAGTAGAGATACTACTTGTGCATCCAAAAACCCTTAAACCCAAATCTTATTTTCAAGAGTCCGCCATACCTACCAATGGATTGAGTAAGATCCTTCAAGTAAGTTGTCATCGGTGCAATAAGGCAATAAAAATTGCTTCTAAAAGTGTAAGATCATTTAGTGTAAGAGAAAATTGAGCGTTGTACGAACTTGTGATGGTAAAGAAATAAAAGCGACAGGCTGCATAATAAAGGTTGCCATCACAAGGGGCAATATAACATGACGTTCTTTTGCACTAAGGGGTTGAGCATACAAACAAATAAGCGCATGGCAACCTCTGCTTTCCTCTGCGAAGGGCCTATCTTTTACTTTTATGTATTTAATTTTATGTAAGAGTCAAAGTTTTTCTCTCTATTCCTTTTTTATTTTTCTCCTTTGGCAAGCATCATGTGGTGAGGAAAGATCTAGGCACATATGTCCAGTTGGATATGGGTGGCATGAGTTATTATTGTTGACATCACCCTTGAGGTGAATACGTTGGGAGGCGAAATTATAAGCCCCTATCTTTCTATGTGTCCGGTTGAAATGTTTTGCTCATGCGTATGCGGTGAGTGTTAGCAATCATAGAAGACTATATGATGGTTGAGTATGTGGAGCTCTTACTTAGACTCTGTTGAATAAGTTGAATTGCAATTGTTTGGTGACTGAGAACATAGGTTGTTGAGTTTCAAGAGAATTCATTGTTTGAACCTTAACATGTGAATTGGTTGCTACTTTAACATGAGAAGTTTTATAAGAAATAATTGTTGTTATGATGCTAGAAAAAGTGATTGAAATTGTCATTGACCAAACTTGTGCACTTTGCTAGCATTCACACTTCATAAATTATTTCTTTTATCATTTACCTACTCGAGGACGAGTAGGAATTAAGCTTGGGGATGCTGATACGTCTCCAACGTATCTATAATTTATGAAGTATTCATGCTGTTATATTATCATTCTTGGATGTTTTACAATCATTTTATAGCAACTTTATATCATTTTTTGGGCCTAACCTATTGACCCAGTGCCAGTTGCTATTTTTGCTTTTTTTTACATCGCAGTAAATCAATATCAAGCGGAGTCCAAACACCGCGAAACTTTTTGTGGATTTTTTATGGACCAGAAGACATCCAATGGGTCAGAGCAGCACCTGGGGGTGCCCCGAGGGGGGCACAACCCACCAGGGCGCGCCTGGGGGCCCAGATGCACCCAGGTGGGTTGTGCCCACCTCGGTGGCCTCCTGCACCCCCTCTTTGCCCTATAAATCACCAAATATTCCAAAAACCCTGGGGGTAGCCCTAGATCAGAAGTTCCGCCGCCGCAAGGCCTCTGTATCCACGAGATCCAATCTAGACCCCGTTCCGGCACCCTGACGGAGGGGGAAATCATCACTGGTGGCCATCTTCATCATCCCGGCGGCCACCATGATGAGGAGGGAGTAGTCCACCCTCGGGGCTGAGGGTTTGTACCAGTAGCTATGTGTTTAATCTCTCTCTCTCTCGTGTTCTTGAGATGCACAATCTTGATGTATCGCGGGCTTTGTTAATATAGTCGGATCATATGGTGTTTTCCCCTCTCTATCGTGTTGTGATGAATTGAGTTTTCCCTTTGAGATTTCGTTTTATCGGATTGAATACTTTTATGGATTTGAGAGCACTTGATATATGTCTTGCATACGAATACCCGTGGTGACAATGGGGTATTATATTGATTCACTTGATATATGTTTTGGCACTCAACTCGCGGATTCCCGAGGTGACATTGGGGTAATCTATGCATAGGAGTTGATGCACGTTCTTGTCTTTGTTTCTCCGGTAGAAATCTTGGGGCACTCTTTGAGGTTCTTTGTGTTGGATTGAGCATTACGAATCTGAATTTGCTTTGGTGTTATTTTAGTACGAACTCTTGGATAGATCGATCGGAAAGAATAGCTTTGAGGTGGTTTCATACCCTACAAACAATTTATTCTTATGTTCTCCGCTAGATAGGAACTTTGGAGTGATTCTTCATCGCACGTTGAGGGATGGTTATATGATCCAATTATATTAGCATTGTTGAGAGATTGCACTAGCGAAAGTACGGACCCTAGGCCTTGTTTTCAAGCATTGCAATACCGTTTGTGCTCACTTTTGTCACTTGCTACCTTGCTGTTTTTATTTATTCAGATTATAAAAATATATTTCTACCATCCATATTACACTTTTATCACCATCTCTTCGCCGAACTAGTGCACCTATACAATTTGCCATTGTATTGGGTGTGTTGGGGACACAAGAGATTTCTTGTATTTGGTTGCAGGGTTGTTTGAGAGAGACCATCTTCATCCTACGCCTTCCACGGATTGATAAACCTTAGGTCATCCACTTGAGGGAAAATTGCTACTGTCCTACAAAACTCTGCGCTTGGAGGCCCAACACGAGTCTACAAGAATAAAGTTGCGTAGTAGACATCAGTAAATGAAACCAAAACTATCGCAACCCACAGGTGTCTGGATGTCAGCCTTCATCGGCGACTTGCAGGAGAGGTGAGACAAGGCCGCGCCGCAACGGCTCGGAGGCAGCCGCAGGTGCGGGCGGGTTGCGTGGGAGGCGAGCCGGCAGCAGGGTCTGAAGCAGGGGGCAAGTGGCCCAGGCGGCTTAGAGCATCTCCAGCCGTTCGCCCCCAGGGGCTAGAAAAAAGCGCCGCTTGGGGGCGAACCGGCGTTATTTTTGGCGTGGGGGTGATCGGGTTCCCAGCCGCCGCCCCCAGGTCACCCCCAGACGCCCTTTTTGTAAACATTTTTAAAGACAGAATCGGCCAAAATTCGGCAAAAACGACATAGATTCGGCGATATTTAGGCGTTCCACAGTTTTTTGCATATTGCAAACATAATCTACTAAAAGAACAAAAAAAATTGCTGCTGCCGCGCCTACAGGCTGAAGAGTTTGCTGAAGGCATCGTAGTCGCCGTCGTCGTCGTCCTCCTTCTCCTTCTTCACTCCGCGGCCGTCCCTGCTGGACCCCTGCCCGGGGTCACCCTGGTGGACTGGTTTAGCCAGCGGTGGCGCATCGTCGTCGCTGTCCTCGAGGACGATGACGCCTCCCTCGTCGCGGCCACGGCGGCGAGCGGCGATATCCTCTAGGGCGCAAGGCTGGCGCTCCATCTCCAGTCGGGCAAACGTGTGTACGCGTGGCAGGAGAGGGCGCGTCACCGCACTGCACCGCCCGTGAGGAATCAATGGAAGGCTGACCGGCGGCAGCCTTGGCATTGATTCCCCGCGGGAAACCGAGGTGATGAGGACAACGATGCGCGGCCGTCGCTGACTCGGCAGGCCCGCCGTTCTTTCACGCCAAAAATGATTCCCCCGGCTCCCCCGGGTGCCCCCCAGCGCGTCAGGTTTGGCCTGGGTCCGCCAGCGCCAGTTTCGGCCCTAGCCGGCGAAAGTTAGGCTGCTGCGGGTGCGACTGGGCCGTTTTTTCAGCGTCGGCGCTAAAAAATGGCCTAGAGGGCCTGTTGGGGGCGCGGTTGGAGACGCTGTTAGAAGCGGATACAGCAGAAAGGTGCTAGCAACTTGGCAAAGCCGCGACGGTGATTTTGACACAGAGCTGCAACGGCTTGGCTCGACGTGCGGCAAGGCGGCGGCTCGCAGTAGACGCTGGCGGCTCAAGGCTGGAATGAGACGCGGCGACGGTGGCAGGCGGCTCACGGCTGAAGATGAGGCGAGGCCCACGGCTATGGCAGAAGCAGGCTGCGGCGTCGGGCGTGACCCGGCAGGGCGGGGCAGGTACGACCGGGCGGCGGATTTGAGGCCGAGGTGGATTCGGGCGGCTCACAGCGACGGGCGGCTCCTCGCTGTTGCAGCTGAGGCGGACTGACAAGGCGGAGGCCGGCGACTCATGGCGGCATCTTAGCGCGGCCCCTGCAGAGGTAGGGACTCAATGGGGAGAGCCAGGTGGCGGGAGAGTACCGGCGAGGCGAGTTGCGGTGACAGAGAGCCGGCGAGCCCGCGGCCGGTGGCGGAGACTGTGGCCCGAGGCCAGAAGGAGAGCCGCGGCGGTTCAACGAGGGCGTGGCCGGCTCAGGGTCGTACCCGCGGGGGGGTGACTCGGTATTCGGCAAGGGGCGCACGGGTGGCCCGTAAGGCGGCTGATTCGAGGCAGGGGCGCGAGGATGGCCACAGCAGAGGCGGGTCACCGCTGAGGTGAGCGACGAGACGGGATGAGCCCATCTCACGTGTTCGTTTGGGCGACGATGAAGCTTGGTGAGCGGCGGCTCGGAGGCGATGGAAAAGGCGGCCACTGGCGCGGCTCGATGGAGGCCATCGAGGCGTGGCGGCTCTGAGGCCAGACTCAGCGGGAGCGAGGGGCGGGTGGCCGGGTCAGCGCTGCTGGCTGGTGCAGGGGTGGGTCAGCGCGGCGACTCAACACAGCGGCTGAGGGGCGCCGGCGGCTCGGACTGAGACGGCGCGAGGCCGTGGAGATGCCTTGAAGGCAAGGCCGTGAAAGCTCGATGGCGGCTCGGACGACGGCGGGGCGAGGCTGACGAGTTGCTCAATGATGGTAGAGGAGAAGCGAGGTGAGCAGATGCAGCCTCACGCGAAGCAGGCTAATCGGAGACGGCGGCTCACAGCAGCTGGTCAGAGCCCTGGTGGCGGCTCACGGGCGGCTTGGAATCGTAGTAAAGGACCGGCCCGGGGCCTGCGAAGGCGGAGGCGGGTGATTCGCGGCCGCCCCGGCGGGTCGCAACTGTGAGCACTGATGAACCCAGCGTTAGAAGCGGGCGGCTCGTGGTAGTGTTGACATCGCAGGCGGCTTGGAGCAATGCGGCGAGACGAAACAGCTACGAGAAGGAGGCAAGGCGCAGAAGGCGGCCCAGAGCAGGGGCTTGACCCGGCGGCGGCGGCTCGGCCGCGAGGCGGTCGAGATTTCGCGGAGAAGCAAAGCCAAGGCGGGCCACAACCCGGCGAGGAAGAAGACAGCTCGGCAACTTGACGGAGGTGACCCGCAGCGCGGCCGGAGATATGGCAGAGGTGGAGGCGACTCGCGGCGCGGCCGGAGATGCAGCAGAGGCGGAGGCAGGCACGACGGCGGCTTGACGCGAGGGCTGCGTCAGGCGGCTCTTCGGCGATACAGGGCCGGCGACGCGGTGAGCCATGGTGGCGGCGAGACGATCCGAGGGCGGCTCGGAGGCACTCACGAATCATGGCCGAGTCCTCCTCCAAGCCATGGAGGTTTTACCAATCCATCTCCGGGTCATGACTCTTTTTGTCCTGCCATTGTAGCAGAAACACTGACTCTTCTCGGGTCTTGACTTGACTTCGTGTTCTCTGGTTTGGAGTTGAAACAGTAACAGTGCAGGCACATGTGATGGCAGCGGTTGATTGGACACATCCTTTTTAGGAAAATCTGTTGATCTCGGCGACTCGAAATCCACCGAATAAGTCGCAGGATGACGGCGTAACCCTAGTTCCTCTTGATCTCAATTTTGTATATGCCGCCGTTGGAAACTTCTTTTATCTTGACTGATGAACTTGTAGATGATATGAATCCTTCCATGCTGAATCTTTCTTCACCCAAAAAATTACGAACTTCTCGATCCCTGGGAGAGATCCCTCCAAGAACTCAACACCACCGTGCGTGGCCCCACGGTGGGTGCCAACTGTCGTGGTGTTGTCACGGCAGATGTCCTAGTGTGGGGACTTAGTCGTGAGGCCAACGCATCTATGCGGTAGCTTGAACGGGGTTGGTCGGAATCGAGAGACGCGAGATTTTACCCAGGTTCGGCCCCTCACGGTGGAGGTAAAAGCCTACATCCTGCTTCATTGATATTGATGATGATGATACTCACGATTACAAGGGTGCTCTTTCGCTACCTCTATCTCGAGAGCTATTGACTTGTCTGTCCAAAAACTTGTCCCTCTTGGGGTGCCCTGCCCCTCCTTATACAAGTTGAAGGGGCGGGTTACATGTAGAGTCCTAGTAGGATTAAGACTACTTCTATTACAAGAGGAATCCTAGTCTTGCTTCCCTTGCAAGGGAAATATTCCTTATGTCTTCTTTCTCAAGCCGGCCCACCATCACGTGAGTCGGCCTTCCCATGAGCCGCCTTATGGGCTGTTGGGTCTTGTCGTCTGTCTGACCTGCCCGCCGGGTCACTAATGAATCGCAAAGCTCGGGCGGGTCATCCGTGAGTCGCCAGGTCCGGGCGGGTCACCAAAGAGTCGCCAAGCTCCAGCCGGGTCATACATCAGGCCGGGTTACACTGCGGGGTATATCCCTGACATGTCCTATTAAGCATCTTGATCTATCTCTATAGATCTTGATGCCCAATATATAAGTAGCTTCACCGAGGTCTTTCATTGAAAAATTCTTATTCAAGTATCCTTTTATGCTATCCAGAAATTCTATATCATTTCCAATCAACAATATGTCATCCACATATAATATCAGAAATGCTACAGAGCTCCCACTCACTTTCTTGTAAATACAGCTTCACCGTAAGTCTGTATAAAACCATATGCTTTGATCACCTCATCAAATCGTATATTCCAACTCCGAGATGCTTGCACCAGTCCATAGATGGATCGCTGGAGCTTGCACACTTTGTTAGCACCTTTAGGATCGACAAAACCTTCTGATTGCATCATATACAACTTTTTTTTAAGATATTCATTAAGGAATGCAGTTTTGACGTCCATTTGGCAGATTTCATAATTATAAAATGCGGCAATTGCTAACATGATTCGGACAGACTGAAGCATCGCTACGGGTGAGAAAGTCTCATCGTAGTCAACTCCTTGAACTTGTCGAAAACCTTTCGCGACAAGTCGAGCTTTGTAGACAGTAACATTACCATCAGCGTCAGTCTTCTTCTTGAAGATTCATTTATTCTCAATGGCTTGCCGATCATCAAGCAAGTCCACCAAAGTCCACACTTTGTTCTCATACATGGATCATATCTCAGATTGCATGGCCTCAAGCCATTTATCGGAATCTGGGCTCATCATAGCTTCTTCATAGTTCGTAGGTTCGCCTTGGTCTAGTAACATGATTTCCAGAATAGGATTACTGTACCACTCTGGTGCGGATCGTGCTCTGGTTGACCTACGAGGTTCAGTAGTAACTTGATCTGAAGTTTCATGATCAACATCATTTGCTTCCTCTCTAGTTGGTGTAGGCATCACTAGAACAGTTTTCTGTGATGTGCTACTCTCCAATTCAAGAGAAGGTACAATTACCTCATCAAGTTCTGCTTTCCTCCCACTCACTTCTTTCGAGAGAAACTCCTTCTCTAGAAAGGTTCCATTCTTGGCAACAAAGATCTTGCCTTCGGATCTGTGGTAGAAGGTGTACCCAATTGTTTCCTTAGGGTATCCTATGAAGACGCACTTCTCCGATTTGGGTTCGAGCTTATCAGGCTGAAGCCTTTTGACATAAGTGTCGCAACCCCAAACTTTAAGAAACGACAGCTTAGGTTTCTTGCCAAACCACAGTTCATATGGTGTCGTCTCAACGGATTTAGACGGTGCCCTATTTCACGTGAATGTGATTGTCTCTAATGCATAACCCCAAAACGATAGTGGTAAATCAGTAAGAGACATCATAGATTGCACCATATCTAATAAAGTACGGTTACGACGTTCGGACACACCATTACGCTGTGATGTTCCAGGTGGCGTGAGTTGTGAAACAATTCCACATTGTTTTAAATGAAGGCCAAACTCGTAACTCAAATATTCGCCTCCACGATCAGATCGTAGAAACTTTATTTTCTTGTTACGATGATTCTCCACTTCACTCTGAAATTCTTTGAACTTTTCAAATGTTTCAGACTTGTGTTTCATTAAGTAGATATACACATATCTACTCAAATCATCTGTGAAGGTCAGAAAATAACGATACCCGCCGCGTGCCTCAACACTCATCGGACCGCATACATCGGTATGTATTATTTCCAATAAGTCATTAGCTTGCTCCATTGTTCCAGAGAACAGAGTTTTAGTCATCTTACCCATGAGGCATGGTTTGCAAGTATCAAATGATTCATAATCAAGTGATTCCAAAAGTCCATCTGCATGGAGTTTCTTCACGCGCTTTACACCAATATGACCTAAACGGCAGTGCCACAAATATGTTGCACTATCATTATCAACTTTGCATCTTTTGGCATCAATATTATGAATATGTGTATCACTACTATCGAGATTCAACAAGAATAGACCACTCTTCAAGGGTGCATGACCATAAAAGATATAACTCATATAAATAGAACAACCATTATTCTCCGATTTAAATGAATAACCGTCTCGCAATAAACAAGATCCAGATATAATGTTCATGCTCAACGCGGGCACCAAATAATAATTATTCAGGTCTAAAACTAATCCCGAAGGTAGATGTATAGGTAGCGTGCCGACGGCGATCACATGAACCTTGGAACCATTTCCGACGCGCATCGTCACCTCGTCCTTAGCCAATCTTCGTTTATTCCGCCGCTCCTGTTTTGAGTTACAAATATGAGCAATAGAACCAGTATCAAATACCCAGGCACTACTACGAGCATTAGTAAGGTACACATCAATAACATGTATATCAAATATACCTTTTTTCACTTTGCCATCCTTCTTATCCGCCAAGTATTTGGGGCAGTTCCGCTTCCAATGACCAGTCCCTTTGCAGTAGAAGCACTCAGTTTCAGGCTTGGGTCCAGCTTTGGGCTTCTTCCCGGGAGTGGCAACTTGCTTGCCATTCTTCTTGAAGTTCCCTTTCTTTCCCTTGCCCTTTTTCTTAAACTAGTGGTCTTGTTAACCATCAACACTTGATGCTCCTTCTTGATTTCTACCTCCGTAGCCTTGAGCATTGCGAAGAGCTCAGGAATTGTTTTGTTCATCCCTTGCATATTATAGTTCATCACGAAGCCTTTGTAGCTTGGTGGCAATGATTGAAGAACTCTGTCAATAACACAATCAACTAGAAGATCAACTCCCACCTGAGTCAAGTGATTATAATACCCAGACATTTTGAGTATGTGTTCACTGACAGAACTGTTCTCCTCCATCTTGCACCTATAGAACTTGGTGGAGACTTCATATCTCTCAACCCAGGCATTTGCTTGAAATATTAACTTCAACTCTTGGAACATATCATATGCTCCATGACGTTCAAAACATCTTTGAAGTCCCGGTTCTAAGCCGTAAAGCATGGCACACTGAACGATTGAGTAGTCATCAGATCGAGCTTGCCAGACGTTCATAACATCAGCTTCAGCTCCTACAGCAGGCCTTTCACCTAGCGGTGAATCAAGGACATAATTCTTCTGTGCAGCAATGAGGATAATCCTCAAGTTACGGACCCAGTCCGTGTAGTTTCTAACATCATCTTTCAACTTAGCTTTCTCTAGGAACGCATTAAAATTCAGGGGAACGTTAGCTCGGGCCATTGATCTACAACATAGATATGCAAAACTATAAGACTAAGTTCATGATAAATTAAGTTCAATTAATCAAATTACTAATGAACTCCCACTTAAATAAGCATCCCTCAAGTTATCTAAGTGATACGTGATCCAAACCAACTAACCCATGTCCGATCATCACGTGAGATGGGGTAGTCATCAATGGTGAACATCTCTATGTTGATCATATCTACTATATGACTCACGTTCGAACTTTCGGTCTCCAGTGTTCCGAGACCATGTCTGTACATGCTAGGCTCGTCAAGTTTAACCCAAGTATTCTGCATGTGCAAAGCTGTCTTACACCCGTTGTATGTGAACGTAGAGTCTATCACACCCGATCATCACGTGGTGCTTCGAAATGACGAACTTTGGCAACGGTGCATACTCGGGGAGAACACTTTTATCTTGAAATTTAGTGAAGGGATCATCTTATAATGCTATCACCGTACTAAGCAAAATAAGATGTATAAAGGATAAACATCACATGCAATCAAAATATGTGACATGATATGGCCATCATCATCTCGTGCTTTTTGATCTCCATCTCCAAAGCATCGTCATGATCTCCATCGTCACCGGCTCGACACCTTGATCTCCATCGTTGCGTTGGGGTCGTCTCGCCAACTATTGCTTCTACAACTATCGCTAACGCATAGTGATAAAGTAAAGCAATTACATGGCGCTTGCACTTCATACAATAAAGAGACAACCCTAAGGCTCCTGCCGGTTGTCGATATTACAAAACATGATCATCTCATACATCAACATATATCACATCATATCTTGACCATATCACATCACAACATGCCCTGCAAAAACAAGTTAGACGTCCTCTACTTTGTTGTTGCAAGTTTTACGTGGCTGCTACGGGTTTCTAGCAAGAACCGTTCTTACCTACGGCAAAACCACAACGGTGTTTCATCAAGTTTGCTGTTTTAACCTTCTTCAAGGACCGGCCGTAGTCAAATTCGATTCAACTAAAGTAGGAGAAACAGACACCCGCCAGCCACCTTTATGCAAAACTAGTTGCATGTCTGTCGGTGGAACCGGTCTTATGTGCGTGGACATGTAAGGTTGGTCCGGGCCGCTTCATCCCACAATACCGCCAAATCAAAATAAGACGTTGGTGGTAAGCAGTATGACTATCACCGCCCACAACTCTTTGTGTTCTACTCGTGCATATCATCTACGCATAGACCTGGCTCGGATGCCACTGTTGGGAAACGTTGCATGGAAAACAAAAAATTTCTACGCACACGCAAGATCTATCAAGGAGATGCATAGAAACGAGAGGGGAGAGTGTGTCTACGTACCCTCGTAGACCGTAAGCAGAAGCGTTTGACAACGCGGTTGATGTAGTCGAACTTCTTCGCGTTCCAACCGATCGAGCACCGAACGTACGGCACCTCCGCGTTCAGCACACGTTCAGCTCGATGACGTCCTCCGCCTTCTTGATCCAGCAAGACGGCGAGGTAGTGGATGAGTTCCGGCAGCACAACGGCGTGGTGACGGTGATGGTGAAGTTATCTCCGCAGGGCTTCGCCTAAGCACTACGAAAATATGACCTGGGGTGTAAACGGTGGAGGGGGGCGCCACACACGGCTAAGGGATTGTTGTGCTTGTGCTAGGCGCCACCCTCCACATATATATAGGTGGGGGAGGAGGGAGCAGCCAGGAGGGCGCCCCAAGTAGGCCAAATCCTACTTGGGGTTCTCCCCAAGTGGCGCCCCCCTTTCCTTATTTGCCGGAGAAGAAAGGAAAGGGGGAAGAGAAAAGGAAGGGGAGGCCGAATCCTCCCCCCTTTTCCTTTCCCCACTTGGGTGGCTGCCATGGGGGGGGGGGGTGCCAGCCCCTTGTGGGCTGGTGTGCTCCCCTCTTATGGCCCAATAGGCCCAATACCCTCCCGGGGTTGACCGGTACCCCCTCCGGTACTCTGATGACTATCCGGTTTTTTCGAAACACTTTTGGTGTCCGAATACCATCGTCCTATATATCAATCTTTACCTCTCGACCATTTCAAGACTCCTCGTCATGTCCGTGATCTCATCCGGGACTCCGAACAACATTCGGTCACCAAATCATATAACTCATATAACACTATATCGTCAACGAACGTTAAGCGTGCGGACCCTATGGGTTCGAGAACTATGTAGACATGACCGAGACACCTCTCCGGTTAATAACCAATAGCGGAACCTGGATGCCCATATTGGCTCCTACATATTTTACGAAGATCTTTATCGGTCGAACCGTTATGACAACATACGTAATTCCCTTTGTCCATCGGTATGTTACTTGCCTGAGATTCGATCGTCAGTATCTTCATACCTAGTTCAATCTCGTTACCGGCAAGTCTTTTTACTCATTTCGTAATACATCATCTTGTAACTAACTCATTAGTCACTTTGCTTGCAAGGCTTCTTATGATGTGTATTACCGAGAGGGCCAGAGATACCTCTCCGATACTCGGAGTGACAAATCCTAATCTCGATCTATGCCAACTCAACAAACACCTTCGGAGATACCTGTAGAGCATCTTTATGGTCACCCAGTTATGTTGTGACGTTTGATAGCACACAAGGTATTCCTCCGGTATCCAGGAGTTGCATAATCTCATAGTCGAAGGAATATGTATTTGACATGAAGAAAGCAATAGCAATAAACTGAACGATCATTATGCTAAGCTAACGGATGGGTCTTGTCCATCACATCATTCTTCTAATGATGTGATCCCGTTATCAAATGACATCACATGTCTATGGTTAGGAAACCTTAACCATCTTTGATCAACGAGCTAGTCTAGTAGAGGCTTACTAGGGACACGGTATTTGTTTATGTATTCACACATGTATTTAAGTTTCCGATCAATACAATTCTAGCATGAATAATAAACCTTTATCATGAATAAGGAAATATAAAATAACAACTTTATTATTGCCTCTAGGGCATATTTCCTTCATGGCTCTCTCGACCGACGCGACGCTTCAATGCCGGCGCCAATGAGAGGTCGTGTTCGCTCTGGGCCGGCGTCATTGCGGAGCGGCCGCTGAATGCGGGCAGTTGGCGCCGGGCAGGAACGCACGCGGGCTTGGGACGAGGGTTTTGGGTGGGCCAGGGCAGTCAGGAGCTGACGTGGCAGCGGTCCGGGCGCCCGCAAAGCCCCACCCCTAGTCTGCCTCCGGTTTACGGGAAAAAGTGCATTCGGACCGTCGAGCGGACCGATATAGGACCGCGTTGGATGGCAGAACACGTCCGGATCGCGCGCTCCAGACGTATGCGGACGGTTTGAGATTCCGCGTTGGAGATGCCCTTAGATACATTTATGCAGGTGAGTTTTACGTATGTTTTTTTATCATCTACGTTTGTATCATGTTTTGAGAGAAAAAGACTGATTAGCAAGAGAATAGTCACAACCTAGTACTCCCTAGTAATCTAAACGCTCTTATATTACTTTACAGAGGGAGTACTTTACTTACAACAAAAAAATCTTAAGAAAGTCGTTCACTTTTTGGGGTGAAAATTGAAGCCCTCATTGGTAGGCCGGGGAAGCGGGTAATGAAGGCTTGCATTGATGCCAATGTCACGCTCTCTCCCATCATTCCACTAAAAATTGATCCCTGGCATGTCCTACTTGCCGCCCCTCATCTCTCGAGATCCGGCGGTTGCCACCCTCCTACTCAATTCTCCATTTGTAGTTGATTGCCACCATCCCCCGCCTCGTAGCCGCACCACCCCCTCATCTTCCCTCCCTCATACCGCAGCGAAGTATGGCTTCAGAATCATGTGACTAATGAAGTGATGAGGTTGCTCTCAATAGAGAGAACGGGAGGCGTCGCCGCCACATGCCCACGCATGTGCTAGCAGATTGTCTAAGGTAGAGGGAGACTAGGGTGATAGCTGTTGAGAGGCATGGGAACCCTGGTGCAGCATTAATAGGTCACCGCGGACACGAGACACCTTGCTTAAATTGTAGGAGGCACCAGACTCCTTAGGCCTTCTTTGGATTGAAGGAATTTTGGAGGATTCCAATCCATAGAAATTTTTTCTATGGAAGTCCTTTGAATCATAGAAATGGGTTCGCCAAATTCCTATGTAATCCATTCATATACCCTCTATTCCGTAGGAATCTAAACGTAAGCTCAAACCTTTTTTTTTTAAATTCCAGAATACTTGCACTCTATCTCTCTTTACTCTCTCTTCTCAATCTTCTAAAATTCATGTGTTCATTTCCTGTGCACCATCTAAAAACACTTCTTATGAAAATTTTATGTTTTGAAATCATGTAGTGATTCATAGGACATGGCATCTCAACCCCACATTTTTTTCTACTCCTACATTTTTAAATTTGTGCAATCCAAAGAAGCCCTTAGATTGCAGGGCCTGACTTGTTGGAGACATTCTCCCTGCGGCCGCGTCAGCACGTTTAAGGCATTGGATTGTAGGGGAACGTGCTACACAACAAAGCTACACAACGATCACACAGAGAAACACTATGAATGTGCAGATTGCGACCAACTCACCAGTTAGAACGTAGCGAAAGCAGAGTAATGTTGGTGAAGTTTCGTTGATTCCGGTAGCTACTCCACCATACTACTAATTAATCTACTGGAGATTTCCCTAAAAAATAAACAACTGGAGATGAAACTGACATGGCACTAATTATAACCTAAGCCCAACTTAAAAAAAAAACACATAACTTTATTCATTTGCTATAACAATTACATCATTTATGAGAATTGATACAATTTCACTCAACAGCTCCTCAAACCAGTCAACAGTAGAAG
Organism: Thinopyrum elongatum; assembly: GCA_011799875.1. NCBI lineage: Eukaryota > Viridiplantae > Streptophyta > Magnoliopsida > Poales > Poaceae > Thinopyrum > Thinopyrum elongatum. The sequence continues at coordinate 85,037,622 of CM022297.1, read as the reverse complement.
AAAATCTATATCTTAGCAAGTTCATGAGCAACCTTATTTACTTCTCTATTACAATGTTCGAATCTAGTAATGAGAAAATCACAAGCCAATAAAAAACAATAGTCAAACACTGCCGCCGTTGTACTTGCCGTCCTACCTCCGTTATTCATGGTTTCAATGACCTCCAAATTATCTGAATTAATAACAAGACGATTGCATCCTGCCCTTTGAGCAATTGATAGTCCATACCTAAGCGCCAAAGCTTCAGCCGTTAGGACATCCGTGCACCAATCAATTCTCTAATTCCCCCTGCAATAAATTTTCCTTTATCATCCCTCAACTCAGCACCCGCCGGGCCCCTAAGCAGGTCATGATGAAAAGATGCCCTCATAATAGCCTTTGGGGCTATAGCCATAGCATAGTTTAACGTAATAACCTAAACCCAACTTAACCATCAGCTGCGGCATGAAACCTCTGCGAACATCAATTTAATAGTAGCGTTTCGGCATTGTAATTCCTCCATGATGGACTTGCACAGGTTCTCTTTCGTCCTGAAACAAAATGCATTCTTCACAGCAACAAAAAAATGCTTTATCTTCCTAAAATTACAGCGCGGCACAGATCGGCCTTAGTTTCTTACAACACATACAACTCTGTGTGGAGTAGCATCGCAGAGAGACAAGCAGATAAATGATCAGAATACCAGATCACCAGTTCTCTCAAGTTACAGATCACCATCAGTATATTCTCTATCATTTGGGGGTTTCAGGGAAACATCCTCGAAATCCAACTTTGCGTATACACCAGGCAGCAACAAAAATGGCTACATACTGCCTGCTGCTGGGTCATTGTATAGATGGGTCAACACCCGACCGGTCATGTGGACACCCCGACATCTGCGAGGCTGCCGCCGCTTCTTCTGTGTGAACAATAAGACCCGCTCTAGGTCTCCGTCTGACATCATTTTATGCGAGTGTTCTCAACCATCTGAGGACACCGAGGAGGCCCGTGTCTAGAATAGGAGACCTTTGTTCAAGATCTGCGAGAAGACCAAATTCAGCCAAAAATATCACATCGTTCCACAATGGTCGATCTCTACTTCCTGGCACCCATAATCATACATGCTAGAAACCTTTCTTTTGATAAAAATAGCATATGGTAAGAGATAGTGGGAACTGGGCTTGGTGTTTACCTATGTCTGCTGCAACACGATGAGCACACATGACCCCTGAAAATGCCACAGCAATCACTCCTTGCCCAGGAAAACAGCTGTCGCCCACGCAGTAAAGTCCATCTATTGACTGTAAATCGGATACTATAACTTCAGTTCTAGTAATCTTGTCACTTAGAGCTTTAGGTTAACCAAAAAAACTTGATCTTCAAATCTGTATCAACTTACAGTGGTATTGAAAGGCATTGCCAGCAAACCCTTGGGTTTACCCCGTGGCATAGGTCCATATGTACCATCATTTCGGGCAAGAAATCTGCGGTGAGTTTTTGGAGATCCTACCTGGCAAAACCAAATATTAAATGAATGTTGTGTTACAAAATATACTGGTACCAGAAACCAAAATAAGACCACTTAAGTTCACAGCACAGCCTTAAAGGAATGTGCAGCTAGCCAATGAAAGCCCCCTGATATAATATTCTACCTGGTTGACTGGTTGGTGATGCATGGTTGCCTATTATGCGCAATATAGTTTGCTGACAAGGTACACGAAGAATCTGCTGAATACTCAAAACTTAACTGTGCTTTGGCTCATAGAAAAGATTCTAATACCTGAGTATTTGCTACTCGATATGGTTTATATCATTTGAAAGAAGTAAAAGGACTTGTCGCTTTCTATGCAGGGATGCAATAGGACTGAGCCACGGCCCATTTTGTTTAATTGATGATTCACTTATAGTCCTATATATCACTGGAATTTTTTTTGCGAGGATATTCTTTGGCAGTTCACTTTATGCAAATGAGCAAATCACTTTATGGACCATCAGCTGGCCAAAACAGCAAAATTGCATCCCTGTCGGTGTACTTATTGACCACTCTTCACTAGAGCTCATTATAGCGATTGAGGTATGGGGCTAACCTAGAAATATGGCCGTATAATGTGTAGATTGGCTGGTGCTGAGAGTAGAATCAAGAAAATATGACAAGTACACCAGATGGGATGTTCTAATGATTTTTTCCAATAATCATATTAAGTACTACATCATCAATAACTAATCATGTTTGCGCTGCTAACTACTACAGACTTACTCATGCTCCCTTATCAATCTGAGGACTGCTAGCTAGCACTTTCAAGTTCAAACATGTGGTCAAAATGAAACGATTGAAAATATTTATAGAATCCTGAGTTCCCAACATAGGACTGTAAGAAGATACCTCCTTGAGGACTATTGAGTCTTGAAGACCAGGAAACAACTTGTTTTCAAGTCTTCGTATGATCTCATTTGCCACAAGCTCTTTTTTCTGCTCATAATCCTTCCTAGGTAGACCCTGCCAAAGATTAAACCAAAGCAGTATCACGGGCATCAGTCAATACTTATGTTCATACAAAAAGGCTCCGTCTGTCATATTTTTTTTACATAATTTACATTTCAGCTTGAGCACTGACATACCTCCCAATCTTCTATACCTGCAGTTGTAAATATATGAAGTATGTGATGTCCTTCAGGAGCCAAGGATGGATCAAGAACTGTAGGGATACTTAAAAATATGCTTCCATAAGGCTTTTCCAAGTGTGACCAGTCATCCTGCCAGTTGCACTCACAATTAAACTCATTACAAATTAAAATGTTCATATCAAATTCACCACTAATGTGACAATGACTCTAACCCTCAATGATGACATACCCAGTAGCATACAACCTAGTGCGTACCTCCAGTACAAAATGGTGGCAATCAGTACCAGCAGGTAAAACTGAAGCTTTGACACCCAGATGAATGGATAGAAAAGATGGCGCTTTAACATAATTCTTCTGAAAGTTTTTCTCCTCTTCTGGAAGCTCCTCAGCCTTCACGAGTTTTCCTGTAAGTTCACGTATTTGTTAAAACTCCTGAAGTAGGAAACTGAGTACACACTAAGTACTCCCTCCGTCCCAAACTAAGTGACTCAACTTTGTACTAGCTTTAATACAAAGTTAGTACAAAGTTGAGTCACTTATTTTGGGACGGAGGGAGTATGTATCAAAAAACTGTTCACACTGGCAGAATAATAACAGCAAGTTACCAACTCAAGAAATGCACTTCTGGGTGGTTGCAAAACATGAGAAACAAAATTACGGCAAAGTTGCAGAAGATGGAGAACACTGTAGCAAGTGAAAGTGAAACAGATACTGTTTCTAGCTTGACCATAAAAGAATATGCGCAGAATTACCAAATGTGTCCCATCTCGTGGCATTTGATATTACTGTTCTAGCAAAGAACTCCTTCCCATTTGACAACCTCACTCCAACCTGTAGTAATAAAATGTTCAGCTGACAAACCAAAACTAAACTCCAGACATTTGAAATAAGTAAGATGAACTCACAGCTTTCCCATTTTCAAGAATAACATTAGTCACATTCGCCTTGTAGCGTATGGCACTGCCCTTTTCAACAAGGCCATTTGCCAAAGACACCGCAATACCACCAACACCGCCAACTGGATAATTAATTCCTCCAAAGTGTCTATCGCACAATACCTGTCATGTTGACTTAGATAATTGGAGGTTGAATGATTTTCAAACAAAGGTCTGACAGATTAACATCGAACTTACCATGCTCGCATTGATCATGGGTGTTTTCAAGGCATTGACTGTGCTCACTATAAAACACTACAAAAACCATAAATTGCTGTGATTCTTCAGATAAGCGGAAATTGAACAAAAAATGTATGTGGAAGAAAAATTGAACAAGTGAGTAAACTCACAAATATCTCACACCTCAGCATCTATGAAGGATAGCAACTGCTGATCTTTTATGAACTTGCGAGCAATATCCCCAGCATTCTGTGGCAGATAGTATGCTGCATCATAGAATAATATTTTTTATTATATCAAACAATCTGATTTTATAGTATCTCATAGGAATTTATTTTTCTATTTCCTTTGCGATTACAATTATTTTCAACTTAAATTAACTAATTGTTCTAAATGATTTCTCTGTAGTGAAAATAAGGGTAACACTTATTGAGGAATATAAGGATGCAGTTTTAATACCGAGAGTCAAGCATTCCAAAGGCTTCTTAAAAAATTGCCCGAATAGGTATAGAGGTTCTTCCAAGGACTTTAGTTCCAAAGAATTTAATGAATTGAAGATCTGTTCATATGAGACATAGATGTAAGCTGTGAAGGTTGCATAAGACAATAGCAACTCAAAGGTAACAAATACAAGTAGATAAAATAAAGACAATACCTTCCAACATGTGCCATAGAATTTTAGGATTCCTTCTTTTTCATGAGGGAATTTGCTAACCAGCTCTTCGATGAAGTCATTATACTCCCTATGCACAAGAACGGAGAGAGCACCAGGTAGATGGAAATGAACCGTAGAAGGGTCTGGTATGACTTCCATCTTACATCCAACTGCTTCTAGTGCTTGCGTTATCAAATTTAAGTTTCCCTGGATGACAACACATGTCATACTTCTTACCAAATATACCCACACACACACAAAATACTTCTTACAAAATATCTTCTAAAAAATGCAATGAATGGTTTCACGAAATTTGACAGCAATATAAATATTTCCTAATAAGAAACATGTGAAAGGCACAAATACACAGCCACTAGCCTGACGTTGTAAGCCGATGTGTGAGCATTTTCATGAGGCAGAGGCACACACAAGTACAGCACTGACCAACGCTACACTCTAGCATGCAACATGCTGTGCACACCCTGAGCATCCAGGCATTCGCACTTGGTCGTGCTCATTGTTGATAAGCTGCACAGTGGTCAGCTGCCCCCTGTAATGCTGTCTGTAACATGGCCTTAAGCCCTCAATCTCAGGTTTGTCTCTTTAAGCAAAACAGCCGAAGTGCAAATATACTAATCATGGCATCTTCAGGAACTGGATGCCCGCAAAAAGGTAAGCCGTCAACTAATTTTAACAACCAAGCAAATCACAACTCCCTCCTCTCAGTTCACACTCAGCCTACTCTTATCACACCAGAGCACAAATTTGCAGTAACAAGGCTTTACCCCTCAAATATTTCTCTTGGTGATCACCAGGCACAGCACACGAAATCAACAAATTCACGGGTTGGAGCCAGAAATTTAACCGCGCAGCTACCCAGTTGCACTCATAACAAATTTTGTGTTAAAACTTCAAAATGGAGAAAATCAAAAGTCCCGGGCAACAGTTAAAAGTACAAGTGGAAGACCGATGCTCTGCCCCGCTTTAGAGCATCTCTAGCAGACCCCTTAAAACTGCGACCCGTATAAGTGTTTTACAGGTCGAGAAAAACACATTATAAGGGCCGATTTTAGCTGCGACCGAACAGAACCCGTAAAATCAACCCGTAAAAAGGAATATTTCTCTAAATATACCATCTTCTTCCTCACGCCGTTTCCATCTCGACCTCCATCCCCTCGGTGTGTGCGCGTCCTGCCTCCGCGACTGACTCCTTGTGCTCGCCACCGAGCGCGACCGGGCCGGGGCCAACAGCAGTGCCGACTGCAGCAGCAGCCGCCGCCGCCGAGGCGTTCGCGGCCAACTCGCATGCTCTGAATCGAGCGGACGGACAGCTAGCTAGCTAGCTCTGAATTGAGCGGACGAAGAGCTAGCTAGCTAGCAATTCGAGCGGACGGGAAGCTAGCTAGCTAGCTAGCTCTGAATCGAGCGGACGGGGAGCTAGCTAGCTAGCTTCATGCGACGGTTGGGCATGGAGGCCGGCGGCCAGGGGCGGGCGACCGTTGGGACAGGCGGCCGGCGGCGCGGCGGCCGGGCGAACGGGCGGCGGCGGTGCGATCGCTGCAGGCGGCGAGCTTCAAGGCGTTGGCGGGAGCTGAAATTCCCCAACTGCTAGCGTTGACTAGTATTCGGGGCCTGTCAAAATTGCCTCCGAAACTGAAGATACACGGGTCTCAGGCATGTGTTCACGGCCCTGTAAAAAAATTTAAGGGTCGGACGATTTTAAAGGGACTGTTCGGTCCGTTTTTTCGACTGAAACTGTAAAAAACGGTTATTTTACGGGTTTGACCACTTATACGGGGTCTGCTAGAGATGCTCTTACCTTGTCGGAGAACCCGAACATGACGGAGGAGCCGACGTCGAAGGTGAACCCGTCGCGGCGGTAGTACCCGGAGCTGCCCCCGGGGATGACGTACTTCTCGAGGACCAGCACCCGGGCCCCTTTCGCGGCCAGCTGCGTGGCCGCCACCAGGCCCCCGATCCCCGACCCGACCACTATCGCGTCGTATCGCTCCCCGTCGCCTCCCTCTCCTCCCGGGAACTTCTCCGCGGCCGCCACCGCCGCCGCCTGCCTCTCCGACACCACCGCCACTCTCCCCCTGCCGCCTCCGCGGGCCTCGCCGCCGAGAGGACGGGGGCGGGAGGGGTGGTGCGCGACGGGCGCGGGGAGGCGCGGGGAGTGGTGGTGGCACCGCGCCGTGAGGGGCGAGAGGAGGAGCGGCATGGCGGCGGGGAGTGGGGGCGGAGGAGAAACCGGCTGGCTCGTCGTTTTGTGTGGCGTCGGGTCGGGTTTTTATCCCGGCTTGGAGTGGAGTGGAGGAATCTGGCGGGGAGGGAGGAGGGTGGATGCCGCGGCGGGAAGGGGACGAAGAAAGCGAGGAGGAGGGAGTGGAGGGAAGAGGATGAGGAGGCGCGGACGGCCGCCGACGGTGGGCCAGGGTGGTGACACGCACCTTCCTCAAGGGAAGTGGTGGTCAACCTCTCACCCGCGATCATAACCACCGGTCGACCGGCCAGACTCCAGGCCGGTCGCCGCGCGGGCCGTTGGATCAGAAACATCCCAACCGTTTGATCTTGGTCTCTTTGTCTCCCAATCCGCCTCCCTTGTGTGAACGCGGAAGAAGCACTCCCTCGTCCCTCGTCGTGCCACCTCGCTGCCCCGGCGCGCGCAACTCGACCTCATCATCGCGCGCCACGCGGGGTCCATATCCTGCGAGGGACGGCTCGCACGTCGTCGACATCGTAGCACCTGGCGCCACCGCAGCAACATCCCCTAGTTAGGCGCTCGAAGCTCTGTCGCCATCACGGCACCTGAGGCCATCGCAGCAATCGTTGCCGGCGTCGAAGCAGCCGTTGTAAAGCCCCGCAGCCCCCTCCCCCTCCCAGTCCCGGTTACATCAGTGGCCGCTCGCCGCCGTGGCATCGCAACCTGCCGTTACACGATTCCAACATGCCGAGATGTCGGTTTTAGCAAATTCTAGCATGCGGCGCCGGCCGCGGCAGGCCAGAAACGCGGTTCCAGCACGCTGAGATGTCAGTTCCTACAAAGTAAATACACGGTTTCAGCACACGGCGGCGGCGGCTGCAGCAAAAAGGCGAGACACAAGTTCCAACATGCCGCGTAGCCGGTGAAAACGCGAGTTCCAGCATTTTTTGTTGCCACAGACAATAGTGTTCTCCATGGTAGTCACAACGAACAATACTAGCAGGCAGAGGCGTGGCGGCACGCCGTGCTCGAGCTTAAGCCCGTCGTTAGCAATATATTATTGCTCATATTTGTTATTGATAAGGTTTTTAGTAAGTGAAGCAAGAATAATATAGCACGTTGATAATATGAATCATTTAGTCGATTACATGACCTTGATGGCATACATGATAAATAAAAAAGTACAATGAAGTGCTGATTTAAGAGAGTAATATTATGTAGCTAGATGGTGTAGAACTGTACATATGTAGATAAAGAAAATTTTGGTGAAATATATCATGGATTTTAAGCACTTTGGATTATTTGTTCTTGTTGTTCATGTTTTTTGTTGTTTTCTCTTTTCTTCGTAAGAGGAGATTAGAGTTACTCCCTCCGTTTTTATTTACTCCGCATATTAGTTTTGGTCAAAGTCAAGATTTGTAAACTTTGACAAAGTTTATAGACAAAAATATTGACATGTACAATAACAAATCAATACCATTGGATTCGTTATTGAATGTACTTTTGCATCATATATATTTGTTATGGTAAATATTTATATTCTTTTCTATAAACTTAGTCAAACTTTATGAAGTTTGACTTCAGTCAACTCTAATATGCGGAGTAAATAAAAACGGAGGGAGTACTAAATTGTATGATTTGTGGGTTTATAGACTTGAAGTGTGCATTTTAATCAAGTTTATGAAGCTATCGGCCATTTTGCTTTTTCTAAATCAATAAATCAAAGAGATGATCAAAAAAGTTGTCCTTGTTTTCAATACTTTTCGCCACCCTTAACCCTTGTGTCTCCTCCCTACTCTTTGCACACATATGGCAAACAACTCGAAATTTTTCATCTTCTCTAGTAAATTGTACCAGCGAGGCAAATTGTTGAACAATCATGATACATTTACGACGTTGCGCACAAGAGAACCCACGATTGAAGTACCTGTTGGCCTATCGGTATAGTTTCTAAGCTCCCAGGAAATCCTGGCTTGTGGTGCGTCGAGAATGTTTGGGCAGGGATGGTGGGCCTATTTGTGAGTCGGTATTTAGCTGTGTTTGGGCTTACCATGCCGCCTCCAGAGAAACCGTCGCGGCGTCGGTGTTCAACCCTAGCCGCCTCCATCACCTCCTCTTGTGTTGGTCTCCCCTCCTCCCACCATCCACGACACCACCCCACTGCGGTGCCCTCCCCTTCGACCTGGCCATCTTGGTGGTGTCTACCACGACGGGGATGAAGGGGCGTGGTCGCCGGAGAAAGCGGCACTCGGCAGTGGCGCTATACTCTTTGGTCGCCTTCGTCTTCTACGTCCTATCCTTGACGGCGTACACTGTGGAGCGCTTGCCACTGCTACCCAGCAGCTTGATACCCACCGACCACCTAGACTGAGGAGGAGTAGAGAACGGTAGAGTCCTGCGGCAGGCACATAAAGGACCGCTCAGGAGCCCAATAGAGGGGACATGTATTCCTCTTGCACTCTCTCTGATCTACCCCACTTCTCTTAATTTCTTTCATACTTCATTTTTTGGGTTCAATTCCTTCTTATTTTTCGTATTTACAATACTGTTAAAATAGGAGACGTGCAATAGCTGATTCATTCCATGGTTGATGAGGATCGATAGATCATAGTATAAGTTGCTGTTCCAAGAGGATGGAGGAAGAAAAACAAATATTTCTAACGGCTCTTGATATCGTACACATATACCTAATGTGACAAATCACTAGAGGAATGTGGATAAACGAAGGTGCTTATTTCGTGCAATACTTTATTTCCTCTAGTGACTTCATTGCTAGAAAAATGCCACAACAAATTTTGTTGAAGTACTAGGCAGTCCATGTTCCATACTAAATTTCCTCTATTTTTTGCAAATTGATTAGCTTCTCCCTGCCATTCGAGCTGCTAGGCCTGAAGGCTGAAGTGATGTATCTAATTTATTTTTCTTTGTTCGAGCACAAAAATTGCAGGAACTGTTTTTCATGTATCGTATTGGCTATTATAATTCCATGATATGCTATCCTTATGGTTCGCAATCTTTGCAATATTAGTCTCATGGTTTAATTACAATGTCTGTTAAAAAGGGAATTTGGGATTTATACAATCTGCTAAGTTGTTCAATGTCAGTATAGGGGACAAATTGATGCACTTCCCTTTATGTAGGCATTAGCATAGCTAAATCACAAAGGCAGCGCGGGCGCCCTGAGAAGTGGGAACCAAGGCAACATCCTATGCCTCTACTTCCTTTCTAATGGCATGGCATGACTTAATTTTTGAATTGATGCAAGCTCCCTGAGAACCATAGCGATAACAACAGAGGTTCGCTTTTGAAACAAGCATTTCTAATATATATTGCTACCATTTGATCGCATTATGTCCTTTTTTGGTCATCATAGGGTAGCAGATTCTAGAAATATGGCGATGTGCTACAGTGGCGCTAGAGCGAGACAGAGGAGAACCGGAAGGTGGCGGGTGTCGGGGCGTGCTGGGCGGCGAGCGACAAGTAGGGGGGAATTGGTTGTGGTGAGCGGTGGGAATCGAAAAGTCATGGGGAAAGAGAAATATCTAGCTAGTCAAGGCGATACAGTTGGACCATATTTTAAGTGTATTTGTATTATTTTTTGAGATAATATTCACCCGCAGTCACTGTTCATACGCTGCCACTGGTAACTGTTTACAGTCATTGTTTACGGGTACTGTTCACTCGAGGGCACTTTTTTTTTTAAAAAAACAAGCATTAGGCCACTGTTTATCGACTCCACGTCTCAAGGAGGGAAGAGCCATCGCCCAACACCTCAAACTCATAGCAGCATATTTTAGAAGGACACGGATGTACCCTAGTAGGACACACGTGCATGCTACCGTATGTAAAATAAATAAGTGAGGGTCTCGCTGGCAGTCAAGCGAAGGCTTCCGAAGGCATCACTAGCAGCCGGCTCGCAGCTATAAAAGGAGGAGGAGATGGAAGACAGCAGAGTGAAGCACAACACCTCAGTCGGAAGAAGCGAGCAAGAGCCAGAGCACTTCGTGCTTAGTAGTTGATTAGCCACCACCACCACTTGTAGAATAGCCAAGAAGGCGCTGAGATCGCCAGGAATCCTAAGGTAATATCGTAGTTCGTGTGTAATACCTTCGGGGTTTTCCCGAAAGGGAAAACCATATGTAAATTATGTTGTTGAAATGATGTAGTTTCTTGGTTTCACTTGGTGTTTTTACTTATGAATTTATGGGAAGAGTTCTTATGCTAGGAATCCTATAGGAGAAACCTCTGCGTGTGTAGTTCTCTGTGTAGCCCAGAGTTGGCGTTGAATGAGAACCTTGTGGCCGTAGAGAAGTGTTCCCTTCGGGTGGAACTGCCTGGGAAGACGATAAGAACTTAGCGTAATAAATTTGCAATTAAAACCATCAAGTGAACGTAACTAGCTACATCTGATGTAACGTAATGATAAATATGGTGAGTACCGAGTAGGAATATTACACCACTGCGTGCACCGTCGGACGAACTGACTAAGCCTCGTCAGCTCCTAATAGATCCTGCATATAAGCAAATATCAGCCAAATTAATCACCAGACACGCGCATATTATTAAAATAGTATTGAATAGTTATACCAATTATTTGAATAGTACCAAATAGTAAAGCAAATAGTTGTGAATAGTGAACAGTGTTTGCTACATCGTGGTGAATAGTAAATTCAATTTGCATTTAATAAACGCATACGCTGATAAAGCCCGCGTTCAGCGATCAAATATAGAATATCCATTTTATATACCCAAAGTATTGGTTGTATAGTTGGTATCAAGTCCAGGATATAATCATTGAAAGATTAAGATATTTAAATTTAGAAGTTAGCACAGGTAAGGTAATAAATACTAAAGAGAATATTAATATAAAGTGCAGAATAAATCCCTCTGAGGGGCATATTTGGCATACATCTCATAGTCAGCTAAATATTGTGGTCGATTTGATATATAATTTTTACATATCTTGGGGAAAAAGGCAAGATATATTTGAACAAAAAAATTGAAAGCATATTCAAAGAATATCAAAAACTCGCAGACAAGTGCTCCGGGTTAAATAGCAAAATAGATATCATTCTTCATAAACTTGAAGAAGCAAAAGCAAGACAGAATATTATTTGCAAGAATAACGACTATATTAAAGAAGAAGTGTTGACAATAGGCCATTGCTTAGGTAAAGGCAAAGATTTGGTGTCACGCATTGAAACAAGTCCAGATATTCCTGAGATAAAAAGGTTAGTACAAGAGGTAAAAACTCTTATCCTCTCATAGTTATATGACCGAATATAGCAAAGCATTAAATGAAGTTGCTAAATTTTTGTCACCCCCTGTCGGATTTTCTGATCACGACTCACCAAAAGAAGACTCTAAAATTATAATAAGGCAGAATAACACTATCCTCCAGCTTTTAATCCAAGTTTTAGAAAAACTAAATAGTGTTCAAAGCAGCAAAGATATTGTGTTATCCTCATCTGGAATAGTATCTTCGTCAAGAAGTATTAATTCAGAAAGATAGATGTACCTAACAGCGTCTCCAGAAGAGACAAATTCCTCCAGGTAGTAAGGCAAGACTCTAAGCCTCTTGCAATGAAGCATGGATTATCATGCAAAGCTGATGATGTTGATAGTATAGAAGAAGTTATAGATTTGCAAAAAGACTTAGAAAGATATCAAAAAGATACCCTAAGAAAAATAAAACCGCAGCAAGTATATCATATGGATATATTTGAAAGTAAGAGTGGTTTATATAGAATATCTAGAGAAGTAGAGCTAAGTGTTTTAACGCATCCAGTAGATTTACGAATTGTGAGTAAGAATATTGAAAATGAATTAAGATATTGTGGTTATAAATATATTCACCAAGGTATGTATATGATAGGAGTTAAAGGCATGACAAGAAAGAAATTAGGAGCAAAGGTACTAATAACATTATTAGACCGAAGATGGGAATCAATTGATAAAGCGGCATTAGGCTTTATGGAAGGAGATATGAATGAAGGAGAAGAATTTATTGAAAAAATGAGTTTTGGTTTCCAAACAAAAGGATATGAAGATTTTAAAGGAACAAATTTGTTAGTAAGCATAGAATTTATAGAAAGGCTCACTAACAGAAGTAGTTCCAGATACAGAGTTAATGTTAATAACGTAATCGATAGCATGCAATCCAAAGGCATACAATTTATGAATCCTCTTACAATTAGTTCTGAAGAAAGAGCAGGAGAAGAATAGAAGATAGGTGAATTAATAGAAAAGAAGGAATTAACGCTACCTGAAAACTACCTAAGTTATCAAAATTGCGAAGGAGGTAGTAGTATCAGATTCATGAATTATAGATCTATATCCATAGAAGACACAGAATCTTTTATGTCAGAAACAGAAATTAGCGATAATAAGAATAAAGGTGTAACCGAATGCATGGAAAAAACTAATATAGATGATGAAATAATTCATTGGGAAAATAAACTAAAGCATATAGAATGAGAACATAGTCATTCATGGACAACAGATTGGCCTAAAATAAGAGAAAGAGAATTATTTTTCATTAGAGAGATTGCTAGATTAAAAAGATTAAAAAGTGAGAAAAAGCCAGCATTTAGTTGTTCTCGCGTGATAAATAACACAATAGTAGCAGAAGTAAAGAAAGATAATATTAATAGTAATAATAATGTTACCACTAAAAATAATGATAAAAATAAGAATATTGCTCAGAGCCACAAAGATGAAGTTGTGGATGAAGAAGAGCAATGGGATATAAATAATAAGCTATTACTAGAGAGCTATGAAGAAGAAGAGTTAGAAGATAAAAATTATGATGATTCAGAACAAAATAATGATTTTTATAACTCACTAGATGATGTGGGATTGCATAATTTAGACAATGCAATGGAAGCCATGGAAGTAGAAAATAGTGGTAAAAGAAGAAGGGGATATGGGGAATCGTCAGTAAGAAGAGATGAGTAAAGGGAGAGACCTACCAGATCAGCTGGACAACGGCCTCTAGAAAAAGATGATTACCAACCCACATATATTCTCGGACAATATAGATATATGGGTACTAAGAGAAGAGATTTTGAAAGGCCAGTACAATTTCAAAATTATAAAAATGATGGTGCTATATTAAATTTAGCAGCCCACGACCCGATAGATTGGCCGAATATAATTAGCATATGGAAAAGTTTAATAGTTCAAAAATATATACAAAACCAACATAATATAGGCACAAAGGTTGAAGATATGTTAACATATCTTGAAACATTTTTGGGAGAATCTGTAAAAGTCCTATGGGAACAATGGGTAGAAACGTGCCCTAATCAATATCAAGAATTAAAAAGAGCAGGAAGTAATCCTAATAATTTTGCAAATGTTATTTCAAATATGATCATAGCAGAAGATCTAGAATTAGGACATACCGCATTACAAAATGAAAGATTGAGAGAAATAGAAAAATTAACGTTGACAAGCTGGAAAGGCATAAAAGAATTCTCTCAGCATTATTTATATAATGCTACCACTGCTAAGCAAGGCTTTAATATAGGGGTAGTAGAAAGATATTTTAATAAGTTGCCTGACCCTCCAGGATCTATAATATTTGAGGAATATAAAAAAGAATCAGGAGAAAATATTGTAAACATATCCCAAGCCATAACGTTTGATTTTAAGCAGCTAAGAAAGATATGTACAGGTATACAAGCTCAAAAATCTATGAAGAAAACAGATTATAATTTTTGCAATAACATTGTCCAAATACCATTAACGTATGGAGAAGAAAGGTATAAGAATAAAAAATATTATAAATCTCAAAAAAGAGATAATAGAAATTTTAGAACCAAGAAAAGATTTTTCTTAAGAAGGTCAGATAATAGAGCCCCATTTCTACATAAGAAATGTAAGAAGTATAATCCTAGAAAGACTTATGATAAAACATGCAGATGTTTCATATGTAACTCTCCAGATCACCTAAGTAGAACCTGCCCAATAAAGACTAGAGAAGATACTCTAGTAAATATGAAGAACAAGAAAGAATTTTAATTATAGAAGTGTTAATGAAATATATTAACATGTGATGATGAATTAAAAGATGATGGTCAATATATTCAATTATTGAAACAGATGAAGTAGAAATGAGACTCAAGAATTGATTCAAGTGAAGATGAGATAGACTTAATAGATGAATTATCAGGTTTAAAATGAGTGATGAACCAAGTAGATTGCGAACTGATTGGATTAAAGGAAAATATGATTATAATATCAAGTGCTTTTGTATATATTATCCCAGCCAGATAATAGGTCCACATGCAGCTTATGCCTAAGGCAAGCTTGCGCCTCCTGTCTAAAAGCCAAAGATCAGATAGCGAGACAGGAAATAGAATTTGAACCAAAAGAAAGAATATTATCTAGTAGAGTTAAAAATCTAGAAATAGAATAAATGTACTAGAAACAGAGCTAGAAATATTAAAAGATAAGCTAAAGAATAATAAAGAACAGAATATGGTGCTGGAAGCACAGAAATAGAGGAAGGAATGGTTATAAAGTAGTATGTGAGCATATTAAAGAATAATGTCGTATCTAATATATCCTCTTAATCATTAATATTACTGATGATGAGGAGAGGACTAAACCCTCAAGGGTTGAAGCAATCAGCTTTGGGGCTGAGAATAGTCTGAAGATATTTGAGCCAAATACTTCTAATTTCAGGCCCAAGAAGTATATGTATCTAGATGAAGTTCAAGGATGCATACTTGATAATTTCTGGAATCAATATAACAACAAAGAGATGATAAAGGAATATGCTATCAATCTGAATAGTCTAGTAGAATATTTCAATATGTTAAATAAAGGAAAAATGATGAATAAAGGATAAACGTCGCAGAGAATATGGAATATGCAGAACAAGACGATGTATGTCTTGTTTGAAGGAAAAAGGCCAGGAATATATACTTCATATGAAGAAATAAGTATAGAAAAACTAATAGCAAAGAAAAATGGGAAGAACAAACTGGAAAAGTTATGCTGTTGCAGATGAAGCTTTAAAATATGCAGAGGCTGTCATAGGACCTAAATATTATATACAGCCATCAGCCCAAGAATATATCCACAAGGTCAATAGTATAATAAATGCCAATCCGGCAACAGCAGTTCTCGGGAAGTTGAAAATAGATGAATCAAGCTCCGACTATGAAAAGAAAATATTTCTCCAAAATATAAAACATATAAAGAATGCCTTGTCAAAGGAGTGGATCCTTGGATGGGGAATAATAGATATGAAAATAGATGAAAAATGGGAAGATATGTCAAAAGTTTGGAAAGAAGAATTGAAAATAGAATTGAAAGAAGAAATATTAAGGAATCAAGACAAGAAATAGTTGAAGAAATAAAGAAAGAATGCGATCGAAAATATGTTCTTCTTTGTCTAACGATGATCATATGGACATCACTGGGCATGGACAAGCATATTGATTAGCAATTAATGATACATGAATATTGGTATTAATCAATAGGCCATATACTTGAATTGATATTGCTATCAATTTTTCGGGCGGGGAGGACCTCCCCCGAATATTGATGCAACCAGAATATTGATATGGTATATCAATTATATTGGTGGGAGAGACCCCCCGCACATTAAAAAAAATATTGTCATACATCAGATGCTAGAATATTTGCATCAGAGAAGAAGGGAGTTTAAGATTCAAGCCAACAGTGTGAGCAATCTCTGTGTATTGCTCATATAATTAGAAGACACTAGAGTCAAGCCAATCATCCACCGAGAGACAATGCCACGTGAAAAAAGTAAAGATTCCTGAAGATTGAAGTTTGTCGGGCACTCTCTATAGCACTTATCCATATTTTAGAAGGACAAGCATGTACCCTAGTAGGACACGCGTGCATGCTACCGTAGTAAAATAAATAAGTGAGGGTCTCGCTGGCAGTCGAGGAAGGCTCCCGAAGGCATCGCTGGCAGCCGTCTCGCAGCTATAAAAGGAGAGGAGGAGACACAACACAGCAGAGTGAAGCACAACACCTCAGTCGGAAGAAGCGAGCAAGAGCCAGAGCACTTCGTGCTTAGTAGTTGATTAGCCACCACCACCACTTGTAGAATAGCCAAGAAGGCGCTGAGATCGCCAGGATCCAAGGTAATATCGTAGTTCATGTGTAATCCCTTCGAAGTTTTTCCGAAAGGGAAAACCATATGTAAATTATGTTGTTGAAATGATGTAGTTTCTTGGTTTCACTTGGTATTTTTACTTATGAATTTATGGGAAGAATTCTTATGCTAGGGATCCTATAGGAGAAACATCTGCGTGTGTAGTTCTTTGTGTAGCCCAGAGTTGGCGTTGAATGAGAACCTTGTGGCCGTAGAGAAGTGTCCCTTCGGGTGGAACTGCCTGGAAGACGATAAGAACTTAGCCTAATAAATTTGCAATTAAAACCGTCAAGTGAACGTAACTAGCTACATCCGATGCAACGTAATGATAAATAGGGTGAGTACCGAGTAGGAATATTACACCACTATGCGCACCGTCGGACGACTGACAAGCCTCGTCAGCTCCTAATAGATCCTGCATATAAGCAAATATCAGCCAAATAATCACCAGACACGCACATATTATTGAAATAGTATTGAATAGTTATACCAATTATTTGAATAGTACCAAATAGTAAAGCAAATAGTTGTGAATAGTGAACAATGTTGCTACACCATGGTGAATAGTAAATTCAATTTGCATTTAATAAACGCATACGCTGTAAAGACCGCGTTCAGCGATCAAATAGAATATCCATTTTATATACCCAAAGTATAAACACTATTCTGATCACGGGATCAGAATATTATTCTGATCACAACCTGAACTTCCTGAGTTACACAACCTAAACTTCCCTCTGTAGGAACCCGACCTTCGGGCCATCTTCGCAACCGGCTCCCCCGCGCGAATTTTTCTGGTCAGTCGTGTTCTATGTGATGTAAGTGTAATCTGCAAACGGTTTTTAGCAACTAAATGCCCGTTTAAATAGGAATCTCGCTCATTGGCGGATTTGCTCTCGGGTCATGATGAAACATGCCTCTGTTGCAATTTTACAGCCTAAGTTGTCGACCTGAACTTCCCCAGTGCTAGGTTGAACTTCCGCAAACATTGCCCAATTGGGGCTTGCGATATACCGTTGGAAAGCTGGACACGAGTATCATGACAAGTTGAATTTTTGGCAAAATGTAAGCGGTTTAAGAGCAGTTTTGAAAACCATTTTTTCTTCACAAAAAACATGAATCGTATTTTCGATCACATTTCTAAACCGTTTATCGGAATGAGGCATAATATGGCGTTGGAAAGCTACTGCAAAACCGCTCCTTCCACATGTTGAAAGTTTTCTCTAATTCCTATGGTTAAAGAGTAATTTGGAAAATCATAAAATTTCTCAAACCGAACAGCCGAGTCTGTATTTTCGATGCCACTTCTAAATGGCTAATCCAATTGAGGCAAATGATATGGCCTTGGAAGCTTATGAAAATGCGCTACTTTTCATGTTAAAAGTTTTCTAATTTTGAACGGTTTAAAAGTAATTTAGAAAACGGTACAAGTTCCACCGAGTTCGTATTTTAAGCTAACTTTTAAACCGTACGTCCGAATGCAGCAAATTATATGGCGTTGGAAAGCTTGAACAAATGCGAAACTTTTTGGTATATATTGTTTCTCTCAATTCTTTACGCTTTTAAGTCAATTTTGAAAATGGCTAAAACGTATTTTCGCTGTATTTCTACAAAATTTATCGGAACGGGGCAATAATATACCATTAAAAAGCTACGGAAAATGCGAAACTTTTTCATGTTGATGGTTTTCTCTGATTCTAGCCGTTTTCAAGTTATTTTGAAAACAGCGAGATTATGCGTTGCCTTTATCGCGAAACAGATTCTTCGAAAATGCACCGCGTGAAGAACTTGAACTTCTCGGCATGTCTACTTGAACTTCACTCGTTTTTCACGTGCTTCTTTTCCTCCTAGCTCTCCATCCACTCACGGAATTGAGCAAGTGATATACCAATGGAAAGCTGCTGTAAACACGCAACTTTTTCGTGTTGATCATTTTTTCATAATCGCGACGGTTTTAAAATTTTTCATCTGAAATTCATTCTGTGCAGTAGTTGAAACTTCCTGCTGTTTCTTCACGTGTACATTCTGTACATTTTCATTCTGTATTTTCAGTGTTCACAATGATATTCTTTTGTACAAACCTATCTCACAATAATTTATAATTCTCTCGACCGAGGACTTGAACTTATAACAACAAAAATTTGGACCTTGCCTTTAATTCATTTTTCTTTATTAAAACACACTTATAGTACATGAACTTTTTCCATTTTATAATTTGAATTTTTTATTTTTTTTTGAATCAAATTGCTCCCAAATAATAATGAACTTCTTTGTGGATTGAGATAATTATTTTAAATGCAAAAAAAACAATTTTCTTTTTGTGTTTGCGAACATGGAAATACAAGGTGAAGCTCTCTCGCAAGAATTTTTGAACTTCCCCGGATAGAGCACTTGAACTTCTTTCAAACAAACCTTTTAAGCTTTTATTTTTCTATATACTTTTATTCTCACCAGAAATGCATTCCTTGCAGTACTTGAATTCTCGTTGTTTTCACTATGAACTTCTGTCACATTTTTGTGTATACGTCGAATTACACGCAATTGAAGATCGGAGTCATTTTTGCCATTTAAAACATGTAATTGGAGGGCGAACGTCCCGCAATATAAATTCTGAACCGTGCACACAGGTGCACGTGAACTTCTTGCAACAAACATTTTAGGCTTTTAGTTTTGTATTCCTTTATTCTCTCCTGAAACGTATTCCTTATAGTAGTTGAACTTCTTGTTGGTTTCAGTTTGAACTTCTGTCACGTTTTATTGTTCGTAATTCCTCACCCGTTCGTGGAGTTTCACAAATGATAAACCATTAGAAACGTGAGAAAAGATGCATTTTTTAATACGGTTAAACTTTTCTTTTAGAACAACATACACCAATTTGTTTTTACCATTTTCTTTTGGAATAAGGCATACAATATACCCTCGAAAAGTTGTTGAACATTAGAAACTTTTTTCAATTTGTAATGGATAGAGAGAGTTGTTTGTGTATGTTTTTGCAGAAGTAAATACACGGTGAACTCCTTGACAAGAGTTTTTGAACATCCTCGGCCCACCACATAAACTTTTAGCAAAAGTATCTTTAGACTTTTCCTTTTTATTTCCTTTTTTGTATATGAAAAAAAACTCCCATGTAGTAGTTGAACCGCTGGTAGTTTTCACTTCAAACTTCTGTGTTATTTTTATTTGAACTTCACATTTTTTATTTTTGAGTAAAGATTTGTTTCGGATTTTTCAAACAAATATCTGATTTCACTGTTTTTTCATTTGAACTTCATGATGATTTTTAATAACAATGGATATATGAGTTTTTTAAAAAGGATAAAATCCTATATTTTTAAATACAATCGAACCACTTCGTTGTTTTAGTTTGAACTTCTAGTTTTTAAGAAAAGGGGAGGAAGATCTTTTAAAACTTTTTTAGTTGTTCCTTTATTTTAATTTGAACTTCTTCATTTTATTATTTAGTAACGAGAAAAATCTGATGTTTTTTATAATTCGGACTTCTATGTTATTTTAATTTGAACTTCTTAATATTTTTTTTAGAAAAAAATGTTTTTAAGTAAGTATCAAACTTTTAAAGAAAATTGAACTTCATACTTTTATTTTTCCTATAAACGGAAAGAATTTGACTTTTCCGTATACATCGAACTACTCCTTTATTTTAATTTGAACTTCTTCATATTTTGTCTCTAGTAACCAGGAAAATCTGAGGTTTTTTGATAAATATTGAACTTCTCTGTTTTTGTAATTTGGACTTCCTGGTTTATTTTTTTAGTAACGAAAAAAAACCCTAGATTTGTAATAAATATTAAACTGGTCCGTTATTTAAATTTGAACTTCTAGTGTTTTAAAAAAAAATTAGAAACGATGAAAGTCTTTTTTTTATGATTATTGAATTGCTCTATTTTTAAAATTTGAACTTTGTTTTTATTTAGAAACAGTTAAATATCTGCTTCAAAGTGGGTCTTGATTTTTTTGAACTATGTTGTGTATTTTATTTGAACTTCTTTTGATCTCCCCATAGCAGATTTGGATTTTCAAATTTTATACATCGAACTACTTCGTTATTTATTTTGAACTTCTTCTTTCCATTCTTTATAATAGAAAAAGCTAATTTTTGTATAAACATCAAATTGCTCCTTTTTATTCAATTTGGACTTCTTAGTTTTTAAATTTGAACTTCTGTTTTTTTCCATTAGTAGTGTGAAAAATACGAGTTTACTATAATTATCAAAATGCTTGTTTATTTTAATTTGAACTTCTAGGGTTTTTTTAAGCAGGAAATTCTTTTTTTAATAGAAATTTTGATGCTCTTTTTTTTAATTTGAACTTCTTTGTTTTATTATTTTAGTAGCGGTTAGAAATCCGGGTTTTAGTAAATATTGAACCGCTCCGTTATTTTAATTTGAACTTCTAGGTTTTTTTTAGAAATTGGGTAAATCCTTTTTTATAAACATTTTTTGAATGGTTCTGTTATTTAATTTGAACTTGTTGTTTTATTTTTAGTAACATGACAAATACGAGTTCTGTAATATAACATGAAACTGTTCCGTCATCTATGATCATGTATTTTTTTTTTTGGATGATAGTTTGTGACACATTGTATGGATGGTTTGTGTGGCGAACTAGTAAACTTTTTTTCTTAACATCCAAACCATTTGTGTGGTGAATTTGTCACGGGTTCTTTTTAGAACCAGTAAACATTTTCTGATAGTATTTTTTTGTTTTTTCTATGAGACAGAGTTGCAGAAACACAACAAAACAAGCGTTCAGTTACTTTTCTGGTTGCACACAATAACTACTTTTCTGGTTGCACACAATAAATCTGGAGGAGAAAAAAGGTCCACGTATTTTTTTCTATGGGGGATTACAACAAGCTAAGCACACGGATCTGTATGAACAAACCAACTCATATTCAACAAGTTGTGAGAGTTGCTGGCTCGAGCTTGGAGAATGTCAGTATTAAACACATGACGCGGAGCAGCAAGCTCTGTTCGAGGTGAGACATGTACATTAAAAAATTGCACAGTTTTTGTGTCTCTGGCGTGGTGTGTTGGGCAGCAGCGGTGCTCCTTCTGACGTTGATCCACAAGTCATAACTAACACGGTCAGGTTGAACTCTAGCTTTCTGAAGTCTGAACTTCATAGGAATTGGGAAAGCCCCTAGTGGTTGGTGTTACAGTGTTTTCGCTAGCCATATGGTGAGGAAAGGGAGCAACCCCGAGCCCGGATCGCGCCAGCATCTGATCCATTTCACCAACACAAAAATGAGATGAGCTGAGAGCACGGGAGATGCTGAAACTACCAAGTGATGCTCTTGATCATTCACCAAGAAAATTGAAGGGAGATAGCACCGGGGATGCAGGGGCTCGTCGGCGCGAGCCTCTAGTGTTGCTGCCGCACGGGAGAAGCCAGGGGCTTGGCTTAAGCAGTCCGGTAGGGGACTCTAACGCGAGCACCAATGCAGACCGTGCCCGCGGACGCTCAATCCAGGCCGTTACGAGTGGTGGCGCGTGAAGAACCAAACCAGCAGTAGAGGCGGAGCTTCATGCACAGAACCAGCAGTGGGGTGCGGACAGCCGACGGCGATCCGTGCAAGTTGGGGAAACCAACACATCACCGGAGGAGGCGGCAGAGGCTCGGCCGTCCCCAAAGCCGAGCAACGCACTGGGCCACCTGGAGGGACCGGTGGCGGATCCGGGTGCAGGGGTGGGGTAGCGGCCGGATCCAGGTGTCGAGGCGGTGTAGCGGCTGGACGAGGCACGACGGCCTGATCCAGGTCTGGCGGCGCCGCATCGCCGGTGCGGGAGTGCGGGGCTCGCGACGGCGAGATCCCGGCGGTGGTGGAGGTGTGGGGTTCCCCGGCGACGCGTGGGGGTTGTGGTGGTTGTGGCAGCGAGATCCCGGCGTTGGCGGGGCTGCGGGGTTCCCCGGCGTCGCGCGGGGGTTGCAGGGGTCGCGGCGCGGCGGAGACGGTGGAGTGGGCCGGCGGCGCGCTAGAATCAAGTGGAGGGGGCGGCGGTGCTGCACTGGAGGGGAGGGAGTCGGGGGTTGGGGGAGATCGTGGGTTAGTGGGGTGCCCGATTTTTTCCTTTCCTACCGGTTCGAGAGTTCGGGAGGAGCTCCTCCGCCCCGGCGCGCCGTGATCAATTAGTTATTCTAATCCTTGATTAGAACAGGTTACATATATATATATATATATATATATATATATATATAGACAAACGTCTTGATTGCTTGGCTCCATATATTGAGATTTCTATCACATGTCAATTTTGAACCTGAGGTGTGAAGAACGAGTTTCAATAGCTCCTGGAACTGCTCTCTTATATCTTGAGATCCCAGAGGGAGGTGTGACACCAACGGCGGAGCTAGTGTAGAAACGTTGGGGTTCAAGTGAACCAATTGTTTTTCTCCGCCACCTACATATAGGTATTGATTTGCTTGACTTGAACCCAATAAAAAGTCTAGAATGACCCCATCGAATAATATGATTGAGGGGGGGGGGGCATTGGCCCTAGCCTTGGATTAGATTTTTTTCAGCAAGATTATATTGAAAATTTGTAGCAAACTCCGCCACCGCATACAATAGTTAATTCAACCCAAATCCTTAGCGAACCATTAGCAAAATTCCCGGCCTCCCCTCCTGTGTGACGGGGCCCAGCTGCCATCCCTGACAACGCTCGCTTCGACGCAACTGCTACTTCAACCACGCCAACCCGAAGCAAAATTCCGTCGGCCAAGACCCTGCTGAAAGCGACTACTTCCTCGACATCTCCTTCGATTGGGTCTCCTTCGCCACAACTACTGTTACAATCGCTGAAGTCTACGATGTCCTTGGCTACCACCGTGACTCTGAACAGGTTCAAGACATCAAGTGCAATGGGATCCAGGCGGGCATTGGCTTGGGGTCAAGCCAAATTGGGCTTGTCCCTGACCAACGCATGGACCTGGGAGGATGCAATGAACAACGATCTAGTGGACCACGGCACGGAGCTTGTTCTTCGTCTACCTCTCGCTCCCCATTTCTCTATCCCGAGTTCGAGCTTGTAATCGACCCTTGCTACTTTTTTTTGAAACGGGGTCCTGCTACTTCAATTCGTGAGATAATCATAGATCGGAGGAGTGATGTATTGGGTTGCTGATGCACCTGTCATCTTGTCCCGGGAAGCAGGAATGCTGGGGAATATGATGGAGACCAGTCTATCTTAAATCCTAAATGATCTGCGACTTTTTTGGTTCCTTGGCTCTGGGGCTACCAACTACGGAGTATTTTGGTTCTTGGCTCTGATGCTACCAACACGCAGATAATACTGCAATGCAGTGCAATTACGAGGCACATAGAGGGTAACCGTCTCCAGCTGATAACATGTCCTGTTCTTTGGTGAGCATGAGTATGAAGTGAAATCAGGTCGATTGCGCTCAAAGCTATACCAAAGATGCAAGGCTACATTAAATGCCATATACAAAATGAATGTCATAAGAGGATTCGAGGTTGCCATCTCAATATAATAATTAGTCAAATCAAAAAGTAAGATGCTAAGATTTGTGTTGCTCAAAATTTGAACAAGATGTGGGGCTACAGATCAGTTGCCAGCAGGACCATAAGGACTTGCAAGATACGTCTCTGCCCCCGTGGCGATTCGGCGACTGTCCGGCGACTGGCGCGATGCCGATTCTTCTCCCCCTGATTCTTTCCACTGCGTCCCATCTTGTTCCTCCGTTGATCTACTTGCTCCACCATCATTTCTCCTCCTCCTTCCCCTTGATTCATTCCCCTGCGTTCTTCCACAAGCTCTCTTTCTTTCTTGATTTCCAATATCTCGAGATCCTGCTGATTCGTGATTAGCTGCAGTCAATATTCTGCGATCTCTTTTCCCCATCCGTCTCCCTCCCAGATCTGGCCTTTCCACTGATTCCCACATTCCTTTTTCCCTCACTTTTCCTTTTTTCTTAGCGAGTTGTTCTTATTCCTACCAAATCCCCTGCTGGCTGATGAAGCTTGTAGCGTGGAACTGCAGGGGGTTGGGAAATCCACGGGCTGTTCGAGGACTTCTGGATGTTCAGAAGCGAGAGGATCCGGATGTTCTTTTTTATCTGAAACCAAGATGGATGAAAGGCAAATACAGAAGTTCCGTTGGCTGCTTGGTTTGCAAAACATGGAGGTGAAAAATTGTGATGGTCAAAGCGGTGGACTGGCTTTGTTTTGGAAGAATGGAATTACTGTCAAAGTTTTAGGTGTGTCACGCTTCTATATTGATGCCGAAATTACCATGGATGTGGTGTGTTATGGAGGTTTACAGGGTTCTATGGAGAACCACATGTTGATATGTATTTGTCGTGGCGTGCTCTCCGTAGTTTGAAGCATAACAATCCTCATCCGTGGATCTTCATGGGAGATTACAATGAAATTCTTTTCAGACCATGAGAAACAAGGTGGGGCACCACCTATACAAGCTTGTAGGATCGTTTTCGCGATGCCCTTATTGATTGTGATCTTGAGGACCTTGGTTTTGAAGGAGATGTATTCACCTGGCGAAACCACAATCATCGTCAGAAGAACTATGTGCGAGAACGTCTTGATCGAGCCGTGGGATCTCAAGCCTGGAGGGCCCTGTCCTTCCCCTTCCGAGTCACCAACGGCATGCCAAGACATTTTGTCACCGGCTGTACGACACCGAAGGTTCGGAAATAAAAGTGACAGTCGTGTGTCCTTATGAGTTTAAGAAATTCATAAGCACGCAAGGCATGAGTAGTATATATCAGAAACAACAGGGCACAAGTATAACTTTAGTTTCAGCTTATTCTTTACATAGCAGCATACACCCTCTAATAACCAAAGACAAGCTAGTAGACTAAATTGGTTTACTACGTGCATATGCACATGCACTGATAGCACTTCCTCTATTTCCTCTGACTTTATTTAAGGATTAAACAAAGACTCTAATTTAAACACCCTGGCCTAGGTGTTGATTTATTCCTCATGCTCCTCTAACTCCTCACCATGCCCACTTCCCGCACACTCTGCGCATATCAGAGAGAAGAGAAGAAAATAATGGTGAGTATGTGGGACATACTCAGCAAGAATATAGGAATGCAAGAATTAGTAGGTTACAAATTAAATGTACATAAGGTAGAGTATGCTACAACCTCCGTTACCTTACAGGAGCAAGATGGAATTAAACTAGCGCAAACCTATAGCAAAATCTCTGCAGAGACATACTAATAACCGTCGTAATCTCCACCAATGGTAATACCTATCTCCGCGAGAAGCAATACGAGCCCATCCTACTTGTGTGAGGCATACTTCCATCTCACACTAGTACCGACTAAATAATAGCCACGTACGTTTTCAACACACACAACACACACGTATACCTTGCATCACTTATCACTTCCATGATCAAACTTGTTCTTAATTATTCAAACACATGCTTATCAGATCATACACATGTCTACAACCTACTATAATTCCAGCATCATCACTATATTTCATATGTAAAAACATTAATGCTAGTGACCAATTAACTTGTTAACATATATTAAAAGTCAGTTGAGAGAAGACTGATATGCACAGTCTTGCCTTGCAGCGGTTCCTCCTCGGCTAATTTTGAGCTCCAACCTCCTGGTTCCCAAATCTCTCCTAGTCTTCTCCGATGGTCGCTGTCCTCCAGTTGCTATAACTAGGGTGGAGAATTTTCTGGGTGGGGCGAGATGCACTGTGTGGCGGAAGCCTATTAGCGAGCAAGGACACGGGAGAACGAGAAACTGTTGATCCTTACCACTAAGGAGAGCAACTGGATTAGATGACCTCACCCAAGTCAAGTTACCCTGGTTAGTTAGTATCTATCCATTTGCTGCCTCGCCTCCCACGTTGCCCGGATATTTTAGATACTACACAATGGAATGGTTGGTACATGTACTCTACTGGATATTTTGTATATATTATATATTATATTTTATCTTGATAGTTCACAAATAATCACAACATAATTACCCCTTTAAACTAATTATTATCACATTTTTTTTTAGGTTATTACACCGGCCCATCATCGTGGATACCGAAAGTGAGCCCACCGACAGGATGTCCATCATACTTTCGTTTTGAGGCCCGATGGCTTCAGGAAGATAGTTGCGCACAACTGGTCGAAGAGGCATGGAATGAAGCATTCCTGAATGGAGCAGGTCACACTTCAGAGGCACTTCAAAGTGTGGCTTCTTGCCTTACTGACTGGAACCAAAACGTGCTAGGTGATTTGGAGAAGAGAATAAGAAGCTAAAAAAGAACTAGACCTGCGCTTGCGTGCCCCAATCTCGGAGATGCAGTTAAGGCAAGAACAATTCTACGATACAGACTGGATGCCTGAGGAGCAAAAGGATACTTATTGGCGACAACGGGCACACATGATTGGCTTAAAATGGGAGACCGCAACACAAGGTATTCCATACATGATGTTCTGAGAGGAAGAAAATAAATAAAATCAGCGGTTGCAGAAAGAAGATGGTGTGTGGGTGGAATCTGATCATGCTTTGAGGGGATATATTACTGACTTCTTTTCTGGGTTGTTTTCATCCTCAGCATCTGCAGATATTGATAGTCTCCTCGCAGCATGTCGAACCTCGCATTAGCCCAGCCATAAATGACTCCCTTTGTGCCCCCTTCGATGCAGATGAGGTCTCTAAAGCCTTATCATGTTTGGAGATTTAAAGGCCCCTGGCCCGGAGGAATGCCTGCAATATTTTTTAAGCATTTCGGGAATTAGTTGGAGACCGAGTCAAGTCAGAGGTTCTCCAGGTTTGAACGGATGGTGATATCCCAGAAGGCTGGAACGAAACCACAGTTGTGCTAATACCCAAAGTGAAGAATCCTACCCGCATAAAGATTTGAGACCAATAAGCCTTTGTAATGTGTTGTACAAGCTAATATCCAAGGTGCTAGCAGTTAGAATGAAGGTTTTCTTGAATGAGATCATATCACCAAACCAAAGTGCCTTTGTTCCAGGGCGGTTGATCTCTGACAATGTCCTGCTGCCATTGAAATGACTCACTATATCAAACATAGGAGAGGGAGGAAAAGGTATATGGCAATCAAACTAGACATGAGTAAAGCCTATGACCGGGTTGAATGGGAGTTTTTGGAGATGATGCTATTAAGCTTGGTTTTCACAAAGCTGGGTTTCTTTGCTGATGAAGTGTGTTCGAACAGTGAAATACCGTTTTAATATCAATGGGGAACTCTCCGAGACCATCATCCCGCAGCGAGGCTTGGGCCAAGGTGACCCTTTTCCCCCTATTTTTCTCATTTGCGCTGAAGGATTTCGTCCCTTCTCCATGTGGCAGAGCAACAGGGCTGATTGAAGGCATACAAATATGTCCCTGGCACCAGCAGTTTCCCATTGCCTTTTCGCAGATGATTCCCTTCTGCTGCTGAAGGCTGTAATAGTAACGCAAAAGAGTTACAAATAATCCGGATGCATATGAGGCTGGTTCAGGGCAAATGATCAATAGAGATAAGAGCAGTATTTTGTTCAGCTCGAATTGTTTCACCAAACTGCCAAATCTCAAGTGAGTGATGAACACCCTGCATCTTGTATCTGAAGGTCGAAATGAGCGATAACCTTTGGCTTCCGGTTTCTATTGGCCGTTCAAAAACTAGGGTCTTCCAGTATCTGAAAGAGAAAATCTGGCAAGAATCAGAGGTTGGAAGGAGAAATGCTTTCAAAAGCAAGGAAGGAAATCCTTATCAAGGCGGTGGCACAGGCGATTCCCACCTACGCCATGGGATGTTTTGACCTCAACCAAACTCTTTGTGACGAGATCTCAACCATGATTTGCCACCACTACTGGTGGAGCCAGATGGACAAGGAAATAAGATGCATTGGATTGCTCAGGATAAGTTGGTAAAACCAAAGAAAGATGGGGGTCTAGGTTTCCGTGATTGCACCTTTTCAACTCGCAATGTTAGCAAAGCAAGCATGGCGGATCCTTCAAGATCCTTCATCTCTCCGTGCTGTGTGCTAGGCGCTCGCTATTTCCCTGACGGAAATATTCCTAGCAGCCAAGCCAAGAGCGGGAATTTCCTACACTTGGCAAAGTATCTAAAGGGCTTGACCTGCTTAAGCAAGGCATTGTGTGGCGAGTTGGAAAGGTCAGAACATCAAGATCTGGGACGACCCATGGTTGCCGAGAGGAATTACTCGCCGACCCAACTCGACTCGTGGCCCAACCTTTTGGAGAATGTGGAGGACCTCATTAACCCGGTGACCGGTCTGTGGGACGTGGAACTTGTAAACCAAACGTTCTGCACCGAAGACGCCAAGGTTATATTTACAATCCCAATTTTTGAAGGTTTTGAGGACTCCATAGCATGGCTCCTGAGCCAAAAGGGAATTTACGGTGAAGTCCGCCTATAAGTTGAATCTGCAGCTGAGAGCAGAGGAGAATGGGGAGAACTGTTCTACCAGCACTGCAACAATTCGACAAGCCAGACTACTTCAAGGTGGGGCAAAATTGGCATCTAAATGTCTAAAGAAAATTGCAATGTTCTCGGAGATTTACACATAACAGTTTGCCGCTACGAACTAACATTAGACGCCGAGGCATGGACATTGATACGCTCTATCCATGTTGTCGACGACTTGATGAAGATGGTGGCCTTTTTTTTTCAAATGCAAGTTTGCAAGGGCCTGCTGGCGTGGCAATCCTAGAAGAGCAGCGGCTAAGCTTGTAGCATGTTCCTCCGCTCAAGAAGAGTAACGATGAATATTCAGTTTGGGGATCAAATGGCTATGCAAGATACCACCTGCTATGGTGTATCTGGTCGGCAAGAAATAATTCAATGCTGGTGAAAATGCTCCCACGGCTGATGCGGTTGCAGCGAACTGCAGCCTACATATCCTTCAGTTTACTGAACACCTGAAGATGGGGAACCAAGCCAAAACAAACAGGAGGTGCGGTGGTCACCGCCACCATCAAATTTCATAAGATTAATTTTGATGGTGCTTTCTCAGCAATCCGAGAGGGAGGATGGGGTTTCTGTGCAGAACTGAGGAAGGTTCAGTCTGGGGTGCAGGCATGGGCCGTCTGACTCATCTATCTGACCTCTCCAAGCTGAAGCTTTTGCTTGTCTGCAGCATTCAGTTTGCCCGAGATGCTGGAATAGCCGGGTCATCTTCAAACTGATGCTACAAATTTGAAGGATGCCTGTGTTGCAATGATATGATCTCTGCCACACGACGTTATCTTTAGGGAGGCGGAAGTATAGTTGTTTACTAGTTTTATAGAGTACAAAGTGTATCCTGTGTACGCGAATGTAATCGTGTTGCTCATAATAGCGGGCCAGGATGCATCTATGAACCTGGTGCTCATATGTGGGCATGGTACGGTTCCAGACTGTAATCTCTGATGTAGCCAGCAGGAGCGTCTATGGAACCTAGTCTCATATGTTGTGGCATGGTACGGTTCCGACTTGTAATCTTGATGTAGCCAGCGAGTATGTTGTGCCAGGTGGTCTAATGGAATCTATGTTTTCCGATCAAAAATAGGAGGCTTGCAACTGAAAGAACCTGCAGCTTGGTCAGTATGACCAATCGAACTCATGTGCAAGCAAACTTGTGTAAAGCCGAATCAAACTGCTGAATCAACTCCTGTGCAAAACAAAAATTGAT
Source organism: Thinopyrum elongatum (assembly GCA_011799875.1). Taxonomy (NCBI): domain Eukaryota; kingdom Viridiplantae; phylum Streptophyta; class Magnoliopsida; order Poales; family Poaceae; genus Thinopyrum; species Thinopyrum elongatum. The sequence continues at coordinate 85,007,240 of CM022297.1, read as the reverse complement.
ATACTTTACAAGCCAAATGTGAAGCGTGGAATCACACGTTTGTGCCGTCAAAGCTCTTTGTGACTGTAGGACCAAACTGGAATGTTACAACTAAGAGCAGAGTAAAAATATTCAGCAGCTGATCTCCAGTGTGAGAATGACAATGCTTCTAAACAATGTGCCAGACGGAAATTTATATCGACGAAAAATGTTGTAGATGTCCCCTCACCTCCCATCCAACACATAAGCATGGTAAAAGAAATAAATAAGTTGAAAGACAAAGTAATGAGAAAACTATGAAAGAATTCGCTTTGCTCCTTCGTGCAATAGTGAACTGGACGCTAAAGGAAAATAGCTAGAAAAATTTGCAAATTCAGTGGCATCAAAACTTATGAAATAGACTGCAGGATAAACTCGCAGCTGTGCATTTCATTTTAGGCACCTGATGAACCTCATTCCCTGACAGAAAGACACAAGGTGTAAAGGTCACATAAAACTGATGGAGCAAGCTAGTTAAAACAACTATTCACACAACCCTGAAAACAAGGCCATACCAACCCCAATCCAGCACCAAAAAACAAGGCGTTGAAACACAAAAAATAAACAAAACAACTCACAAACCAAACACATAAACAAACAAAACATTTAAAAACAAAAAAAATACGGTTGAAACAAAAAAAAAAAAAAACAATCCCCAAAGAACGAAAAAAACAAGAAAAAAAAAAAAAAAAACACATCCAAAAAACAAAAAAAAAAAAACAAAAAAAACAAAAAAAACACAAAAAATACAAAAATAACAACATAAAAACTAAAAAAACTGGATAAAATCATACCCAGTACTGTCCATACATAGCAGATATTACATAATGCTAAGTCGTTGAATATACACATGCAGATTGATAAACTCACAAGGGGCTCAAAATTGTCTAGAATTGCATCCATGCTGAATACAAACGATACCACCCGATAATAGTTCATTCAACTAATGGGCTAAACGAAAACCGTACATAATTTCTCCAGCACCAAAGGCAACAGCTAGATGAACGCAACGCCTTTGCCAAGTGCAAGTCTAAACATTAACCGCATTAAGATGATAAAACGTTAACAGCCACCTTTATCCCCAACTACTGAAATGTGCCTACTCTCGCTCAATCTGAATGGTCAATGGACTGATGTTGTACTCTGCCTTGATGTACCCCAATGACCTTGTCAAGCCTTTTATCAGCATCAGCATCCTGCGTGATCGTCACATGCATGCCAAGAGCACCTTCCCCACGTTGATAGCCCAGATGTGCAGCTCATGGACAGCAATCACACCTTCCATCTCACGGAGACCAATCTCAAGTCTGGTGGCATCGATTTCACGGGGCGTGTCTCATAAGGATCAAGTATATGTGTCCGGATCATCTTGATTGTGGTGAACAGTACACACAGAGAAGATGAGGGTGCATATGAGATCAATAAATCTTCCATTCAGGCTGTTGACCAGATGAGAGCCCTCCCAATCATGACACCGATGCTTGGATGGAGTCCCCAATTACATGCAGATAAGCACTGTGAACATTGATGTTACGGCGAGGCTTCTTAGCAGGCTGGGCCAGGCTGGGGGACATCACAAAATCAACATCATGTTTAAGCAAGTGGTGTCAACATCCTGATGTTGTCCCAGTGCTCGAATGAGAGTGAATGATTGGTAACGGTAATAAGAAGTACCATGGCTGTGTTCATGGTGATGTACGGCCCTGCTCATGATCTCCATGATGGGAAATGGTCATCCTCTGAGTTGCCATGATCATGGTCATGTGAAGTCCATGGCCATGACCATGGCTGTGCCCATTCCAACCTGTGCCCATGGTCATGAACCAGCAAAACTGCCATTATGATGGTAAAAAACAAACCAAAAGCTGATACAGCAAACATGAGGGACGCCCTGTACCTGCCGCTTTCATAATGAGCCTCATAATATGCTGTCATAGGACAAGCTACTGCCAGCAAGAGAGCCATATAAGCTGAATGGAAACCAATGCCCCAGAATCTCTATACGAAAAATCCATATGACTGCTGAGGTGTCGCTTCCCAACCAGCTGCCCATAGGGAGAACAAAGATATGGCAAAGGCTGCCAACATCCGAAAAGCAGGAATGAGCAGCGATCAGTCAAGATTGCAAGTGTTTGCTTTGATGCCTCCGAACACTCAACCGCCATGAATATAACACAAAGATCACAGCAATTAGGAGCTTCTTCATGGATGCAGACCTCTCCTTGTGAATCTTTCGAGGTGTTTACTGGCATCAGAAAAGTCCAGCAGCAGCACCTCTGCAAATTTGTTCCCAGATGCTCCAGAAGCGGATGAGATGGTCCATGGGTTACTTGCAGGAAAACATGGGGCGGTGTGATGAATTATGGCGTCCATCTAGAAAAAGCAACTGAGTCAATACACAAATACAATAATGATACTAGATCTACTAATACACATATGCTATAAGAAAAAATCATTGTGTGTAGTTCCTTGTTCCTCACAGTGCCCACATATGAAAAAACTATCACAAGTAGAGGTGCAAGGTAAACTGGTGAGAAATTGGTTGAAGAAATAATAGTCAGTTAAGATCACAATCCAAAGGGAGATTTGCAAGATGACGGTCATTAAGATTGAAAATCCACAGGATATGGTTAAAACATAACTTTGGCGCAAGCGGATCATATTTAGCACTATTTTAGCATGCAGTTCATAAAAATGGCCACCTGACACATCTATCCAATTGATAAATGGATGACATCAGCTATGAAAGGTCAGCCAAGCAAAGTCAATATTCAATAGGTTTGCAAAGACATGGCAGGAATCTGAACCTGCTAGCCAAACAATATTGATGCCATATTGGCGCAAAGCGGTCATGTTTTAGCATATTATTTAGCGTGCAGTCTATCAAAAATGGCACACCGCTGAACACATCCTGATTGATAAATTGGATGGAGAGCAGCTAATGAAAAGGTCAGCGGCAAGGCAAAGTCAATATTCAAGTCGTTTGCACAACCGATGGCAGGACATCTGGAGCTTGCTAGCCCACAATATATGCGACTACCTAAAGGGATAGCGATTTGAGTAAGACCTGTCTTTGCCACCTTTTATGTGGAACAACATCGGAGCAAGTAACTCAGTGAGCCACATGACTAGCATGATTCCAAAAAGAGATCAACGAAAAGTGTGCTACTTAGCGTTTATTTAATATCTATGATGAGAACAGAGGACGCACAAACTTAAAAAAGGGCAGACTCGGTCGCCGATGGCGGCCGGCCAAACTTTGGGTCCGGTCCAACCTTGCCGTCACGATGGTGATCTTAGAAACCGTCAATTGAAGCATTTCTCGTCCCCACGCCCGACAGTCCCTGCGCGCAGGGACTTTCTTCCCACCTATCGCTAGTCAACGCAGACCCCCAAACGCACTGTCCAAGCCGCCAGCGCGTCGCTGGAACAAGCCGCCATCCACGGCGCGCTCGCGTATCCCCGTCCTACTGCACTCTGCACACAACTCGGAATCGCGCGACGAGGTAACTCCGCAAGCGATGCTCGACAAGTCTCTGGCGGGGAAAAAAAGCACCCCTCGGCACGCAGGAGAGGATACACCAAAAGACAGCGCAGTACATCCCACCTCGGGCTAGCCGCCAGCGGTGAACGCATTCGCGATAGCGCTCACTCGACGATGGGCCCTACTCGCGAGCGGCAAAAGGGCTATACACCGCGACGTCGGGCATCTGGCGACAGCGGATCGGGTGCCTTCTAGTGGGCAAACACCGTCTGTCGCTTCCATGTCTGCCACTTCATTGCATGTGATGGAGCCAGCCAAAAACCCTATACGACGGTTGTAGACCATTCACATTCAAGTTGATAGCAAAATCACAAGGACGGCAAATATTTTCCAAAATATAAAACTATAAAGATGCCTTGTCAAAGGAGGGATCCTTGGATGGGAATAACTAGATTGAAAATAGAGAAAATGGGAAGATATGTACAAAAAAGTTGGAAAGAAGAATTGAAAATAGAATTGAAAGAAGAAATATTAAGGAATCAAGGACAAGAAAAATAGTGAAGAAATAAAGAAAGAATGCGATCGAAATATGTTCTTCTTGTCAACGATGATCATATGGGACATCACTGGGCATGGAAAGCATATGATTAGCAATTAATGAGACATGAATATTGGTATTAATCAATAGGCCATATACTTGATTGATATGCCTATCAATTTTACGGGCGGGGAGGACTCCCCCGAAATGATGCAACCAGATATTGATATGGTTATATCAAATTATATGGTGGGAGGACCCCCCGCACATGTAAAAAAAATATTGTCATACATCAGAGCTAGAATATTTGACATCAGAGAAAGAAGAAGGAGTTTAAGATTCAAGCCAACCAGTGGGAGCAATCTCTGTGTATTGTCATTATATTAGAAGGACACTAGAGTCAAGCCAATCTCCACCGAGAGACAATGCCACGATGAAAAAAGTAAAGATTCCCTGAAGATTGAAGTTTGTGGGCACTTCATAGAACAGCGCTTTATCATATCCATATTTTAGAAGGACAAGCATGTACCCTAGTAGGACACGCGGGGCATGCTCCCGTAGGTAAAATAAATAAGGTGAGGGTCTCGCTGGCAGTCGGAGGAAGGCTCCCGAAGCATCGCTGCGAGCCGTCTCGCAGCTATAAAAGGAGAGGAGGAAGACACAACACAGCAGAGTGAAGCACAACACCTCAGTGGAAGAAGCGAGCAGAGCCAGAGCACTTCGTGCCCTTAGTAGTTGATTAGCCACCACCACCATTGTTTTTTTTTTTTTTTTTTTTTTTTTCCTAAGAATAGCCAAGAAAGGCGCGGAGGAATCGCCAGGACTCCGAAGGTAATATCGTAGTCATGTGAATCTTCGAAGGTTTTCCGAAGGGAAAACCAATGTTAAATTATGTTGTTGAAATGATGTAGTTTCTGCGTTTCACTTGGTATTTTTACTTATGAATTTATGGGAAGAATTCTTATGCTAGGGATCCTATAGGAGAAACATTGGTGTGTAGTTCTTTGTGTAGCCAGAGTTGGCGTTGAAGAGAACCTTGTGGCCGTAGAGGAAGTGTCCCTTCGGGTGGAACTGCCTGGAAGACGATAGAATTAGCCTAATAAATTTGCAATTAAAACCGTCATGAACGTAACTAGCACATCCGATGAACGTAATGATAAATAGGGTGAGTTACGAGTAGGAATTTACACCACTATGCGCACCGTCGGACGACCTGACAAAGCTCGTCAGCTCTAATAGATCCTGCATATAAGCAAATATTCAGCAAAGTAACACCAGACCGCACATATTATGAAATAGTAGTTGATAGTTATACCCAATTATTTGAATGAGTACCAAATAGTAAGCAAATAGTTGTGAATAGTGAACAAGGTTGCTACACCTGGTGAATAGTAAATTCAATTGCATTTAATAAAGCAACGCTGTAAAGACGCGTTCAGCGATCAATGAGAATATCCATTTTATATAACCAAGTAAAACCCACTATTCTGATTTCACGGGATAGAATATTATTCTGATCACACCTGAACTTCTGAGTTACACAACTAAACTTCCCTCTGTAGGAACCCGACCTTCGGGCACATCTTCGCAACCGGGCTCCCCCCGCGATTTTCTGGCAGTCGTGTTCTATGTGATGTAAGTGTATCTGAACAAACGGTTTAGCAACTAAATGCCCGTTTAAATAGGAATCTCGCTCATTGGCGGATTTGCTTCGGGGTCATGATGAAACATGCCTCTGTTGCAATTTACAGCCTAAGTTGTGCGACTGAACTTCCCCAGTGCTAGGTTGAACTTCTCCAACATTGCCAATTGGGCTTGCGATATACGTGGAAAGCTGGGACACGAGTATAATGACAAAGTTGAATTTTTGGCAAACTGTAGCGGTTTAAGAGCAGTTTTGAAAACCATTTTTTCTTCCGACAAAAAACATGAATCGTATTCGATCACATTTCTAAACAGTTATCGGAATGAGGACATAATATGGCGTTGGAAAGCTACTGCAAAAATCCGCCTCCTTCCACATGTTGAAAGGTTTTTCTCTAATTCCTTGGTTAAAGAGTAATTTGGAAAATCATAAAAATTTCTCAAACCGAACCGCCAGTCTGTATTTTCGATGCCACTTCTAAATGGCTATCCAATTGAGGCAAAATGATAGGCCTTGGAACGCTTATGGAAAATGCGCTACTTTTACATGTTAAAAGGGTTCTATTTTGAACGGTTTAAAAGTAATTTAGAAAAACGGTTACAGTTCCACGAGTTCGTATTTTAAAGCTAACTTTTAAACGTACGTCCGAATGCAGCAAATTATATGGCGTTGGAAGCTTGAACAATGCGAAACTTTTTGTTATATATTGTTCTCCAATTCTTTACGCTTTTAAGTCAATTTGAAATGCTAACACGTTTATGTCGCTGTAGTTCTACAAAATTTATCGGAACGGGGCAACTAATATACCATTAAAAAAGATACGGAAAATGCGAAACTTTTTATGTTGATGGTTTTCTCTGATCATAGCCGTTGCTCAAACGTATTTGTGAAAACAGCGAGATTATGCGTTGGCCTTTATCGCGAAACAGATTCTTCGAAAATGCACCGCGTGAAGAACTTGAACTTCTCGGCATGTCTACTTGGGGGGAACTTCACTCGGTTTTTCACGTGTTCCTTTCCTCCCATAGCTCTCCATCCACTACAACGGAATTGAGCAAGTGATATACCAAATGAAAGCTGCCTGTAACACGCACTTTTTCGTGTTGATCATTTTTTCATAAGCGCGACGGTTTTAAAGATTTTCATCTGAAAAGTCATTCTGTGCAGGAGTTGAACACTCGTTTCCTGCAGTGGTATTCCTATCGAGCGTGTAGCCATCTCATAAGTCAGACATTTTACGCAGATTCCTTCGCTGCTGGACTTCACAGACCCGTGCTGTTGCTGCCACCACAGCGCAGGCCACAGTGTCTTCACACTCTCGTTCATGATATTCCTTTTGTACAAACCTATCTCACAGCATAATTGTATACATAGTGCGTCTACGTTTACCGAGGACTTGACACATCTTTTTTTTTTTTTTTTTCCCTCCTATACACAACAAAAATTTGGACTTGCCTTTAATTCATTTTTCTATTATTAAAGACACACATTTATAGTACATGAACTTTTCCATTTGTATACATTTGAATTTTTTTTACTTTTATTTTTGAACTCCAAAGCTCCCCAAATAATAAGTGAACTTCTTTGTGGATTGAGATAATTATTTTAAAATGACAAAAAAAAAAACAAATTTTCTTTTGTGTTTCGAACTTAGAACATGGAAATAAAGGTGAAGCTCTCTCGCAAGAATTTTGAACTTCCCCGGATAGGATAGAGCACTTGAACTTCTTTCAAATAAACCCTTTTTTAAGCTTTTATTTTTCTATATCTTTTATTCTGCACCAGAAATGCATTCCTTGCAGTACTTGAAATTTCTGTTGTTTTCACTATGAACTTCGTAACATTTTGTGATACGTCGAATTACACGCAATTGAAGACGGAAGTCTATTTTTGCCATTTTAAAACATGTAATTGGAGGGCGAACGGCGTCCCGCAAATATAAATTCTGAAAACGTGACACAGGTTGCACGGAACTTCTTGCAACAAACATTTAGGCTTTTAGTTTGATTCCTTGTATTTCTCCTGAAACGTATTCCTTATAGTAGTTGAACTTCTTGTTGGTTTCAGTTTGAACTTCTGTCACGTTTTATGTCGTAATTCCTCACCGTTCGTGGGAGTTCACAAATGATAAACATTAGAAACGGTAGAGAAAAGATGATTTTTTATACGGTTTAGTTTAAACTTTTCTTTTAGAACAACAGTACACCAATTTGTTTTACCATTTTCTTTTGGAATAAGGCATACAATATAACCTCGGAAAGTTGGTGAACATTAGAAGGAAACTTTTTTCACATTGTAATGGATAGAGAGAGTGTTGTGTATGTTTTTGCAGAAGTAATACCACGCGTGAACAATCATTGACAAGAGTTTTTGAAACATCTCGGCCACCACATAAACTTTTAGCAAAAGTATCTTTAGACTTTCCTTTTATTTCCTTTTTTGTTATATGAAAAAAAACTCCCTGTAGTAGTGAACCGCTGTAGTTTCACTTCAACTTTCTGTGTTTCTTTTATTTGAACTTCACAGTTTTTTATTTTTGAGTGTAAAGATTTGTTTGGATTTTCAAACAAATATCTGATTTCACTGTTTTTTCACTTTTGAACTTCATGATGGATGTTTTAATAACAATGGATAATGAGTTTTTAAAAAGGATAAAATCTATATTTTTAAATACAATCGAACACTTCGTTGTTTTAGTTGAACTTCTAGTTTTAAGAAACAGGGGAAAGGAAGATCTTTTAAAAACTTTTTAGTGTTCCTTTATTTTAATTTGAACTTCTTCATTTTATTATTTAGTTACGAGAAAAATCGAGTGTTTTTTATGAATTCGGACTTCATGTTTTTTAATTTGAATCTTAATATTTTTTTTGAAAAAATGTTCTTTAAGCTAAAGTATCAAACCCTTTTAAAGAATAAATTGAACTTCTACTTTTATTTTTCCTATAAACGGAAAGAATTTGACTTTTCCGGTATACATCAACTAATCCTTTATTTAATTTGAACTTTTCATATGTTCTCTAGTAACCAGTGAAAAATCTGAGGTTTTTTGATTTAAAAATGAACTTCTATGTTTTGTAATTTGGACTTCCTGGTTATTTTTTAGTTAGTAACGAAAAAAAAACCTAGATTTGTACATAAATATAAACTGGTCCGTTATCTTAAATTTGAAACTTCGTGTTTTAAAAAAAAATTGAAACGAGAAAGTCTTTTTTTATGATTATTGAATTGCTTATGTTTTAAAATTTGAACTATGGTTTTTATTAGAAACAGTTTTAAATATCTGCTTCAAAGTCTCAGATGGCACGGTCTTGATTTTTTGAACTACTGGTTGTGATTTTATTTGAACTTCTTTTGATTCCCCATAAGCAGATTTGGAATTTTCAAAATTTTGATAAAAAGCGAAACTTCGTTATTTATTTTGACTTTTCTTCCATTCTTTACTAATAGAAAACAAGCTAATTTTTGTATAAACATCAAATTGCTCCTTTATTCAATTTGGACTTCTTAGTTTTTAAATTTGAAAACTTCTGTTTTTTCAATTAGGAGTGTGAAAAAATTACGAGTTTACTATAATATCAAAATGCTGTGTTTATTTTAATTTTGAAATTCTAGGTTTTTTTGAAGCAGGAAAATTCTTTTTTTAATAGAAATTTTGATTTGCTCTTTTTTTAATTTGAACTTATTTGTTTATGATTATTTCAGTAGCGGTTAGGAAATCCGGGGTTTTAGTTAAATATTGAAACCGCTTCCGTTATTTTTTGTAATTATGAACTTCTAGGTTTTTTTTAGAAATTGGGTAAATCCTTTTTTATAACCTTTTTTGATGGTTCGTTATTTAATTGAACTTGTTGGGTTTTAGTTTTTAGGAACATGAACAAATACGAGTTCGTAATATAACATGAAACTGTCCGTCATCTATGATCATGTATTTTTTTTTTGGGATGAAGTTTGTGAACACATTTGATGGATGGTTGTTGACCTCTTCAGCACCACATCACCTCACACTCAAAATCCTTCTCCCTAACAAGATTCTTCCGAATCATATACCCGGTAGCCCCCAAATTACAAATTTTATGAAATAAAAGCTGCCGAATTATGTTGTGTGGCGAATAGTAAACTTTTTTCTTAAATCCAAACCATTTGTGGGTGAATTTGTCAGGGTTCTTTTTAGAAAAACCAGTAAACATTTTCTGATAGTATTTTTTTGTTTTTTCTATGAGAAGAGTTGCAGAAACACAACAAAACAAGCGTTCGTTACTTTTCTGGTGCACACAATAATATTTTCTGGTTGCACACAATAAATTCGGAGGAGAAAAAAGGTCAGTTTTTTTTCTATGGGGATACAACAAGTAATGCAACGGATCTGATGAACAAAAACCCCAACTCATATTCCCAAACCACAGTGTGTGTGGTGAGTTGCGTGGGTCTTCGTGCTCCAGCTGTGGATGCACATTGACTCTCCACCTGTGTGTCACTCGCCTCACAGACACAACAATGACGCGGAAGAGGCACGCCAAGCTCTGTTCGATGGTGATGAGACTATGTACATTAAAGAAAATTGCACAGTTCTTTGTGTACTCGGCGTGGTGTTGTGTTGGGCAGCAGCGGGCTCTTCTGACGTTGACCACAAGTCATAAAACTAACACGGTCAGGTGAACCTAGGCTTTCTGAAGTCGAACTTCATAGGAAATTGGGAAAAGCCTAGTGGTTGGTGTTACAGGTTTTCGCTAGCCATATGGTGGAAGGAGGAAAGGGCGCAGCAGAACCCCGAGCCCGGATCGCCTGTCGCCAGCATCTGATCCATTTCACCAACACAAAAATGAGATGAGCTGAGAGCACGGGAGATCTGGAACTACCAAGGATGCTCTGGATCAATTCTCCCCAACCAAGGCAAAATTGAAGGAGATAGCACCGGGGATTGCAGGGGCTCGTCAGGCGCGAGCCTCTAGTGTTGCTGCAGCCACGGGGAGAAAGAAAGCCAGGGGCTTGCTTAAGCAGTCCGGTAGGGACTCTAACGCGAGCACAATGCCAGACAGTGCCGCGGACGCTCAATCCAGGCCGTTAACGAGTGGTGGCGGTGAAGACAAACCAGCAGAGAGGCGGAGCTTCAGCACAGAACCAGCAGTGGGGTGCGGACAGCCGACGGCGATCCGTGCAACATTGGGAAACCAACCACCATCACCGGAGGAGGCGGCAGAGTGATCGGCCGTCCAAACGCCGAGCAAGCACTGGGCCACCTGGAAGGGGACCCGGTGGAGGATCCGGGTGGCAGGTGGTCGGAGGGGTAGCGCCGGATCCAGGGGTTGTCGAGGCGGTGGGTCAGCGGCCTGGACGAGGCACGACGGCCTGATCCAGTATGGCGGAGCCGCATCGCCGGTGCGGAGGCGGGGCTCGCGACGGCCGAGATCCACGGCGGTGGTGGGGTTGTGGGGTTCCCCGGCGACGCGTGAGGGGTTTGTGGTGGTGGTCGGAGCGAAGATCCCGGCGTTGGCGGGGCTGCGGGGTTCCCCGGGTTCGCGCGGGGGTTGCTTGCAGGGGTGGTCGCGGCCGCGGCCGAGAGAGGACGGTGGAGGTGGGCCGGCGGCGCCTAGAAGATCAAGTGGAGGGGGGCAGGCGGTTGCTGCATGGAGGGGGGGAAGTCGGGGTTGGGGGAGATCGTGGGTTGAGTGGGGGTGCCCGATTTTTCTTCATACCGGTCGAGAGTTCGGGAGGAGACTCCTCCGCCCCGGCGCGCGTGATACAATAGTTATTCTAATCCCTGATATAGAACAGCGTTACATATATATATATATAATATATATAATATATATAGAGCAAACGTCTTGATTGCTTGGCCTCCAATATTGAGATTTTATCACAGTCATTTTGAACCTCGAGGTGTGTAAGAACGAGGTTCAATAGCTCCTGGAACGGGCTCTCTTATATATCTGAGACCCAGAGGGAGGTGTGACACCAACGGCGGAGCTAGTGTAGAAACGTTGGTGGTTCAGTGAAACCAATTGTTTTTCTCCGCCACCTACAATAGGTATTGATTTGCTTGACTTGAACCCCCACAATAAAAAGTCTAGAGATGACCCACGAAAATATGATTGAGGGGGGGGGGGCCATTGGCCCTAGCCTTGGATTAGATTTTTTTCACAAGATATATGAAAATGTTGTAGCAAAACTCCGCCACCGAATTACAATAGTTAATTCAGACCCAAATTCCTTAGCGGAAACACATAGCAAAAATTCCCGGCCTCCCTTCCTGTGTGACGGGTGCCCAGCTGCATCCCTGACAACGCTCGCTTCGACGCCAATGCTACTTCAACCACGCCAACCCGAAGCAAAATTCCGTCGGCCAAAAGACCCTGCTGAAAGCGAATACTTCCTCGACATCTCCTTCGATTGGGTCTCCTTCGCCACAACTACGTGTTAAATCGTGAAGTCTACGATGTCCTTGGCTACCACCGGGACTATGAACAGGTTCAAGACCATCAAGTTGCAATGGGATCCAGGGCGAGGGCATTGGCTTGGGGTCAAGCCAAAGATGGGGGCTTGTCCCTTGACCACGCCCATGGACCGGGAGAGGATGCAATGAACAAGCGATTAGTGGACCACGGACGGAAGCTTGTTCTTGTCTACCTCTCGCTCCCCATTTCTCTTATCCCGAGCGAGCTTGTAATCGACCCTTGCTACTTTTTTTTGAAACGCGCGGGGTCATCTGCTACTTCAATTCGATGAGATATCATAGATGGAGAGTGTAGTGATGTATTGGGTTGCTGATGAACCCAAACCCATGTCACTTGTCCCGGGGAACGCAGGAATGCTGGGGAATATGATGGAGACCAGTCTATCTTAAATCCATAAAATGATCTGCGACTTTTTTGGTTCCTTGGCTTGGGGCTACCAACTACGGAGTATTTTGGTTGCTTTGGCTCTGATGCTACCAAACGAGATAAACTTGCAATGCAGTGCAATTACGAGGCACATAGAGGGTAACGTCTCCGCTGGATAACAGGTCCTGTTCTTGGGAGCTATGAGATGAAGTGAAATCACGGTCGCATTGCGCCTCAAAAGCATACCAAAGATGCAAGGGCACAAATTAAATGCCATATACAAAATGATGTCATAAGAGGATTGAGGTTGCCATCTCAATTTAATAATTAGTCAAATCAAAAAGTAGATGCTAAGATTTGTGTTGCTCAAAAGTTTGAACACAGAGTGGGCTACAGATCGTTGCCAGCCAGGACCATTAAGGACTTGCAAGAAGTCTCTGCCCACGTGGCGATTGTTCGGGCGAATGGTCCGGCGACTGGCGGATGCCGATTCTTCGTCCCCCTGATTCTTTCACACTGCAGTCCCATCTTGTTCCTCCGTTGATCTACTTGCTCCACCATCATTTCTCCTCCTCCTTCCCCTTGTTCTTCCCCGCGTATCTTCCACAAGACTCTCTTTCTTATCTTGATTTCCAAATCTCGAGATCTGATGATTCGTTGATAGCTGCCAGTTTCAATATTTCTGCGGACTCTTTTCCCCATCGTTCTCCCCCCAGATTGGCCTTCCACTGATTCCCCATTCCTTTTGTCCTCACTTTTCTTTTCTTAGGAGTTGTTCTTATTCCTACCAAATCCCCTGCTGGACTGATGGAAGCTTGTAAGCGTGGAACGCAGGGGGTTGGGAAATTCACGGGCTGTTAGAGGACTTCTGGATGTTCAGAAGCGAGCCAGCGATCCCCCACCGCGCACCTTCTTTTATTATCTTGAAACCAAGATGGATGAAAGGCAAAACAGAAGTTCGTTGGTGCTTGGTTGCAAAAACATTGGAGGTGAAAAATTGTGATGGTCAAAGCGGTGGACTGGCTTGTTTGAAGATGGAATACGTCAAAGTTTTTTAGGTTGTGTCACCGCTTCTAATATTGAATGCCGAAATTACATGGATGCTGTGTGGCTTATGGAGGTTTAACAGGGTTCTATGGAGACCACATGTTACTATGCCGTTTATTTGTCGGTGGCGTGCCTCCGTAGTTTGAAGCATAACAATCTCATCCGTGGATCTTCATGGGAGATTACAAGAAATTCTTGTCAGACTGAGCAAACAAGGTGGTCGGCACCACCTATACAAGCTGTAGGGATGTTTTCGCCGATTGCCTTATGATTGTGATCTTGAAGGACCTTGGTTTTGAAGGAGATGTATCACCTGGCGAAAACCACAATCATCGTCAGAAGAGAGAACTATGTGCGAGAACGTCTGGGGGACTCGAGCCGTGAGAGGATCTCAAGCTCACCTGGAGGGCCCTTCGTCCTTCCACACATGTACCGAGATGCTGTCATCCACAAACCGGCGCTAATGCACAAAAGACAGAGTATTTTGAATCAGCCGGCTTTATGTACGACACCGACAGGTTCGGCAAATAAAGTGATCAGTCGATGTGTCCTTACTGAGTTTAAGAATTCATAAGCACGCAAGGCTGAGTAGTATAATATCAGAAACAACAGGGCACAAGTACTACACTTTAGTTTCAGCTTATTCTTATACATAGCGGGGGGCTACACCTCTAATAACCAAAGACAGTAGTAGATAAATTGGTTATAGTGCATATGCACATGCACTTGATAGACAAGCTTTCCTCTATTTCCTCTGACGTTTATTTAAGGATCTAAACAAAGACTCTAATTTAAACACCCTGGGCCTAGGTGTTGATTTATTCCTCGGCCTCCTCTAACTCCTCACCATGCCCACTTTCCCGCACACTCTGCGCATATCAGAGAGAAAGAAGGAAAATAATGGTGAGTATTGTGGGACATATCAGCAAGAATCGTATCAGGAATCTAAGAAAGCAATATAAAGTAGGTGACAAATTAACATGTACAATAAATGAGGTAGAGTAGCCTACAGGACCTCCGGTTACCTTTACTAGGAGGCAAGATGGATTAAACTTAGCGCAAACCTCATAAGCAAAAATGTCTCATGTGCAGGAGAACATAGCTAATAAACTCGTCGCATAATCTCCACCAATGGTAAGATACCTAATCACTCCGCCGAGAAGCAATAACGAAACGCCGCAAAGTCCTAAACAGCGTTGATAGTGAAGAGGGTCATACTTCCACAGTCTCACACTAGAGTTCACCGGCACCTAAAATAAATAGCACCATCCGCTACCGTATATTCAACACGACACACACACACATCCCGTTTATCCCCAACCCCTGTGCGCGCCCCCCCACCCTCGACCACTATTTTATACCCTACACACACTTCCATCGATCTCAAAAACGGTTGTAGAGTTATGTCTTAAATTATGTTCAAACAGTGTGCCCGGTATAGCGCTAATACTCCATCAATCGCATCAGAACCCTCAAACCAAACACTGATGGGTTCTCTACAGAGCCATAACTAATAACCATTCCCAGCATGTTCTATTAAATCAACTCGATATTTCATATGTAAAAACATAATGCTAGTGACCAATTATTGGTTAACATATATTAAAAGCTCAAGTTGCAGAAAGGAAGACTGATATGCACACAAGTTTGCCTTCCCTAGCAGCGGTTCCTCCTCGGACATAATTGAGCTCCAACCTCACCTGGTTCCCAAATCTCTCCTAGTTCTCCGAAGATAGGTCGCTGTCCTCCAAGTTGCTATAAACTAGGGTGGAGAATTTTCTGGGTGTGGGGCGAGATGCACTGGGAGACGGGGAAGCCTATAGTAAGCGAGCAGAGGGACACGGAGACACGAGAAACTGTTGATCCTTACCTATAAGGAGACGCCAACGGATTAGATGGACCTCACAAGCAAGTTACCCTGGTTAGTTATGTATCTATACATTTGCTGCCTCGCCTCCCACGTTGCCCTGATATTTTAGATATACAACAATGGAATGGTTGGTACATGTACTCTACTGGATATTGTTAGTATATATTATATATTATAGTTTTATCTGATAGTTCCACAAAATAATCACAACATAATTACCCTTTGAAAACTAAATTATTAATCACATTTTTTTTTAGGTTATTAACACCGGCCATCATCGTGGATACCGAAAGTGAGCCCACGCGACAGGATTGTCAATCATACTTTCGTTTTGGGCCCGATGGATTCAGGAAAGATAGTTGACGCACAACTGGTCGAAGAGGCATGGAATGAAGCATCCTGGTGAATGAGCAGGTCACACTTCAGAGGCACTTCAAAGTGTGGCTTCTTGCCTTACTGACTGGAGGAACCAAAACGTGCTAGGTGATTGGAGAAGAGAATAAGACAGCTAAAAAAGACCTAGACCGTGCGCTTGCGTGCCCCCAAATCTCGGAGATGCGTTAAGGCAAGGAACACACTTCTACGATACAGATGGATAGCCTGGAGGAGCAAAGGACATACTTAGGCGACACGGGCACCACATGGATTGGCTTAAATGGGAGACGCAACACAAAGGTATTCCATACATGATGTTCTGAGAGGAAGGAAAATAAATAAAATCAGCGGTTGCAGAAAGCAAGATGGTGTGGGGTGGAATCTGATCATGCGTGAGGGGATATATTACTGACTTCTTTCTGGGTTGTTTTCATCTCAGCATCTGCAGATATTGATAGGGTCTCCGACAGCAGGCATGTCGAAGACTCGCATTAGCCCAGACATAAATGACTCCCTTTGTGCCCCCGTCGATGCCAGATGAGGTCTCTAAAGCCTTATCTGTCTGGAGATTAAAAGGCCTGGCCCGGAGGGAATGCCTGCAAATTTTTAAGCATTTCGGAATTAGTGGAGACCGAGTCAAGTCAGAGGTGCCTCCAGGTTATGACGGAGTGGTGATATCCCAGAAGCGCTGGAACGAAACCACAGTTGTGCTAATACCCAAGTGTAAGAATTCTACCCGCATAAAAGATTTGAGACCAAATAAGCCTTTGTAATGTGTTGTTCCAGCTAATTATCCAAGGTGCTAGCAGTTAGAATGAGGTTTTCTTGAAGGAGATCATATCAACCAAACCAAAAGTGCCTTTGTTCCAGGCTGGTTGATCTCTGACAATTCCTGCTGGCCATGTTGAATGACTCACTATATCAAGAATAGGAGAGGGAGGCAAAAGGGTTATGGCAATCAAATAGAAGAGTAAAGCCTATGACCGGGTTGTTTGAATGGGAGTTTTTGGAGATGATGCCTATTAAGCTGGTTTTCAGCAAAGCTGGGTTTTCTTTGCTGATGAAGTGTGTCTCGAACAGTGAATACCGTTTAATATCAATGGGGGAAACTCATCCGAGACCATCATCCGCAGCGAGGCTTGGGCCAAGGTGACACCTTTTCCCCCATATTTTTCTAATTTGCGCTGAGGATTTCGTCCCTTATCCATGTGGCAGAGTCAACAGGGGCTGATTGAAAGGGCATACAAATATGTCCCTAGGCACCAGCATGTTTTCCCATATGCAACTTTGCGCAGATGATCCCTTCTGCTGCTGAAGGCTGCTAAAGTACGCAAAGAGTTTACAAATAATCCGGGATGATATGAGGGCTGGTTCAGGGCAATGATCAATAGAGATAAGAGCAGTATTTTGTTCAGCTCGAATGTTTCACCAAACTGCCAAATCTCAAGTGAGTGAAAATGAACACCTGCATCTTGTATCTGAAGGTTCGAAACTGAGCGATAACCTTTGGCTTCCGGTTTCTATTGGCCCGTTCAAAAAAACTAGGGTCTTCCAGTATCTGAAAGAAGAAAATCTGGCAAAGAATCAGAGGTTGGAAGGAGCAAATGCTTTCAAAAGAAGGAAGGAAAATCCTATTCAAGGCGGTTTGCACAGGCGATTCCCACCTACGCCATGGGATGTTTTGACCTCAACAAACTCTTTGTGACGAGATCTCAAACATGATTTGCGCACCCACTATGGTGGAAGCAGATGGACAAGGAAAATAAGATGCATTGGATTGCTCAGGATAAGTTGTAAAACCAAAGAAAGATGGGGGTCTAGGTTTTCCGTGAATGTGCACCTTTTCAAACCGCAATGTAGCAAAGCAAGCATGGCGGATCCTTCAAGATCCTTATCTCTCGTGCTGGTGTGCTAGCGCGCTCGCATTCCTGACGGAAAAAATATTTCACAGCAAGCCAAGCCAAGAGCGGGAATTTCCACACTTGGCAAAGTATGCTAAAGGGGCTTGACCCTGCTTAAGCCAAGGCATTGTGTGGCGAGTTGGAAAGGGTCAGACATCAAGATCTGGGACGACCCATGGTTGCCCCCGAGAGGGAATTATCGCCGACCCAACTCGACTAGTGGCCCAACCTTTTGGAGAATGTGGAGGACCTCATTAAACCGCGGTGACCGGTTCTGTGGGACGTGGAACTGTAAACCAAACGTTCTGCACCGCGAAGACGCCAAGGTTATATTTACAATCCAATTTTTGAAGGTTTTGAGGGGGGGGTGAATCCATAGCAGGCTCCTGAGCCAAAAGGGATTTCACGTGAAAGTTCCGATATAAGTGAATCTGCAGCTGAGAGCAGAGGAGGAATGGGGAGAACTGTCTACCAGCACTGCAACAATTCGGACAAGCCAGACTACTTCAAGTGGGGCAAAATTTGGCCATCTAAATGTACTAAAGAAAATTGCCAATGTTACTCGGGAGATGTACCACATAACAGGGTTGCCGCTACGAAAAGAACATTAGACGCCGAGGCATGGACATTGATTACGCTCTATCCATGATTGTCGACGACTTGATGAAGATGGGGCCATTTTTTTTTCAAAATGCAAGTTTGCAAGGGCCTGTGGGCGTGGCAATCCTAGAGAGCAGTCGGCTGAAGCTTCGTAGCATGTTCCTCCGCTCAAGAAGGAGTAACGATGAATATGTCAGTTTGGGGATCAAATGGACTATGCAAGATACCAACACTGCTAGGGTGTATCTGGTCGGCAAGAAAAGAAAATAATTCAATGCTGGTGAAAATGCTCCCACGGCTGATGCTGGTTGCAGCGAACTGAAGCCTAACATTATCCTTCAGTTTACTGAACACCTGAAGATGGGGAGACCAAAGGCCAAAACAAACAGGAGGTTGCAGGTGGTACCGCCACCATCAAATTTCATAAGGATAATTTTTGATGGTGCTTTCTCAGTCAATTCCCGAGGGGAGGATGGGGTTTCTGTGCCAAGAACTGAGGGAAAGGTTCAGTCTGGGGTGCAGGCATGGGGCCTCTGACTCATCTATCTGACCTCTCCCAAAGCTTGAAGCTTTTGCTTGTATGAGGACAATTCAGTTTGCCCGAGATGCTGGAATGAGCCGGGTCATCTCGAAACGATGCTACAAAATTTGAAGGATGCCTTGTGTTCGCAAATGATATGATCTCTCACAGCACAATCCCCACCCACGCTCATCAACGGGTATATCTTTAGGGAGGCGGAAGTATAGTTGTTTACTAGTTTTTTTTGTTTTATAGAAGTACAAAGTGTATCCTGTGGTACGCGAAATGTAATCGTGTGCTCATAATAGCGGGCCGGATGCATTCTATGAAAGCCTGGTGTGCTCATATGTGGGGCATGGTACGGTTCAGACATTGTAATCTCTGATGTAGACCGCAGGATTGCGTCTATGGAACTAGTTCTCATATGTTGATGGCATGGTACGGTTCCCGACCTTGTATCTGTGATGTAGCCAGCGAGTATGTTGTGCCAGGTGGTCTAATGGGAATCTATGTTTTCCGATCAAAAAAAAGGAAGGGCAAAACTGAAAGAACCTGCAGCTTGGCTCAGTATGACCAATCGAACTCATGTGCAAGCAAACTTGTGTTAAAGCCGAATCAAACTGCTGAATCAAACTCCTGTGACCAAAAACAAAAATTCGAATATACTACAAGCCAAATGGAAGCGTGGAAATCCACACGTTTGTGCCGTCAAAGCTTTCTTTGTGACTGTAGGACCCAATGGAATGTTACAACTAAGAGCAGAAGTAAAAATATTCAGCAGATGATCTTCCAGTGTGAGAATGACAATGCTTCTAAACAATGTGCCAGACGGAAATTTGTATCGACGAAAAAATGTTAGTAGATGTCCCCTACACCTCCCATCCAACACTAATAAGCATGGTAAAAGAAATAAAAAATAAGTTGAAAGACAAAGTAATGACGAAAAACTCTGAAAGAAGTCGTTTGCTCCTTTCGTGCCAATATGAACTGGACGACTTATTAAAAGGAAAATAGCTAGAAAAATTTGCAAATTCAGTGGCATCAAAACTTATGAACATAGACGCAGGATAAACTCGCACTGTGCAATTTCATTTTAGGCCCTGATGAACCTCATTCCCATGACAGAAAGACACAAGGTGTAAAGGCACATAAAACTGATGGAGCAAGGCTAGTTAAACTACAAAGCTATTAACACCACAACCCCCTCGACAACAACAAGCGCCATACCACCACCCCCCCAATCAGCCCCACCAAAAAAAAAACAAAAAAAAAACACGGGGGCGGATTTAGCATAACAAAAAACAAAAAAATAAAAAACAAAAAAAACAACCACAAAAAAAAACACAAACACATAAAAAACAAAAAAAAAAAAAAACAAAAAAAAAAAATAATAAAAAAAACAAAAAAAAAAAAAACAAAAAAAAAATAAAAACAAAAAAATTAAAAAAAACAAAAAAAAAATGATGAAACGGGTTGTAAACAAAACAACAAAAAAAAAACAATAACCAAAAACCAAACAGAACGAAAAAAAAAACAAGAAAAAACAACACAAAAAAAAAACACAAAAAAAAATACAAACAAAAAACAAAAAAAAAAAAACAAAAAAAAACAAAAAAAAAAAAAAAAAAAACAAAAACAAAAAAAAAAAATAAAAACAAAAATAAAAAAACCAAAACCAAAACAACAAATAAAAAAAAACCCACCAAACCAAAAATAAAAAAAAAAAAAAAAACTGGATAATAACATCCATACCCAGTAACTGTCCATAACATAGCAGATAGTTACATAAATGCTAAGGTCGTTGAATATACACATGCAGATTGATAAACTCAACAAGGGGCTCAAAATTGTCTAGAAAATTGCATCCATGTTGCTGAATACAAACGATTACCACCCGATTAATAGTTCATTCAACTAATGGGCTAAACGAAAACGCGTACATAGAAATTTCTCAGCACCAAAGGCAACAGCTAGATGAACGCAAACGCCTTTGCCAAGTGCAAGTCAAACCATTAACCGCATTAAATTAAGGATGAAAACGTTAACAGCCCACCTTTATCCCCAACTACTGAAATGTGCCGTACTCTCGCTCAATCTGAATGGTCACATGGACTGATGTTGTACTTCTGCTTGATGTACCCCAATGCCTTGTCAAGCCTTTTAAAACTCAGCATCAGCATCCTGCGTGATACGTCACATGCATTGCCAAGAGCACCTTCCCCACGGTTGATAGCCCAGATGTGCAGTCATGGACAAGCAATCCACCTTCATCTCACGGAGGACCAATTCTCAAGTTGGTGGCATCGATTTCACGGGGCGTGATCTCATAAGGATCAAGTAGTATGTTCCGGATAGTTGTGGATGAAGAAGAGCAATGGGATATAAATAATAAGCTATTACTAGAAAGTTATGAAGAAGAAGAAGTAGATTTAGAAGATAAAAATTATGATGATTCAGAACAAAATAATGATTTTTATAACTCACTAGATGATGTGGGATTGCATAATTTAGACAATGCAATGGAAGCCATGGAAGTAGAAAATAGTGGTAAAAGAAGAAGCGATATGGGGAATTGTCAGTAAGAAGAGATGAGGAAAGGGAGAGACCTACCAGATCAGCTGGACAATGGCCTTCAGAAAAAGATGATTACCAACCCACATATATTCCCGGACAATATAGATATATGGGTACTAAGAGAAGAGAATTTGAAAGACCAGTACAATTTCAAAATTATAAGAATGATGGTGCTATATTAAATTTAGCAGCCCATGACCTGATAGATTGGCCGAATATAATTAGCATATGGAAAGGTTTAATAGTTCAAAAATATAGACAGAACTAGCATAATATAGGCACTAAGGTAGAAGATATGATAACATATCTTGAAACATTTCTAGGAGAATCCGTAAAAGTCCTACTGGAGCAATGGGTAGAAGCGTGCCCTAATCAATATCAAGAATTAAAAAGAGCAGGAAGTAATCCAAATAATTTTGCAAATGTTATTTCAAATATGATCATAGCAGAAGATCCAGAATTAGGACATACCGCATTACAAAATGAAAGGTTGAGAGAAATAGAAAAATTAACGCTGACAAGCTGGAAAGGCATAGAGGAATTCTCTCAGCATTACTTATATAATGCTACCACTGCTAAGCAAGGCTTTAATATAGGGGTAGTAGAAAGATATTTTAATAAGTTACCTGGCCCTCTAGGATCTATAATATTTGAGGAATATAAAAAAGAATCAGGAGAAAATATTGTAAACATATCCCAAGCCATAACGTTTGTTTTTAAGCAGCTAAGAAGGATATGTACAGGTATACAAGCTCAAAGATCTATGAAGAAAACAGATTATAATTTTTGCAATAACATTGTCCAAATACCATTAACGTATGGAGAAGAAAGGTATAAGAAAAAAAATATTATAAATCTCAAAAAAGAGATAATAGAAATTTTAGAACCAAGAAAAGATTTTTCTAAGAAGGTCAGATAATAGAGCCCATTTCTACATAAAAGAAATGTAAGAAGAATAATCCTAGAAAGAATTATGATAAAACATGCAGATGTTTCATAGTAACTCTCCAGATCACCTAAGTAGAACCTGCCCCAATAAAGACTAGAGAAGATACTCTAGTAAATATGAAGAACAAGAAAGAATTTTAATTATAGATAGTGTTAATGAAAATATATTAACATGTGATGATGAATTAAAAGATGATGAGTCAATATATTCAATTATTGAAACAGATGAAGTAGAAAATGAGACTCAAGAATATGATTCAAGTGAAGATGAGATAGACTTAATAGATGAATTATCAGGTTTAAAAATAGAGATGATGAACCAAGTAGATTGCGAACATGATTGGATTAAAGGAAAATATGATTATAATATCAAATGTGCTTTTTGTATATATTATCCAAGCCAAGATAATAGGTCCACATGCAGCTTATGCCTAAGGCAAGCTTGCGCCTCCTGTCTAAAAGCCAAAGATCAGATAGCGAGACAGGAAATAGAATTTGAACCAAAAGAAAGAATATTATCTAGTAGAGTTAAAAATCTAGAAAATAGAATAAATGTACTAGAAACAGAGCTAGAAATATTAAAAGATAAGCTAAAGAATAATAAAGAACCAGAATATGGTGCTGGAAGCACAGAAATAGAGGAAGGAATGGTTATAAAGTAGTATGTGAGCATATTAAAGAATAATGTCGTATCTAATATATCCTCTTAATCATTAATATTACTGATGATGAGGAGAGGACTAAACCCTCAAGGGTTTGAAGCAATCAGCTTTGGGGCTGAGAATAGTCTGAAGATATTTGAGCCAAATACTTCTAATTTCAGGCCCAAGAAGTATATGTATCTAGATGAAGTTCAAGGATGCATACTTGATAATTTCTGGAATCAATATAACAACAAAAGAGATGATAAAGGATATATGCTATCAATCCTGAATAGTCTAGTAGAATATTTCAATATGTTAAATAAAGGAAAAATGATGAATAAAGGATAAACGTCCGCAGAGAATATGGAATATGCAGAACACAAGACGATGTATGTCTTGTTTGAAGGAAAAAGGCCAGGAATATATACTTCATATGAAGAAATAAGTATAGAAAAACTAATAGCAAAGAAAAATGGAGAAAGCATAAACTGGAAAAGTTATGCTTGTGCAGATGAAGCTTTAAAATATGCAGAGGCTGTCATAGGACCTAAATATTATATACAGCCATCAGCCCAAGAATATATCCACAAGGTCAATAGTATAAATAATGCCAATCCGGCAACAGCAGTTCTCGGGAAGTTGAAAATAGATGAATCAAGCTCCGACTATGAAAAAGAAAATATTTCTCCAAAATATAAAACATATAAAGAATGCCTTGTCAAAGGAGTGGATCCTTTGGATGGGGAATAAATAGATATGAAAATAGATGAAAAATGGGAAGATATGTCAAAAGTTTGGAAAGAAGAATTGAAAATAGAATTGAAAGAAGAAATATTAAAGGAATCAAGACAAGAAATAGTTGAAGAAATAAAGAAAGAATGCGATCGAAAATATGTTTCTCATTTGTCTAACGATGATCATATGGACATCACTGGGCATGGACAGCATATTGATTAGCAATTAATGATACATGAATATTGGTATTAATCAATAGGCCATATACTTGAATTGATATTGCTATCAATTTTTCGGGCGTGGAGGACCTCCCCCGAATATTGATGCAACCAGAATATTGATATGGTATATCAATTATATTGGTGGGGAAGACCCCCCGCACATATAAAAAAAATATTGTCATACATCAGATGCTAGAATATTTGCATCAGAGAAGAAGGCGGAGTTTAAGATTCAAGCCAACAGTGTGAGCAATCTCTGTGTATTGCTCATATAATTAGAAGACACTAGAGTCAAGCCAATCATCCACCGAGAGACAATGCCCACGTGAAAAAAGTAAAGATTCCTGAAGATTGAAGTTTGTCGGGCACTCTCTATAGCACTTATCCATATTTTAGAAGGACAAGCATGTACCCTAGTAGGACACGCGTGCATGCTACCGTATGTAAAATAAATAAGTGAGGGTCTCGCTGGCAGTCGAGGAAGGCTCCCGAAGGCATCGCTGGCAGCCGTCTCGCAGCTATAAAAGGAGAGGAGGAGACACAACACAGCAGAGTGAAGCACAACACCTCAGTCGGAAGAAGCGAGCAAGAGCCAGAGCACTTCGTGCTTAGTAGTTGATTAGCCACCACCACCACTTGTAGAATAGCCAAGAAGGCGCTGAGATCGCCAGGAATCCTAAGGTAATATCGTAGTTCATGTGTAATCCCTTCGAAGTTTTTCCGAAAGGGAAAACCATATGTAAATTATGTTGTTGAAATGATGTAGTTTCTTGGTTTCACTTGGTATTTTTACTTATGAATTTATGGGAAGAATTCTTATGCTAGGGATCCTATAGGAGAAACATCTGCGTGTGTAGTTCTTTGTGTAGCCCAGAGTTGGCGTTGAATGAGAACCTTGTGGCCGTAGAGAAGTGTCCCTTCGGGTGGAACTGCCTGGGAAGACGATAAGAACTTAGCCTAATAAATTTGCAATTAAAACCGTCAAGTGAACGTAACTAGCTACATCCGATGCAACGTAATGATAAATAGGGTGAGTACCGAGTAGGAATATTACACCACTATGCGCACCGTCGGACGAACTGACTAAGCCTCGTCAGCTCCTAATAGATCCTGCATATAAGCAAATATCAGCCAAATTAATCACCAGACACGCACATATTATTGAAATAGTATTGAATAGTTATACCAATTATTTGAATAGTACCAAATAGTAAAGCAAATAGTTGTGAATAGTGAACAATGTTTGCTACACCATGGTGAATAGTAAATTCAATTTGCATTTAATAAACGCATACGCTGATAAAGACCGCGTTCAGCGATCAAATATAGAATATCCATTTTATATACCCAAAGTATAAACACTATTCTGATCACGGGATCAGAATATTATTCTGATCACAACCTGAACTTCCTGAGTTACACAACCTAAACTTCCCTCTGTAGGAACCCGACCTTCGGGCCATCTTCGCAACCGTGTCTCCCCGCGCGAATTTTTCTGGTCAGTCGTGTTCTATGTGATGTAAGTGTAATCTGCAAACGGTTTTTAGCAACTAAATGCCCGTTTTAAATAGGAATCTCGCTCATTGGCGGATTTGCTCTCGGGTCATGATGAAACATGCCTCTGTTGCAATTTTACAGCCTAAGTTGTTCGACCTGAACTTCCCCAGTGCTAGGTTGAACTTCCGCAAACATTGCCCAATTGGGGCTTGCGATATACCGTTGGAAAGCTATGGACACGAGTATCATGACCCAAGTTGAATTTTTGGCAAAATGTAAGCGGTTTAAGAGCAGTTTTGAAAACCATTTTTTCTTCATACAAAAAACATGAATCGTATTTTCGATCACATTTCTAAACCGTTTATCGGAATGAGGCAAATAATATGGCGTTGGAAAGCTACTGCAAAACCGCTCCTTCCACATGTTGAAAGTTTTCTCTAATTTCCTATGGTTAAAGAGTAATTTGGAAAATCATAAAATTTCTCAAACCGAACAGCCGAGTTCGTATTTTCGATGCCACTTCTAAATGGCTAATCCAATTGAGGCAAATGATATGGCATTGGAAAGCTTATGAAAATGCGCTACTTTTCCATGTTAAAAGTTTTTCTAATTTTGAACGGTTTAAAAGTAATTTAGAAAACGGTACAAGTTCCACCGAGTTCGTATTTTCAAGCTAACTTTTTAACCGTACGTCCGAATGCAGCAAATTATATGGCGTTGGAAAGCTTGAACAAATGCGAAACTTTTTGGTATATATTGTTTCTCTCAATTCTTTACGCTTTTAAGTCAATTTTGAAAATGGCTAAAAACGTATTTTCGCTGTAATTTCTACAAAATTTATCGGAACGGGGCAAATAATATACCATTAAAAAGCTACGGAAAATGCGAAACTTTTTCATGTTGATGGTTTTCTCTGATTCCTAGCCGTTTTCAAGTTATTTTGAAAACAGCGAGATTATGCGTTCTGCCTTTATCGCGAAACAGATTCTTCGAAAATGCACCGCGTGAAGAACTTGAACTTCTCGGCATGTCTACTTGAACTTCACTCTGTTTTTCACGTGCTTCTTTTCCTCGTAGCTCTCCATCCACTCACCGGAATTGAGCAAGTGATATACCAATGGAAAGCTGCTGTAAACACGCAACTTTTTCGTGTTGATCATTTTTTCATAATCGCGACGGTTTTAAAAGTTTTTCATCTGAAATTCATTCTGTGCAGTAGTTGAACTTCCTGCTGTTTTCACGTTGAACTTCTGTGACGTATTTTCGTTTGTAATTTTCTCATCCATTCGTCAGTGTTACACAAATGATATTCTTTTTGTACAAACCTATCTCACAATAATTTTTATAACTTTTCTCCGACCGAGGACTTGAACTTATAACAACAAAAAATTTGGACCTTGCCTTTAATTCATTTTTCTCTTATTAAATACACACCTTATAGTACATGAACTTTTTCCATTTTTATAATTTGAATTTTTTATTTTCTTTTTGAAATCAAATTGCTCCCAAATAATAATTGAACTTCTTTGTGGATTGAGATAATTATTTTCAAATGCAAAAAAAAACAATTTTCTTTTTTGTGTTTTCGAACATGGAAATACAAGGTGAAGCTCTCTCGCAAGAATTTTTGAACTTCCCCGGATAGAGCACTTGAACTTCTTTCAACAAACCTTTTAAGCTTTTATTTTTCTATATACTTTTATTCTCACCAGAAATGCATTCCTTGCAGTACTTGAACTTCTCGTTGTTTTCACTATGAACTTCTGTCACATTTTTGTGTATACGTCGAATTACACGCAATTGAAGATCGGACGTCATTTTTTGCCATTTAAAACATGTAATTGGAGGGCGAACGTCCCGCAATATAAATTCTGAACCGTGCACACAGGTGCACGTGAACTTCTTGCAACAAACATTTTAGGCTTTTAGTTTTGTATTCCTTTTATTCTCTCCTGAAACGTATTCCTTATAGTAGTTGAACTTCTTGTTGGTTTCAGTTTGAACTTCTGTCACGTTTTATTGTTCGTAATTCCTCACCCGTTCGTCGGAGTTTCACAAATGATAAACCATTAGAAACTTGTAGAAAAGATGCATTTTTAATACGGTTAAACTTTTCTTTTAGAACAACATACACCAATTTGTTTTTACCATTTTCTTTTGGAATAAGGCATACAATATACCCTCGAAAAGTTGTTGAACATTAGAAACTTTTTTCAAATTTGTAATGGATAGAGAGTTGTTTGTGTATGTTTTTGCAGAAGTAAATACACGGTGAACCTCCTTGACAAGAGTTTTTGAACATCCTCGGCCCACCACATAAACTTTTAGCAAAAGTATCTTTAGACTTTTCCTTTTTATTTCCTTTTTTGTATATGAAAAAAAACTCCATGTAGTAGTTGAACCGCTGGTAGTTTTCACTTCAAACTTCTGTGTTATTTTTATTTGAACTTCACATTTTTTTATTTTTGAGTAAAGATTTGTTTCGGATTTTTCAAACAAATATCTGATTTCACTGTTTTTTCAATTTGAACTTCATGATTGATTTTTTAATAACAATGGATATATGAGTTTTTTAAAAAGGATAAAATCCTATATTTTTAAATAACCATCGAACCACTTCGTTGTTTTAGTTTGAACTTCTAGTTTTTAAGAAAAACGGGGAAAGATCTTTTAAAACTTTTTTAGTTGTTCCTTTATTTTAATTTGAACTTCTTCATTTTATTATTTAGTAACGAGAAAAATCTGAGTTTTTTAT
Source organism: Thinopyrum elongatum (assembly GCA_011799875.1). NCBI lineage: Eukaryota > Viridiplantae > Streptophyta > Magnoliopsida > Poales > Poaceae > Thinopyrum > Thinopyrum elongatum. The sequence continues at coordinate 84,979,050 of CM022297.1, read as the reverse complement.
ATAATTCGGACTTCTATGTTATTTTAATTTGAACTTCTTAATATTTTTTTAGAAAAAAATGTTTTTAAGTAAGTATCAAACATTTTAAAGAAAATTAAACTTCATACTTTTATTTTTCCTATAAACGGAAAGAATTTGACTTTTCCGTATACATCGAACTACTCCTTTATTTTAATTTGAACTTCTTCATATTTGTCTCTAGTAACCAGGAAAATCTGAGGTTTTTTGATAAATATTGAACTTCTCTGTTTTTGTAATTTGGACTTCCTGGTTTTTTTTTTAGTAACGAAAAAAAAACCTAATTTGTAATAAATATTAAACTGGTCCGTTATTTAAATTTGAACTTCTAGTGTTTTAAAAAAAAATTAGAAACGATGAAAGTCTTTTTTTTATGATTATTGAATTGCTCTATTTTTAAAATTTGAACTTCTTGTTTTTTATTTAGAAACAGTTAAATATCTGCTTCAAAGTGGTCTGTTATTTTTTTGAACTATTGTGTTATTTTTATTTGAACTTCTTTTGATCTCCCCATCAGCAGATTTGGATTTTCAAATTTTTATACATCGAACTACTTCGTTATTTTATTTTGAACTTCTTCTTTCCATTCTTTAATAAATAGAAAAAGCTAATTTTTGTATAAACATCAAATTGCTCCTTTTTATTCAATTTGGACTTCTTAGTTTTTTAATTTGAACTTCTGTTTTTTTCCATTAGTAGTGTGAAAATCCGAGTTTACTATAATTATCAAAATGCTTTGTTATTTTAATTTGAACTTCTAGGGTTTTTTTAAGCAGGAAATTCTTTTTTTAATAGAAATTTTGATCTGCTCTTTTTTTTAATTTGAACTTCTTTGTTTTATTATTCTTTAGTAGCGGTTAGAAATCCGAGGTTTTAGTAAATATTGAACCGCTCCGTTATTTTAATTTGAACTTCTAGGTTTTTTTTAGAAATTGGGTAAATCCTTTTTTATAAACATTTTTTGAATGGTTCTGTTATTTTAATTTGAACTTGTTTGTTTTATTTTTTAGTAACATGACAAATACGAGTTCTGTAATATAACATGAAACTGTTCCGTCATCTATGATCATGTATTTTTTTTTTGGATGATAGTTTGTGAACACATTTGATGGATGGTTTGTGTGGCGAACTAGTAAACTTTTTTTCTTAACATCCAAACCATTTTGTGTGGTGAATTTGTCACGGGTTCTTTTTTAGAACCAGTAAACATTTTCTGATAGTATTTTTTTGTTTTTTCTATGAGACAGAGTTGCAGAACACACAACAAAACAAGCGTTCAGTTACTTTTCTGGTTGCACACAATAACTACTTTTCTGGTTGCACACAATAACATCTGGAGAGTAAGAAAAAAGGTCCACGTATTTTTTTCTATGGGGGATTACAACAAGCTAAGCACACGGATCTGCTATGAACAAACCAACTCATCAATTCAACATAGTTGTGAGAGTTGCGGCTGGAAATGCAGTCTAATTAACACATGACGCGGAGCAGCAAGCTCTGTTCGAGGTGAGACAGTGCTAATTAACAAAATTGCACAGTTTTTGTGTCCTCTGGCCGTGGCTGTGTTGGGCAGCAGCGGTGCTCCTTCTTGACGTTGATCCACAAGTCATCCAACTAACACGGTCAGGTTGAACTCTATGCTTTCTGAAGTCTGAACTTCATAGGAATTGGGAAAGCCCCTAGTGGTTGGTGTTACAGTGTTTTCGCTAGCCATATGGTTGAGGAAAGGGAGCAACCCCGAGCCCGGATCGCGCCAGCATCTGATCCATTTCACCAACACAAAAATGAGATGAGCTGAGAGCACGGGAGATGCTGAAACTACCAAGTGATGCTCTTGATCCATTCACCAAGAAAATTGAAGGGAGATAGCACCGGGGATGCAGGGGCTCGTCGGCGCGAGCCTCTAGTGTTGCTGCCGCACGGGAGAAGCCAGGGGGCTTGGCTTAAGCAGTCCGGTAGGGGACTCTAACGCGAGCACCAAATGCAGACCGTGCCCGCGGACGCTCAATCCAGGCCGTTCACGAGTGGTGGCGCGTGAAGAACCAAACCAGCAGTAGAGGCGGAGCTTCATGCACAGAACCAGCAGTGGGGTGCGGACAGCCGACGGCGATCCGTGCAAGTTGGGGAAACCAACACATCACCGGAGGAGAGGCGGCAGAGCTCGGCCGTCCCCAAAGCCGAGCAACGCACTGGGCCACCTGGACGGGACACGGTGGCCGGATCCGGGTGCAGGGGTGGGGTAGCGGCCGGATCCAGGTGTCGAGGCGGTGTAGCGGCTGGACGAGGCACGACGGCCTGATCCAGGTCTGGCGGCGCCGCATCGCCGGTGCGGGAGTGCGGGGCTCGCGACGGCGAGATCCCGGCGGTGGTGGAGGTGTGGGGTTCCCCGGCGACGCGTGGGGGTTGTGGTGGTTGTGGCAGCGAGATCCCGGCGTTGGCGGGGCTGCGGGGTTCCCCGGCGTCGCGCGGGGGTTGCAGGGGTCGCGGCGCCGGCGAGACGGTGGAGTGGGCCGGCGGCGCGCTAGAATCAAGTGGAGGGGGCCGGCGGTGCTGCACTGGAGGGGAGGGAGTCGGGGGTTGGGGGAGATCGTGGGTTAGTGGGGTGCCCGATTTTTTCCTTTCCTACCGGTTCGAGAGTTCGGGAGGAGCTCCTCCGCCCCGGCGCGCCGTGATCCAATTAGTTATTCTAATCCTTGATTAGAACAGTGTTACTATATATATATATATATATATATATATATATATATAGATCAAACGTCTTGATTGCTTGGCTCCATATATTGAGATTTCTATCACATGTCAATTTTGAACCTGCAGGTGTGAAGAACGAGTTTCAATAGCTCCTGGAACTTGCTCTGTCTATATCTTGAGATCCCAGAGGGAGGTGTGACACCAACGGCGGAGCTAGTGTAGAAACGTTGGGGTTCAAGTGAACCCAATTGTTTTTCTCCGCCACCTACATATAGGTATGTATTTGCTTGACTTGAACCCAATAAAAAGTCTAGAATGACCCCATCGAATAATATGATTGAGGGGGGGGGGGGCATTGGCCCTAGCCTTGGATTAGATTTTTTTCAGCAAGATTATATTGAAAATTTGTAGCAAACTCCGCCACCGCATACAATAGTTAATTCATACCCAAATCCTTAGCGAACCCATTAGCAAAATTCCCGGCCTCCCCTCCTGTGTGACGGGGCCCAGCTGCCATCCCTGACAACGCTCGCTTCGGACGCAACTGCTACTTCAACCACGCCAACCCGAAGCAAAATTCCGTCGGCCAAGACCCTGCTGAAAGCGACTACTTCCTCGACATCTCCTTCGATTGGGTCTCCTTCGCCACAACTACTGTTTTACATCGCTGAAGTCTACGATGTCCTTGGCTACCACCGTGACTCTGAACAGGTTCAAGAACATCAAGTGCAATGGGATCCAGGCGGGCATTGGCTTGGGGTCAAGCCAAATGTGGGCTTGTCCCTGGACCAACGCATGGACCTGGGAGGATGCAATGAACAATCGATCTAGTGGACCACGGCACGGCAGCTTGTTCTTCGTCTACCTCTCGCTCCCCATTTCTCTATCCCGAGTTCGAGCTTGTAATCGACCCTTGCTACTTTTTTTTTGAAACGGGGTCCTTGCTACTTCAATTCGCTGAGATAATCATAGATCGAGAGTGATGTATTGGGTTGCTGATGCACCTGTCATCTTGTCCCCAGGGAAGCAGGAATGCTGGGGAATATGATGTAGACCAGTCTATCTTAAATCCTAAATGATCTGCGACTTTTTTGGTTCCTTGGCTCTGGGGCTACCAACTACGGAGTATTTTGGTTCCTTGGCTCTGATGCTACCAACACGCAGATAATACTGCAATGCAGTGCAATTACGAGGCACATAGAGGGTAACCGTCTCCAGCTGATAACATGTCCTGTTCTTTGGTGAGCATGAGTATGAAGTGAAATCAGGTCGAATTGCGCTCAAAGCTATACCAAAGATGCAAGGCTACACATTAAATGCCATATACAAAATGAATGTCATAAGAGGATTCGAGGTTGCCATCTCAATATAATAATTAGTCAAATCAAAAAGTAAGATGCTAAGATTTGTGTTGCTCAAAATTTGAACAAGATGTGGGGCTACAGATCAGTTGCCAGCAGGACCATAAAGGACTTGCAAGATACGTCTCTGCCCCCGTGGCGAATTCTGGCGACTGTCCGGCGACTGGCGCGATGCCGATTCTTCCTTCCCCCTGATTCTTTCCACTGCGTCCCATCTTGTTCCTCCGTTGATCTACTTGCTCCACCATCATTTCTCCTCCTCCTTCCCCTTGATTCATTCCCCTGCGTCTCTTCCACAAGCTCTCTTTCTTCTCTTGATTTCCAATATCTCGAGATCCTGCTGATTCGTGATTAGCTGCAGTCAATATTCTGCTGATCTCTTTTCCCCATCCGTCTCCCTCCCAGATCTGGCCTTTCCACTGATTCCCACATTCCTTTTCTTCCCTCACTTTTCCTTTTTTCTTAGCGAGTTGTTCTTATTCCTACCAAATCCCCTGCTGGCTGATGAAGCTTGTAGCGTGGAACTGCAGGGGGTTGGGAAATCCACGGGCTGTTCGAGGACTTCTGGATGTTCAGAAGCGAGAGGATCCGGATGTTCTTTTCTTATCTGAAACCAAGATGGATGAAAGGCAAATACAGAAGTTCCGTTGGCTGCTTGGTTTGCAAAACATGGAGGTGAAAAATTGTGATGGTCAAAGCGGTGGACTGGCTTTGTTTTGGAAGAATGGAATTACTGTCAAAGTTTTAGGTGTGTCACGCTTCTATATTGATGCCGAAATTACCATGGATGATGGTGTGTTATGGAGGTTTACAGGGTTCTATGGAGAACCACATGTTGATATGAAATATTTGTCGTGGCGTGCTCTCCGTAGTTTGAAGCATAACAATCCTCATCCGTGGATCTTCATGGGAGATTACAATGAAATTCTTTTCAGCCATGAGAAACAAGGTGGGGCACCACCTATACAAGCTTGTATGGATCGTTTTCGCGATGCCCTTATTGATTGTGATCTTGAGGACCTTGGTTTTGAAGGAGATGTATTCACCTGGCGAAACCACAATCATCGTCAGAAGAACTATGTGCGAGAACGTCTTGATCGAGCCGTGGGATCTCAAGCCTGGAGGGCCCTGTTCCCCCTTTTCCGAGTCACCAACGGCATGCCAAGACATTTTGATCACCGGCTGTCACGACCCGAAGGTTCGGAAATAAAAGTGACAGTCGCTGTGTCCTTATGAGTTTAAGAAATTCATAAGCACGCAAGGCATGAGTAGTATATATCAGAACAACAGGGCACAAGTAATACTTTAGTTTCAGCTTATTCTTTACATAGCAGCATACACCCTCTAATAACCAAAGACAAGCTAGTAGACTAAATTGGTTTACTACGTGCATATGCACATGCACTGATAGCACTTCCTCTTATTCCTCTCTGACTTTATTTAAGGATTAAACAAAGACTTCTAATTTAACACCCTGGCCTAGGTGTTGATTTATTCCTCATGCTCCTCTAACTCCTCACCATGCCCACTTCCCGCACACTCTGCGCATATCAGAGAGAAGAGAAGAAAATAATGGTGAGTATGTTGGGACATACTCAGCAAGAATATAGGAATGCAAGAATTAGTAGGTTACAAATTAAATGTACATAAGGTAGAGATGCTACAGCCTCCTGTTACCTTACAGGAGCAAGATGGAATTAAACTAGCGCAAACCTATAGCAAAAATCTCTGCAGAGACATACTAATAACCGTCGTAATCTCCACCAATGGTAATACCTATCTCCGGGAATCACGACGCCGAGTCCCCTACTTGTGTGAGGCATCTTCCATCTCACACTAGTACCGACTAAATTAGCCACGTACCGTTATTTCAGGTATCAACCGCCCCGGGCTTGATATACCACACTTACCATGATCACAACGGTGTACGTTCTTAAATTATTCAAACATCATTGTTTGATCAATCCGTCAACCATACACGGATGGTTCTCACAGCCATAATAATTACCAGCTCATCACTTATATTCATATGTAAAAACATTAATGCTAGTGACCAATTAACTTGTTAACATATATTAAAAGTTCAGTTTGAGAGAGAAGACTGATATGCACAGTCTTGCCTTGCAGCGGTTCCTCCTCGGCTAATTTTGAGCTCCAACCTCCTGGTTCCCAAATCTCTCCTAGTCTTCTCCGATCGGTCGCTGTCCTCCAGTTGCTATCAACTAGGGTGGAGAATTTTCTGGGTGGGGCGAGATGCACTGTGTGGCCGGAAGCCTATTTATAGCGAGCAGAGGACACGGGAGAACGAGACACCTGTTGATCCTTACCGACTAAGGAGAAGCAACTGGATTAGATTGACCTCACCCAAGTCAAGTTACCCTGGTTAGTTTAGTATCTATCCATTTGCTGCCTCGCCTCCCACGTTGCCCGGATATTTTAGATACTACACAATGGAATGGTTGGTACATGTACTCTACTGGATATTTTGTATATATATATATATATTATTTTTATCTTGATAGTTTCACAAATAATCACAACATAATTACCCCTTTAAACTAATTATTATCACATTTTTTTTAGGTTATTACACCGGCCCATCATCGTGGATACCGAAAGTGAGCCCACCCGACAGGATGTCCATCATACTTTTCGTTTTGAGGCCCGATGGCTTCAGGAAGATAGTTGCGCACAACTGGTCGAAGAGGCATGGAATGAAGCATTCCTGAATGGAGCAGGTCACACTTCAGAGGCACTTCAAAGTGTGGCTTCTTGCCTTACTGACTGGAACCAAAACGTGCTAGGTGATTTGGAGAAGAGAATTAAGAAAGCTAAAAAAGAACTAGACCGCTGCTTGCGTGCCCCAATCTCGGAGATGCAGTTAAGGCAAGAACAAATTCTACGATACAGACTGGATCGCCTTGAGGAGCAAAAGGATACTTATTGGCGACAACGGGCACACATTGATTGGCTTAAAATGGGAGACCGCAACACAAGGTATTTCCATACATGATGTTCTGAGAGGAAGAAAATAAATAAAATTCAGCGGTTGCAGAAAGAAGATGGTGTGTGGGTGGAATCTGATCATGCTTTGAGGGAGTATATTACTGACTTCTTTTCTGGGTTGTTTTCATCCTCAGCATCTGCAGATATTGATAGTCTCCTGCAGCATGTCGAACCTCGCATTAGCCCAGCCATAAATGACTCCCTTTGTGCCCCCTTCGATGCAGATGAGGTCTCTAAAGCCTTATCATGTATTGGAGATTTAAAGGCCCCTGGCCCGGATGGAATGCCTGCAATATTTTTTAAGCATTTCTGGGAATTAGTTGGAGACCGAGTCAAGTCAGAGGTTCTCCAGGTTCTGAACGGAGGTGATATCCCAGAAGGCTGGAACGAAACCACAGTTGTGCTAATACCCAAAGTGAAGAATCCTACCCGCATCAAAGATTTGAGACCAATAAGCCTTTGTAATGTGTTGTACAAGCTAATATCCAAGGTGCTAGCAGTTAGAATGAAGGTTTTCTTGAATGAGATCATATCACCAAACCAAAGTGCCTTTGTTCCAGGGCGGTTGATCTCTGACAATGTCCTGCTTGCCTATGAAATGACTCACTATATCAAACATAGGAGAGGGAGGAAAAATGGTTATATGGCAATCAAACTAGACATGAGTAAAGCCTATGACCGGGTTGAATGGAGGTTTTTGGAGATGATGCTTATTAAGCTTGGTTTTTCATCAAAGCTGGGTTTCTTTGCTGATGAAGTGTGTTCGAACAGTGAAATACCGTTTTAATATCAATGGGGAACTCTCCGAGACCATCATCCCGCAGCGAGGCTTGGGCCAAGGTGACCCCTTTTCCCCCTATCTTTTTCTCATTTGCGCTGAAGGATTTTCGTCCCTTCTCCATGTGGCAGAGCAACAGGGGCTGATTGAAGGCATACAAATATGTCCCTCGGCACCAGCAGTTTCCCATCTGCTTTTCGCAGATGATTCCCTTCTGCTGCTGAAGGCTGATAATAGTAACGCAAAAGAGTTACAAATAATCCTGGATGCATATGAGGCTGGTTCAGGGCAAATGATCAATAGAGATAAGAGCAGTATTTTGTTCAGCTCGAATTGTTCACCAAACTGCAAATCTCAAGTGATGAACACCCTGCATCTTGTATCTGAAGGTCGAAATGAGCGATACCTTTGGCTTCCGGTTTATATTGGCCGTTCAAAAACTAGGGTCTTCCAGTATCTGAAAGAGAAAATCTGGCAAAGAATCAGAGGTTGGAAGGAGAAAATGCTTTCAAAAGCAAGGAAGGAAATCCTTATCAAGGCGGTGGCACAGGCGATTCCCACCTACGCCATGGGATGTTTTGACCTCACCAAAACTCTTTGTGACGAGATCTCAACCATGATTTGCCACTACTGGTGGAGCCAGATGGACAAGGAAAATAAGATGCATTGGATTGCTCAGGATAAGTTGGTAAAACCAAAGAAAGATGGGGGTCTAGGTTTCCGTGATTTGCACCTTTTCAACATCGCAATGTTAGCAAAGCAAGCATGGCGGATCCTTCAAGATCCTTCATCTCTCCGTGCTTGTGTGCTAGGCGCTCGCTATTTCCCTGACGGAAATATCCTAGCAGCCAAGCCAAGAGCGGGAATTTCCTACACTTGGCAAAGTATTCTAAAGGGGCTTGACCTGCTTAAGCAAGGCATTGTGTGGCGAGTTGGAAATGGTCAGAACATCAAGATCTGGGACGACCCATGGTTGCCGAGAGGAATTACTCGCCGACCCAACTCGACTCGTGGCCATAACCTTTTGGAGAATGTGGAGGACCTCATTAACCCGGTGACCGGTCTGTGGGACGTGGAACTTGTAAACCAAACGTTCTGCACCGAAGACGCCAAGGTTATATTTACAATCCCAATTTTTGAAGGTTTTGAGGACTCCATAGCATGGCATCCTGAGCCAAAAGGGAATTTTACGGTGAAGTCCGCCTATAAGTTGAATCTGCAGCTGAGAGCAGAGGAGAATGGGGAGAACTGTTCTACCAGCACTGCAACAATTCCGACAAGCCAGACTACTTCAAGGTGGGGCAAAATCTGGCATCTAAATGTCCTAAAGAAAATTGCAATGTTCCTCTGGAGATTTACACATAACAGTTTGCCGCTACGAACTAACATTAGACGCCGAGGCATGGACATTGATACGCTCTATCCATGTTGTCGACGACTTGATGAAGATGGTGGCCATTTTTTTTTTCAAATGCAAGTTTGCAAGGGCCTGCTGGCGTGCGGCAATCCTAGAAGAGCAGCGGCTTAAGCTTGTAGCATGTTCCTCCGCTCAAGAAGTAACGGACTGCATCTTTCAGTTTGGGGATCAATTGGCTATGCAAGTAACCACCCTGCTATGGTGTATCTGGTCGGCAAGAAATAAATTCAATGCTGGTGAAAATGCTCCCACGGCTGATGCGGTTGCAGCGAACTGCAGCCTACATATCCTTCAGTTTACTGAACACCTGAAGATGGGGAACCAAGCCAAAACAAACAGGAGGTGCAGGTGGTCACCGCCACCATCAAATTTCATAAAGATTAATTTTGATGGTGCTTTCTCAGGCAATACACGAGAGGGAGGATGGGGTTTCTGTGCAAGAACTGAGGAAGGTTCAGTCTGGGGTGCAGGCATGGGCCGTCTGACTCATCTATCTGACGCTCTCCAAGCTGAAGCTTTTGCTTGTCTGCAGGCAATTCAGTTTGCCCGAGATGCTGGAATGAGCCGGGTCATCTTCGAAACTGATGCTACAAATTTGAAGGATGCCTTGTGTAGCAATGCATATGATCTCTCACAGCACGGTACTATCTTTAGGGAGGCGAAGTATATGTTGTTTACTAGTTTTATCGAGTACAAAGTTGTATCCTGTGTACGCGAATGTAATCGTGTTGCTCATAAATTAGCGGGCCAGGATGCATCTATGGAACCTGGTGCTCATATGTTGTGGCATGGTACGGTTCCAGACATTGTAATCTCTGATGTAGCCAGCAGGATGCGTCTATGGAACCTAGTGCTCATATGTTGTGGCATGGTACGGTTCCAGACATTGTAATCTCTGATGTAGCCAGCGAGTATGTTGTGCCAGGTGGTCAATGGAATCTATGTTTTCCGATCAAAAAATAGAGGACTTGCAAACTGAAATTGAACCTGCAGCTTGGTCAGTATGACCAATCGAACTCATGTGCAAGCAAAACTTGTGTAAAGCCGAATCAAACTGCTGAATCAACTCCTGTGCAAAACAAAAATTGCATATACTTACAAGCCAAATGTGCAAGCTGTGGAATCAAACGTTTGTGCCGTCAAAGCTTTGTGACTGTAGGACCAAACTGGAATGTTAAACTAAGAGCAGAGTAAAAATATTCAGCAGCTGATCTCCAGTGTGAGAATGACAATGCTTCTAAACAATGTGCCAGACGGAAATTTATATTCGACGAAAAATGTTAGAATGTCCCCTCCCACCTCCCATCCAACACTAAAGCATGGTAAAAAGAAATAAAATAAGTTGAAAGACAAAGTAATGAGAAAACTATGAAAGAATTCGCTTTGCTCCTTTCGTGCAATAGTGGAATGGACGCATTAAAAGGAAAATAGCTAGAAAAATTTGCAAATTCAGTTGCATCAAAACTTATGAAATAGACTGCAGGATAAACTCGCAGCTGTGCATTTCATTTTAGGCACCATGATGACCTACATTCCCTGACAGAAAGCACACAAGGTGTAAAGTCACATAAAACTGCTGGAAGCAAGCTTAGTAAAACTAACAGAAACTGGATAACATCCATACCCAGTACTGTCCATACCATAGCAGATCTTTACATAAAGTGCTAAGGTCGTTGAATCTACACATGCAGATTGATAAACTCACAAGGGGCTCAAAAATTGTCTAGAAATTGCATCCATGTGAATACAAACGACTACACCACCCGATTAATAGTTCATTCAACTAATGGGCTAACGAAAACGCGTACATATAATATTTCTCCAGCACCAAAGGCAACAGCTAGATGAACCTGCAACGCCTTTGCAAGTGCAAGTCTAACATTAACCGCATTAAGATGATAAACCGTTAACAGGCACACCTTTATCCCCAACTACCTGACATGTGCCTTACTCTCGCTCAATCTGAATGGTCACATGACTGATGTTGTACTCTGCCTTGATGTACCCAATGACCTTGTCAAGCATTTTATCAGCATCAGCATCCTGCGTGATCGTCACATGGCATGCCAAGAGCACCTTCCCCACTGTGATAGCCCAGATGTGCAGCTCATGGACAGCAATCACACCTTCCATCTCACGGAGACCACTCTCAAGTCTGGTGGCATCGATTTCACGGGGCGTGCTCTCCATAAGGACTTCAAGTATGTTCCGGATCATCTTGATTGTGGTGAACAGTACAATCACAGAGAAGATGAGGGTGCATATGAGATCAATAATCTTCCATTCAGGCTTGTACCAGATGAGAGCCCCTCCAATCATTACACCGATGCTCTGGATGGAGTCCCCAATTACATGCAGATAAGCACTGTGAACATTGATGTTACGGCGAGGCTTCTTAGCAGGCTTGGCTCCAGGCTGGGCACTCTCACAATCACCATCATGTTTAAGCAATGGTTGCTCAACATCCTGATGTTGTCCAGTGCTCGAATGAGAGTGATGATTAGTTGTAACGGTAATAGAAGTACCATGGCTGTGTTCATGGTGATGTACATGGCCCTGCTCATGATCTCCATGATGGGAATGGTCATCCTCTGAGTTGCCATGATCATGGTCATGTGAATGTCCATGGCCATGACCATGGCTGTGCCCATGTCCACCGTGCCCATGGTCATGACCAAGCAAAACTGCCATTATGATGTTAACAAACAAACCAAAAGCTGATACAGCAAACATGAGGGAGCCCTGTACCTCGCCGCTTTCATTAATGAGCCTCATAATAGCTTCATAGACAAGTATGCCAGCAAGGAGCCATATAAGCTGAATGGAAACCAATGCCCCAAGAATCTCTATACGGAAAAATCCATATGACTGCTGAGGTGTCGCTTCCCAACCAGCTGCCCATAGGGAGAACAAAGATATGGCAAAGGCTGCAACATCCGAAAGCAGATGAGCAGCATCAGTCAAGATTGCAAGACTGTTTGCTTTGATGCCTCCGACCACTTCAACCGCCATGAATATAACACAAAGGATCACAGCAATTAGGAGCTTCTTCATGGATGCAGACCTCTCCTTTGAATCTTTCGAGGTGTTACTGGCATCAGAAAAGTCGCAAGCAGCACCTCTGCAAATTTTGTTCCCAGCTGCTCCAGAAGCGGATGAGATGTCCATGGTTACTTCAGGAACATGGGGCGGTGATGAATTATGGCTGTCCATCTAGAAACAGCAACTGAGTCAATACACAAATACAATAATGATACTAGATCTACTAATACACATATGCTATAAGAAAAAATCATGTGTGTAGTTCCTTAGTTCCTACAAGTGCCCACATATGAAAAATACTATCACAAGTAGAGGTGCAAGGTAAAACTGGTGAGAATATTGGTATGAAGAAATAATAGTCAGTTAAGATCACAATCCAAAGGGATATTTGCACAGATGACGGTCATTAAGATTGAAATCCACAGGATATGGTTTAACATAACTTTGGCGCAAGCGGATCATATTTAGCATATTTTAGCATGCAGTTCATAAAAATGGCACACCTGGACCACATCCTATCCTAATTGATAAATTGGATGACATCAGCTATGAAAAGGTCAGCCAAGGCAAAGTCAATATTCAATAGGTTTGCAAAACATGGCAGGAATCTGGAGCCTGCTAGCCAAACAATATATGCCTACTTTGGCGCAAAGCGGATCATGTTTAGCATATTTTAGCGTGCAGTTCATAAAAATGGCACACCTGGACCACATCCTGATTGATAAATTGGATGAGAGCAGCTAATGAAAAGGTCAGCGGCAAGGCAAAGTCAATATTCAGTAGGTTTGCACAACATGGCAGGAATCTGGAGCTTGCTAGCCAAACAATATATGCCTACAAACTAGGGATAGCGATTTGAGATAAGACTGTCTTTCCACCTTTATGTGAACAACATGGAGCAGAGTAACTCAAGTGGCCACAGCTAGCAGATCCAAAAAAGGATCAACAGAAAGTGTGCTACTTACGTTTATAATACTATATGAAACAGAGACGCACAACTTAAACAAAAGGGCAGTAATCTGCGCCGGTGCGCCGGCCCAAACTTTGGGCCGGTCCAACCTTGGCCGTCAGATGTGATGCATAGAAACCGTCAGATTGAAGCATCTCGTCCCCACTCCCGCATCCCTCGCGCGCAGGACTCTCTCTTCCCCACCTTATCGCTAGTCAACGCAGACCCCCACAACGCACTGTCCCAAGCCGCCGCTCGTCGCTGGAACAAGACGCCATCCATGGCGCCGCTCGCTTCCCCCGCTACTGCATCTGCCCCCAACTCGAATCGCCGACGAGCCTACTCGCAGCGCTGCTCGAAGTCTTGGGGAAAAAGCCCCCTCGCAGCAGCAGATCCACCCGCAGCGCCTACATCCACCTCTGCTAGCCGCAGGGTGACGCTTCGCCGTAGCCTCATCCGACGAGGCTACTCGCAGCGGCAAGGCCGCGCGTCGTATCTGGCGCCGGTGGGTGCCGCTTGCAACACGTCGTGCTCCTCGTCTCCATCATTTGCATGTGATGGATCCAGCAAAAACCATCGCCGGTTGTAGCATTCACCATCACTGTTGTAGCAAAATCAAAGGACGGTCCGACACAGACAGATCAACTCCGATGGTCGGTTCCAGCAAATTCCAACGCCGGTTCCAGCAAAACTTGTCACTGATTCCAGCAAAAAAATCCAATAAATGTCGCAGCAAAGATCACAACTTACGCGGATTCCCCAACAAAATCAGACAACGGTTCCAGCAAAAGTTGTAGCTGGTTCCAGCAAAAATTGTAGTCGGTTCCAGCAGAAATCCGATGAATGTCGCAGAAAAGATCACAACTTACGCAGGTTCCGCAACAAATTCAGACAACGGTTCCAGCAAAAGTTGTAGCTGGTTCCAGCAAAAATTGTAGCAGGTTCCAGCAAAAATCTGATGAATGTCACAGAAAAGATCAACACTTACACGGGTTCCCAAGCAAATTCAGACAACGGTTCCAGCAAATTTCATTGCCAGTTCCAGCAAAAATTGTAGCTAGTTTCAGCAAAAATGTGGCAGCATAATAATGACAGCATGTGTGTGATCGCCAGCAAAATAATACACTAGTTCCAGCAAAAATCATTGCCCGTCCCAGCAAACAATCTGGCTGGTTGAAGCAGAGGTACTGGCTGGGCATGAAAGGAGAGCGTGCCTCATCTTCCTGGCCATAGCCCACAGCCGCCAGCGCCCCTGCTTCCAACAACGCCCCGAGGGCATTCCTTCCGGCAAGGCGGAACCGCCAGCAGACCCATGCATCAACCGCCGGGGTGCGGGGGAGTGCGTGACGCCCTTTGTACATGCAGCAGCTAGAGGGCAGCTTCGAAGCAGGAGAAGGGGAGAGATGCTTGCATCAATGGAGGAGGGAGGTCTCACGGCAGTAGGCGGTCGGGCCGTCAACGACGGCAAGCTCCGCATGCGGTGGTGAGGGGACAGGCATTGGGCGCCATGGCAAGAGCAGAAAAAAGAAAGCAGCAGAGGAGAAGAATAGATGAGAGGATAAGGATGGGTGGTTGGCCTACTAGCAGCAACAGGAAACCGAGTGCGAGGGTGCGACCGGCCGAAGCTTCGGCCGGCGCCCCGGCGTGAAACGTTTTCCTAAACAAAAACACAGATGGTTCTGGTCGCAGAACAAAATCACTGTACTGGCACTGCAAAACAAATTCGTTCTCACCAGTCCTACCTACCCCACGAATTCGATCCAACTAAAACTTCAGCTAGAGGAGGTGTCGCAACAGTAAACCGGCAAGACTGCAAAACAATCAAATTACCGGAGATCAATCAGATACCAGGCATTCAGTCGTCGAGAAAAAGATGTCTCTTCTACCCCAGTATGGACTGAGATCCGGTGCCTTGGCACACACAAGGCATGGATGAACAGGATCATGCCTTGAGGGCATCTCCTGACCGTTGGATCTACAAGCGACGGTCCGATGAACATCAAGAGTCACCGCTACGGTACATCGCTACAGGAAGTCTGCTACAGGACAATCGCTACAGGACATCACACTGCAGCACAGGGACTGTTCGCTGAAATCTGAAACCTTGATTTCCGATCTAACGGCTGAAAGCTCAAGGCATTGCACTGTTCACGTGTGCCTTGTGTGTGCCAAGGCACCGGATCTCAGTCCCCCCAGTATATACCAATCTGGTACACACAGCTAATAATTCAGAAACGGATATTATTCGGGTCACAAGATGCTGCACGGAATGAGGGAAAAAGCGAACGCAAATTGGAACTTGGCACCACGGGAGGGTAGGCTAGTAGGGGTAGCTGCGATGGGTAAGTACTTGACGCGAAGGAGACCAACAAACAGAGCCGGAGTGATTGATTAACCCGCCACGGCACGCCGCTCGCTGCCAAGCGAGTACGCGCGGCCGAACTCGGCCACCACCTCCAGACCAACGGAATCGCTCGAAAGGACCCAACGCAGAAACCAACAAAATAAACATGCGCGGAGACAGCGACCCGCGATCCAATTCCTCCGATCAGGATACTAAGTAGTACTATACTAAGTAGTAGCATCCTTCGAATTTTCCTCCCTCCTTCTCTGACCCGACCCACCCCGATCCAACCCCGGCCGCGTCCACAGTCACCGGTAACTGAAACCCACAACAGAAACTGAAAAAAAAACGCAGCAGAGACGCCACGGGGGAACCGAGGCGCGCATGGCGCGCAGGAGCCGCACGAGACGGGATGGAATCGGTAAACACTCTCGCCATGGATGGTCCATTGGTGGGAACGGAACGGAACGGAGCGGAGTAGAAAATCAATCCACGGGACAATCCTTAGTTCCGGCGGGGGCAATCAAAGAGACGGAGGGGGAGAGGCTGAGGCGAGGCTCTAACCTAGATGGACGGCGCCTCGTCAGGAGCAGCGGAGCCGGTGCCGCCGCCGCCACGGAGTTTGGGGGACGCGACGGGAGGGAGGGAGGCGGTTCGTGAAGACGACGAAGTGTGGAGAGGAGGCGTGAGTCGCGAGGGGATGTGACAGAAAAGGAGGCGAGCGGAAGGGTAGTCCGGTAATTTGTGTCGGTAAAGGAAAAGGACGCCCCCGTGCCGAAAACGGATCCCTCTCGGTCCCGAGTTCCGATCCTTTGGATTCTCCCGCACAGGCACGGTTTACCGTGTCATCAATCAATCAAAAGAAAACAGCTCCGTGTATTTTACTTCGCGGTTAAAAAAAGATGCAACGAAACACGTCCAAAAAATGCAACGAAACGGGCATGTTTTCATTCAAAATACGTGACGACTACGACTGCGCACGTTATGCAGTTTTGTGCCGCAATTAAAACCAAAACTGATTTGAGCTGAAATCCAATCAATGCTAGCATGAAATTCGCCAACGTAGTAGCGGTGGGTTAATAAACAAGAAGAAGAAAGGGGCAGGTGGGATTGCTAGAGGTTCAGAGAAGGCAGCGTCAGAGATGATGATGGTCGGGCGACCAAAGCGGCAGGAAGAAGAAGGAAGAGGATCTCGCACGGCTCCGCGCCGTCGGGAACCTTGTGCCCCAACCAACCCCTATCTTGGCGCCGCCGCGCCGCCGCCCTACGACGTGGACACGGGAAAAGGGGAGGAGGGGATCGACCGACGGGGAACGAGGTGGAAGAAGCGAGAACGTCCGCGACGACAGAAAAGAAGGAAACGCGCAGTACCAGAAACGACGACGGAAAAATCTCTTGAACGGATGTCGGCATCTACGGAACTGGGAAGGAATGATGGCTCGATGCTTGGAGCGGGAGATTGGTTTACCTGTATCTGCTCTGGACGCCGGCGGCCGGCCGGTGACGGTGAGCCCCGCGAGCGCGGAGGGAGGCGGGCGATCTTCGCGCGCGGGCGTCGGCGGGGTTGAGGAGGCGGACTGGTAGGAGGAGGGATGGGTCGGGTGGACAGGTGCCTTGCGGATCTCGTTTTATAAGGCCAGCTGACACGAACAGAACAGGCAAGGGGTTTCTTGATGGCTTACTGAGACAAACCTACTAGCCAGTAAAACCGCAAGGCAAGGCTCGGAAAGAAAAGTTCGAATGAAAAAAGGTTCAAAACGAAAAGGAGGCGGACCTAGCGCGGCCGCACAACCCACGCCGCGCAGGGTGGAAATTGTCACCGGTCAGCTCTTTCCGGATTTTGCCAGCCATGGATGTTTGACTTAAAAGTCCAGATTTTGTTTGACTTCAATTTAAATTGGGAAACGTTTGCATACGACGGACCGGCCGAATGCTCGGCCGGTCGATCACGCGCCGTCTGATGTGACTAGATCGAGCGGCTCGCATCCCGTCTCGCACCCTTATCCTCTCGCATGAGTTTCTGGCCACACGAGAGCTGTCTTCTCTTCCCCGAGCGACCTCCTCCTCCCCCTCTCCCTCTCTCGTTCACGGAGGGCGACCACCGCCCGCCGTCGTTAAGGACGCCCACCTGATGCTGCGAGCAACTTTCTTTCCCCCGGTGCTTCTACGAGCATCTCGTCTCCTAGCCAAGCTGCCCATCGCCGCCGTGGAGAGACGACGTGTAACACCCCATGTACTTAGCTACAGTGATCACCCCTAGTTAATGCCATGTCATCAAGGTTAACAGAGCCTAATCATCATTTGCATCATATTGCATTTAAAACTCCTAATTCAAACTTCAAATTAAATTAAAGTGAAAATAAAAGTTGTTCCAAATTGGAAACTAAAATGTTCATTAAATAACAAATATTCCAGAGAATATTCTAAAATTGTAACCAAAATTTAATAAATTAGTTAAGTGACTCAAACATCCTCTAACAGTGGCTGAAGACAATATTTAAATAACCTTTTTATTAATCCAAAATTAATATGAAAGGGTAATTGACCCAAACTAGTTTTTGGTGCCAGGATATATTACACTGTGATTTATGGGCTAGGTCTCATATTTTACAAAAACCATTTAGTGCCCAAACAATTTACAAAACAGAAAAGAAAAGGTAACAGAAAAAGGGAAAATAGCATGAGGTCTAAAACTACTGTGCACTTAGGCCTACCTTCTACAGCACCGGCCCAGCCCATCTAGCATCGCCTCCCACCTCGCGCTGTTCACGCGCGCTCGATGTCGCCTCTGCCGCACGCCGCGCACCGGCCCCTCTCGCCTCTGCTCGACAACGCACGCTGCTGCCGCCGCGGACGCCTACAAGGAGCCCCCCCTCGACCCCGCGGACGAACCCTAGCACCTCTCCCCTTTCTCCCTCGCTCTTTCCCACCTCACCCGACGCCGCCATGGACGGCCGCGGCTGAGCTGCGCGGCCACCGTCACCGCCCCGCCTCGCGGACGTGCCCACCGTGCTCGCCGTCGTCGCCTGCTTCGACCGCGCCAACGAACCGAAGCCCGGAGCCACCGCAGCGCCTCCCCGAGCTTTCTTCCTCCTCGGATCGCCGCCACACGCCGCCGTCGATTCGCCGCCTCGAGCCCTCCCCGAGCCCGCTTTCGCACACCTACAGGGCCCGGTGAGCAGTCGCCGCTCTCCCCCTCCCTTTTCGGCTCGATCTCGTCGCCGTAGCGATCGCATTGGAGATGCCCAAGCTCACCGCCGCGGACCTCGTCGCCGACGACCGTCCGGCGACCTTTTGGTCCCCTGCTGCTGTTCATCCTGCTCGCCGTGCCGCGTAGAGCCTCCCCAGCGTCTCTCCTCATTCGTTTGCACGTTGTAGCCCTGATCCCGCTGCACGCCCGAACGCCTCACCGCCGATGAGCTCATGCCGCTCGACTCCGGCCGTCCCAGCACCTCGCACCGCCGCCATTCGACGCGCGATGCCGAGCCGCGTCGAACGCGCCCAACCGCAGCCCCGCAGACGCCCTGTGCGCGAAACCCGAGCACCTCCCGAGCCGTGCCGCCGCGTTTGGCTCACCGGAGCCAACTCCGGCGCGTCTCCGGCCGGCCCCAACGTGGCGCTGACCTGGCTGCCCTCGTGCCACTGACCGATGGGCCCGACTGGCCCCGTTGACCAGTCAGCGCTGCTGACTGGGCAACCCGTGTCACTGACACGTGGGCCCCATCCTCCTTAAAATGTTTTTAAAATAAATGAAATCTATCAATTAATTAATTAGTTAATTAAACCACTGATTAGCCACTGACCAGTAGGGCCCACCGTCTAATTAGGTTAATTAGATTAAACTAACTCTGTTTAGTTAGCTCTGTCACTGACATGTGGGTCCCACTGGACCCATCTGTCAGGTTTGACTCTGGTCAGCTGGGTTTGACCTGCTGACGTCACACCTAGGTCATGCTGGCGTCATCATTTACTATTCTGGATAATTCGAGTTTAAATGAATAATTAAATTCAGAAAATAATTAAAATTTTAGAAAATCATATAAAATAATCCGTAACTCTGATGAAAATAATTTATATATGAAAGTTGCTCAGAATTTCGAGACGAATCCGAATACGTGGTCCATTCATCTGTTAGATGCCCTTAGCTACCTGAACGTGGAACTTTTAGACCGATTTCGATAAATAAATAGTGTTCAACTTTAATTAAATAAATTCAAATAAATTCCTAAATTAACTAACTCATTTAGTTAGGCAGTAGAACACCTCGGCTTATCATTTAGGCATGTCATACATATTGTTTGCATTTTTGCCGTGAATTTATTGTTTCTCTCCCCCTCCTTCTCTCTCGATAGACGCCGAGACCGACGCCGTTGCAGCTGGGTACGACTACGCTACAAATGAGCAGCCCGTTGACGACCCCTCTTTCTTGCCAGAGCAACCAAGCAAGCCCCCCCCTCCTTGAGCATCCAGATATCACCCATTCCATTTCTCCTGCTTGCATTAGATTTTGCTACTGTTAATGTTTGTTCCTATTCTGATGCATAGCCTGTTTTTGTAACCTGTTTATTGTTACCTTACCTGCCTATGTTAAACTGCTTAGTATAGGTCGGTAGTGAACCATCAGTGACCCCCACCACTTTACCCTTGTTGCCCCTGCTTGATCATCGATGACTCGATCAATGTGATCGTCGACCAGAGACCGACACATCACTTCACCCCCCTTAGTTATACGACTCTGCATAGTTACTATCGAGTGCCGAGGGTGATATCTCGTAACGCACTCCTGATGAATACTCTGCAGTGTAGCTGTTCAGTCGTGGTCATCGAGGGTGATTCCTCCTTCTCCACTTTCGATACGACTCTGTCGTGCAACCCCTCATTGTGAACCTCGAGGGTGATGCCTCATACGTTCACCCTGATGATTTCATCGGGTGGAATCCACCGAGGGTGATTCCTCGGGGTTTCCCCTTTGATGATATGACCACACGGTTACTGTGACCTTTGTTACAGGCGGGTCGACCCTGATGGGTACCCGCAGGGGATCTATGATGTCGGGTGTGCCGGAAGGGCACTCGAGTGTGATATTGTGGCAGAGCTTCAGAAACTCTGATCGTCTCCGCGTGTTACTAAATCAGCCTATTGGATTTGGGTATTTGATCTGAGTGGGTCAACGTGCCCTATACGCACTACCACCACACGGGATTATGGTTTATGGGGCCCTCTACGTCATATGTTTCTCCCGAAAGCTCTTCAGACGTCACGGTTCACCGTGCGGGCTGATTGTCGGGAATGGGCTGGATACTTCACTGACGAGTTCAGTGTCGCGCCTACACCCCGGCCAGTCTCGCAACGCGCAGGGTGCCCAGGGCGATGGCCCAAGACCCCTGGGTGCATAGGTTAGTCCGGCGTGCTGACCTCTCTGCTGAGCCTAGGTAGGGCGCTGCTTCGTGTTGATCTCCCGAGGCCGGGCATTACCCAGCAAGTGTGTCCGGCCAGAGGTGATCAAGCGTGTTGGGTAACAGTAGTGCACCCCTGCAGGGAAGAATAATCTATCGATAGCCGGTCCTACGGTAAAGGACGCTCAGTTTGTTTATCCCGATCTACTACTTGAACTGGATACTTGTTTACTTAATTGAAGCTTCGGGATCGCTTTCTCGCAGGGAGTCGAGGAAGGATCTCTAATCTGTACTTCAACATGTTTGCTTAATAAAATGCTATTCTACTCTCTTCTATTGCTGCAAGATGGTGGCTTCGTGAAGATGTTTGAAGATGCTAGTCATCGATAGGACTTGGCCTTCTCTCTATTCTGGCATTTCTGCAGCCCAGTCCACATATACAGCCTTTCCCCTTTGATAATGTTGCATATGTAGTGTAGATCCTTGCTTGCTGAGTACTTCGGATGAGTACTCACAGTTGCTTTGTTACTTCTTTTCCCCATACCCCACTTTGATGATACATCAGACGATGGAGCCCCGGAGTCAGATGCCACCACATGAGCTTACTACCAGGAGGGTCCAGACGGTACTTACTACTGGATCGAGCCAGCCGACCAGGAGTAGGATCGGAGGCTCCCAGGCAGGAGGCCTACGCCTTTCGATCTAGAGTCCTCATTTGTGCTAGCCTTCTTAAGGCAATACTTGTCTAACTATGTATGTACCCAGATATTATTTGTATGACTGACTCATGTATTCGGATCTTCGTGATCCCTGGTCTGTAATATTGTGGATCTCCGTTTATTTGTGTTAGAGTTGTGTTGTGATATCTTCCTGTGAGTCCCTGTGCTTGATCGTTCATGTTTGTGAAGGAAATATGCCCTAGAGGCAATAATAAAGTTGTTATTTATATTTCCTTATATCATGGTAAATGTTTATTATTCATGCTAGAATTGTATTAACCGGAAACTTGATACATGTGTGAATACATAGACAAAACACAGTGTCCCTAGTATGCCTCTACTAGACTAGCTCGTTAATCAAAGATGGTTAAGTTTCCTAACCATAGACATGTGTTGTCATTTGATGAACGGGATCACATCATTAGGAGAATGATGTGATGGACAAGACCCATCCGTTAGCTTAGCATAATGATCGTTAAGTTTTATTGCTATTGCTTTCTTCATGACTTATACATATTCCTCTGACTATGAGATTATGCAACTCCCGAATACCGGAGGAACACCTTGTGTGCTATCAAACGTCACAACGTAACTGGGTGATTATAAAGATGCTCTATAGGTGTCTCCGAAGGTGTTTGTTGGGTTGGCATAGATCGAGATTAGGATTTGTCACTCCGAGTATCGGAGAGGTATCTCTGGGCCCTCTCGGTAATGCACATCATATGAAGCCTTGCTAGCAATGTGACTAATGAGTTAGTTGCGGGATGATACATTACGAAACAAGTAAAGTGACTTGCCGGTAACGAGATTGAACTAGGTATGAAGATACCGACGATCGAATCTCGGGCAAGTAACATACCGATGACAAAGGGAATTATGTATGTTGTCATAACAGTTCGACCGATAAAGATCTTCGTAGAATATGTAGGAGCCAATATGGGCATCCAGGTCCCGCCATTGGTTATTGACCGGAGATGTGTCTCGGTCATGTCTACATAGTTCTCGAACCCGTAGGGTCCGCACGCTTAACGTTCGATGACAATTTGTATTATGAGTTATGTGTTTTGGTGACCGAAGATTGTTCGGAGTCCCGGATGAGATCACGGACATGACGAGGAGTCTCAAAATGGTCGAGAGGTAAATATTGATATATTGGAAGGTAGTATTCGGACACCAGAAGGGTTCCGGAGTGTATCGGGTACATACCGGAGTACCGGAAGGGTTACCGGAACCCCCCGGTGGAAGATATGGGCCATATGGGCCATATGAGGGAGGCTAACCAGACCACAAGGGGCTGGTGCGCCCCCACAAGGGAGGAGGCCAAATTGGTTTAGGGAAGGGGGCGCCACCCCCCTTTCCTTCTCCTACTCCCTCTCCTTCCCTCTTTCCCCCTCCGGAAGAAAGGAAAAAAAGGGAGGCGAATCCTACTTGGACTAGGAGTCCAAGTAGGACTCCCCCCATGGCGCACCCCTCCTTGGTGGCCGGCCTCCTCCTCCCCTCCTTTATATACGTGGGCAGGGGGCACCCCAAAGTAACAACATCAATTGTTCTCTTAGCCGTGTGCGGTGCCCCCCTCCACAGTTTACTCCTCCGGTCATATTGTCGTAGTGCTTAGGCGAAGCCCTGCGTGGATCACATCACCATCACCGTCACCACGCTGTCGTGCTGACGAAACTCTCCCTCGACACTTTGCTGGATCAAGAGTTCGAGGGACGTCATCGAGCTGAACGTGTGCAGAACTCGGAAGTGCCGTACGTTCGGTGCTTGATCGGTCGGAACGAGAAGAAGTTCGACTACATCAACCGCGTTGTCAAACGCTTCCGCTTTCGGTCTACGAGGGTACGTGGACACACTCTACCCCTCTCGTTGTTATGCATCTCCTAGATAGATCTTGCGTGAGTGTAGGAAAATTTTGAAATTGCATGCTACGTTCCCCAATAGTTTGCGTGTATGATTAGTGCATGATTGAGTCGGGGGCGTCACAAGTTGGTATCAGAGCCGACTACCTGTAGGAAGCCCCCTTCCAATTCCTTGGTCGAAGTTGAGTCTAGAAACCGAAAAACTAATTTACTAACTTGGCTGTGTGGCTTACGAGCCCACGTCGCCAACTGGGTGGTGTTAGGATCTTTTATTCCTCGTCTATACTCTGGGACTCTGATCTCTCTTCTATTCGGGTTAAATAAATTTTACTAACGCCGGCACTTAGGATCTCGTAAATCCCGTCTACCCGGAGAGCTGGATATCTGTGCCCAACCGCAGCCCCGCAGACGCCCTGTGCGCGAAACCCGAGCACCTCCCGAGCCGCGCCGCTGCGTTTGGCTCGCTGGAGCCAACTCCGGCGCGTCTCCAACCGGCCCCGACGTGGCGCTGACCGGGCCGCCCTCGTGCCACTGACCGATGGGCCCGACTGGCCTCGTTGACCAGTCAGCGCTGCTGACTGTGTTGGGGAACATAGTAATTTCAAAAATTTCCTACGCACACACAGGATCATGGTGATGCATAGCAACGAGAGGGGAGAGTGTGTCCACGTACCCTCGTAGACCGAAAGCGGAAGCGTTAGCACAACGCGGTTGATGTAGTCGTACGTCTTCCCGATCCAACCGATCCAACTACCGAACGCACGGCACCTCCGAGTTCAGCACACGTTCAACTCGATGACGTCCCGCGAGCTCCGATCCAGCAAAGCTTCACAGGAGAGTTTCGTCAGCACGACGGTGTGGTGACGGTGATGATGATGCTACCGACGCAGGGCTTCGCCTAAGCACCGCTACGATATGATCGAGGTGGATTATGGTGGAGGGGGGCACCGCACACGGCTAAGAGATCAATGATCAATTGTTGTGTCTCTGGGGTGCCCCCTGCCCCCGTATATAAAGGAGCTAGGGGGGAGGCGGCCGGCCAGGAGGAGGGAGCGCCAAGGGGGGGAGTCCTACTCCCATCGGGAGTAGGACTCCCTCTTTTCCTAGTTGGAGTAGGAGGGGGAAAGGAAGGGAGAGAGGAAGAGAAGGAAAGGGGGGCGCCGCCCCCCCCCCTCCTTGTCCAATTTGGACTAGAGGGGGAGGGGGCGCGCGGCTGCCCTTGGCCGCCCCTCCTCTTCTCCCACTAAGGCCCATGAGGCCCAATTAACTCCCCGGGGGGTTCCGGTAACCCCCCGGTACTCCGGTATATGTCTGAAATCTTCCGGAACCTTTCCGTTGTCCGAACATAGTCGTCCAATATATCGATCTTTACGTCTCGACCATTTCGAGACTCCTCGTCATGTCCGTGATCATATCCGAGACTTCGAACTACCTTCGGTACATCAAAACACAAAAAACTCATAATACCGATCATCACCGAACTTTAAGCGTGCGGACCCTACGGGTTCGAGAACTATGTAGACATGACCGAGACACGTCTCCGGTCAATAACCAATAGCGAAACCTGGATGCTCATATTGGCTCCCACATATTCTACGAAGATCTTTATCGGTCAAACCGCATAACAACATACGTTGTTCCCTTTGTCATCGGTATGTTACTTGCCCGAGATTCGATCGTCGGTATCTCAATACCTAGTTCAATCTCGTTACCGGCAAGTCTCTTTACTCGTTCCGTAATACATCATCCTGCAACTAACTCATTAGTTACAATGCTTGCAAGGCTTATAGTGATGTGCATTACCGAGTGGGCCCAGAGATACCTCTCCGACAATCGGAGTGACAAATCCTAATCTCGAAATACGCCAACTCAACAAGTACCTTCGGAGACACCTGTAGAGCACCTTTATAATCACCCAGTTACGTTGTGACGTTTGATAGCACACAAAGTGTTCCTCCGGTAAACGGGAGTTGCATAATCTCATAGTCATAGGAACATGTATAAGTCATGAAGAAAGCAATAGCAACATACTAAACGATCAAGTGCTAAGCTAACGGAATGGGTCAAGTCAATCACATCATTCTCCTAATGATGTGATCCCGTTAATCAAATGACAACTCATGTCTATGGTTAGGAAACATAACCATCTTTGATTAACGAGCTAGTCTAGTAGAGGCTTACTAGTGACACTCTGTTTGTCTATGTATTCACACATGTATCATGTTTCCGGTTAATACAATTCTAGCATGAATAATAAACATTTATCATGATATAAGGAAATAAATAATAACTTTATTATTGCCTCTAGGGCATATTTCCTTCAGTCTCCCACTTGCACTAGAGTCAATAATCTAGATTACACGTAATGATTCTAACACCCATGGAGCCTTGGTGCTGATCATGTTTTGCTCGTGGAAGAGGCTTAGTCAACGGGTCTGCAACATTCAGATCCGTATGTATCTTGCAAATCTCTATGTCTCCCACCTGGACTTGATCCCAGATGGAGTTGAAGCGTCTCTTGATGTGCTTGGTTCTCTTGTGAAATCTGGATTCCTTTGTCAAGGCAATTGCACCAGTATTGTCACAAAAGATTTTCATTGGACCCGATGCACTAGGTATGACACCTAGATCGGATATCAACTCCTTCATCCAGACTCCTTCATTTGCTGCTTCCGAAGCAGCAATGTACTCCGCTTCACATGTAGATCCCGCCACGACGCTCTGTTTAGAACTGCTCCAACTGACAGCTCCACCGTTCAATATAAACACGTATCCGGTTTGCGATTTAGAATCGTCCGGATCAGTGTCAAAGCTTGCATCAACGTAACCATTTACGATGAGCTCTTTGTCACCTCCATAAACGAGAAACATATCCTTGGTCCTTTTCAGGTATTTCAGGATGTTCTTGACCGTTGTCCAGTGATCCACTCCTGGATTACTTTGGTACCTCCCTGCTAAACTAATAGCAAGGCACACATCAGGTCTGGTACACAGCATTGGATACATGATAGAGCCTATGGCTGAAGCATAGGGAACATCTTTCATTTTCTCTCTATCTTCTGCAGTGGTCGGGCATTGAGTCTTACTCAACTTCATACCTTGTAACACAGGCAAGAACCCTTTCTTTGCCTGATCCATTTTGAACTT
The DNA here is from genome assembly GCA_011799875.1 of Thinopyrum elongatum. Classification (NCBI taxonomy): domain Eukaryota; kingdom Viridiplantae; phylum Streptophyta; class Magnoliopsida; order Poales; family Poaceae; genus Thinopyrum; species Thinopyrum elongatum. The sequence continues at coordinate 84,952,323 of CM022297.1, read as the reverse complement.
CTTCAAAACTTTGTCAAGGTATGTGCTTTGTGAAAGTCCAATTAAGCGTCTTGATCTATCTCTATAGATCTTGATGCCCAATATGTAAGCAGCTTCACCGAGGTCCTTCATTGAAAAACTCTTATTCAAGTATCCTTTTATGCTATCCAGAAATTCTATATCATTTCCAATCAACAATATGTCATCCACATATAAGATTAGAAATGCTACAGAGCTCCCACTCACTTTCTTGTAAATACAGGCTTCTCCAAAAGTCTGTATAAAACCATATGCTTTGATCACACTATCAAAACATTTATTCCAACTCCGAGAGGCTTGCACCAGTCCATAAATGGATCGCTGGAGCTTGCACACTTTGTTAGCACCCTTTGGATCGATAAAACCTTCAGGTTGCATCATATACAACTCTTCTTCCAGAAATCCATTCAGGAATGTAGTCTTTACATCCATTTGCCAAATTTCATAATCATAAAATGCGGCAATAGCTAACATGATTCGGACGGACTTAAGCATCGCTACGGGTGAGAAGGTCTCATTGTAGTCAACTCCTTGAACTTGTCAAAAACCTTTCGCAACAAGTCGAGCTTTGTAGACAGTAACATTACCATCAGCGTCTGTCTTCTTCTTGAAGATCCATTTATTCTCGATGGCTTGCCGATCATCGGGCAAGTCAACCAAAGTCCACACTTTTTTCTCATACATGGATCCCATCTCAGATTTCATGGCCTCAAGCCATTTTGCGGAATCTGGGCTCATCATCGCTTCCTCATAGTTCGTAGGTTCGTCATGGTCTAGTAACATGACCTCCAGAACAGGATTACCGTACCACTCTGGTGTGGATCTTACTCTGGTTGACCTACGAGGTTCGGTAGTAACTTGATCTGAAGTTTCATGATCATCATCATTAGCTTCCTCACTAATTGGTGTAGAAGTCACAGGAACCGGTTTCTGTGATGAACTACTTTCCAATAAGGGAGCAGGTACAGTTACTTCATCAAGTTCTACTTTCCTCCCACTCACTTCTTTCAAGAGAAACTCCTCTAGAAAGGATCCATTCTTAGCAACGAAAGTCTTGCCTTTGGATCTGTGATAGAAGGTGTACCCAACTGTCTCTTTTGGGTATCCTATGAAGACACATTTCTCCGACTTGGGTTCGAGCTTATCAGGTTGAAGCTTTTTCACATAAGCATCGCAGCCCCAAACTTTAAGAAACGACAACTTTGGTTTCTTGCCAAACCACAGTTCATAAGGAGTCATCTCAACGGATTTAGATGGTGCCCTATTTAACGTGAATGCAGCCGTCTCTAAAGCAAAACCGCAAAACGATAGCGGTAAATCAGTAAGAGACATCATAGATCGCACCATATCTAGTAAAGTACGATTACGACGTTCGGACACACCATTACGCTGTGGTGTTCCGGGTGGCATGAGTTGCGAAACTATTCCGCTTTGTTTCAAATGTACACCAAACTCGTAACTCAAATATTCTCCTCCATGATCAGATCGTAGAAACTTTATTTTCTTGTTACGATGATTTTTCACTTCACTCTGAAATTCTTTGAACTTTTCAAATGTTTCAGACTTATGTTTCATTAAGTAGATATACCCATATCTGCTCAAATCATCTGTGAAGGTGAGAAAATAATGATACCCGCCGCGAGCCTCAACATTCATTGGACCACATACATCAGTATGTATGATTTCCAACAAATCTGTTGCTCGCTCCATAGTTCCGGAGAACGGCGTTTTAGTCATCTTGCCCATGAGGCATGGTTCGCAAGTACCAAGTGATTCCAAAAGTCCATCGGAATGGAGTTTCTTCATGCGCTTTACACCAATATGACCTAAACGGCAGTGCCACAAATAAGTTGCACTATCATTATCAACTTTGCATCTTTTGGCTTCAACATTATGAATATGTGTATCACTACTATCGAGATTTAATACAAATAGACCACTCTTCAAGGGTGCATGACCATAAAAGATATTACTCATATAAATAGAACAACCATTATTCTCAGATTTAAATGAATAACCGTCTCGCATCAAACAAGATCCAGATATAATGTTCATGCTCAACGCTGGCACCAAATAACAATTATTCAGGTCTAAAACTAATCCCGAAGGTAGATGTAGAGGTAGCGTGCCGACGGCGATCACATCGACTTTGGAGCCATTTCCCACGCGCATCGTCACCTCGTCCTTAGCCAGTCTTCGCTTAATCCGTAGTCCCTGTTTTGAGTTGCAAATATTAGCAACAGAACCAGTATCAAATGGCCAGGTGCTACTGCGAGCTCTGGTAAGGTACACATCAATAACATGTATATCACATATACCTTTGTTCACCTTACCATCCTTCTTATCCGCCAAATACTTGGGGCAGTTCCGCTTCCAGTGACTAGTCTGCTTGCAGTAGAAGCACTCAGTCTCAGGCTTAGGTCTAGACTTGGGTTTCTTCTCCTGAACATCAACTTGTTTGCCGTTCTTCTTGAAGTTCCCCTTCTTCTTCCCTTTGCCCTTTTTCTTGAAACTGGTGGTCTTGTTGACCATCAACACTTGATGCTCCTTCTTGATTTCTACCTCCGCAGCCTTTAGCATTGCGAAGAGCTCGGGAATCGTCTTATCCATCCCTTGCATGTTATAGTTCATCACGAAGCTCTTGTAGCTTGGTGGCAGTGACTAAAGAATTCTATCAATAACACTATCATCCGAAAGATTAACTCCCAGTTGAATCAAGTGATTGTTATACCCAGACATTCTGAGTATATGCTCACTTACAGAACTATTCTCCTCCATCTTGCAGCTGTAGAACTTATTGGAGACTTCATATCTCTCAATCCGGGCATTTGCTTGAAATATTAACTTCAACTCCTGGAACATCTCATATGCTCCATGACGTTCAAAACGTCGTTGAAGTCCCGGTTCTAAGCCGTAAAGCATGGCACACTGAACTATCGAGTAGTCATCAGCTTTGCTTTGCCAGACGTTCATAACATCTGGTTCAGCTCCTGCAACAGGTTTGGCACCTAGCGGTGCTTCCAGGACGTAATTCTTCTGTGTAGCAATGAGGATAATCCTCAAGTTACGGACCCAGTCCGTGTAATTGCTACCATCATCTTTCAACTTTGCTTTCTCAAGGAACGCATTAAAATTCAACGAAACAACAGCACGGGCCATCTATCTACAACAACATAGACAAGCAAAATACTATCAGGTACTAAGTTCATGATAAATTTAAGTTCAATTAATCATATTACTCAAGAACTCCCACTTAGATAGACATCTCTCTAATCATCTAAGTGATCATGTGATCCAAATCAACTAAACCATAACCGATCATCACGTGAAATGGATTAGTTTTCAATGGTGAACATCACTATGTTGATCATATCTACTATATGATTCACGCTCGACCTTTCGGTCTCAGTGTTCCGAGGCCATATCTGCATATGCTAGGCTCGTCAAGTTTAACCCGAGTATTCTGCGTGTGCAAAACTGGCTTGCACCCGTTGTAGATGAACGTTGAGCTTATCACACCCGATCATCACGTGGTGTCTCGGCACGACGAACTTTGGCAATGGTGCATACTCAGGGAGAACACTTTTACCTTGAAATTTAGTGAGAGATCATCTTATAATGCTACCGTCAAACAAAGCAAAATAAGATGCATAAAGGATAAACATCACATGCAATCAATATAAGTGATATGATATGGCCATCATCATCTTGTGCTTGTGATCTCCATCTCCGAAGCACCGTCATGATCACCATCGTCACTGGCGCGACACCTTGATCTCTATCGTAGCATCGTTGTCGTGTCGCCAACTATTGCTTCTACGACTATCGCTACCGCTTAGTGATAAAGTAAAGCAATTACAGGGCGATTGCATTGCATACAATAAAGCGACAACCATATGGCTCCTGCCAGTTGCCGATAACTCAGTTACAAAACATGATCATCTCATACAATAAAATATAGCATCATGTCTTGACCATATCACATCACAACATGCCCTGCAAAAATAAGTTAGACGTCCTCTACTTTGTTGTTGCAAGTTTTACGTGGCTGCTACGGGCTGAGCAAGAACCGTTCTTACCTACGCATCAAAACCACAATGATAGTTCGTCAAGTTAGTGCTGTTTTAACCTTCACAAGGACCGGGCATAGCCACACTCGGTTCAACTAAAGTTGGAGAAACTGACACCCGCTAGTCACCTGTGTGCAAAGCACGGCGGTAAAACCAGTCTCGCGTAAGCGTACGCGTAATGTCGGTCCGGGCCGCTTCATCCAACAATACCGCCGAACCAAAGTGTGACATGCTGGTAAGCAGTATGACTTGTATCGCCCACAACTCACTTGTGTTCTACTCGTGCATATAACATCTACACATAAAACCAGGCTTGGATGCCACTGTTGGGGAACGTAGTAATTTCAAAAATTTCCTACGCACACACAGGATCATGGTGATTGTGGCGCCCCCGGCTCGATCGTACACTAATCATGCACGCAAACGTGTACGATCAAGATCAGGGACTCACGGGAAGATATCACAACACAACTCTAAAACATAAATAAGTCATACAAGCATCATAATACAAGCCAGGGGCCACGAGGGCTCGAATACAAATGCTCGATCATAGACGAGTCAGCGGAAGCAACAATATCTGAGTACAGACATAGGTTAAACAAGGTGCCATAAGATGGCTAGCACAAACAGGGATACAACAGATCGAACAGGCGCAGGGCCTCCTGCCTGGGATCCTCCTAACTACTCCTGGTCGTCGGCGTCCTGGACGTAGTAGTAGGCTCCGTCCTGGTGGTAGTAGTCGTCGAAGGTGGCGTCTGGCTCCTGGGCTCCAACATCTGGTTGCGACAACCAGCAAGAAGGGAAAGGGGGAAAGGAGGGGGAAAGCAACCGTGAGTACTCATCCAAAGTACTCGCAAGCAAGGATCTATACTACATATGCATGGTATATGTGTAAAGAGGCAATATCGGTGGACTGAACTGCAGAATGCCAGAATAAGAAGGGGATAGCTAGTCCTGTCGAAGACTACGCTTCTGGCAGCCTTCGTCTTGAAGCAATAGAAGAGATTAGTTGGAAGTTAACCAAACAACAACGTATAGCATAATCCTACCCGTCGATCCTCTCGTCGCCACCATGCGAGAGAGCGACCACCGGGTTATATCTGTCACTTGTAAGGGTGTGTTTTATTAAGTAACCATTTCTAGTTGTCATGAGGTCGGAATACAACTCCGGGTCGTCCTTTTACCGAGGGACACGGCTATTCGAATAGATAAACTTCCCTGCAGGGGTGCACCACATATTCCCCAACACGCTCGATCCCCTTTGGCCGGACACACTTTCCTGGGTCATGCCCGGCCTCGGAAGATCCACACGTCGCAGCCCCACCTAGGCTCAACAGAGAGGTCAGCACGCCGGACTAATCCTAGGCACTCTGGGGTCTAGGCCCATCGCCCAGTGCGCTCCTGCACGTTGCGTACGCGGCCGCGAGCAGACCTAGCAACCCACACGATCACGGCGGTTACGTTAGCGCGGTCCAACACGGCGCGCGCCGCTCAGTCGCTGACGTCAAGAAGGCTTCAGCTGATACCACGACGCCGGGATACCCATAACTACTCCCGCGTAGTTGGTTAGTGCGTATAGGCCAGTGGCCAGACTCAGATCAAATATCCAATCTCGTTAAACGTGTTATTATGAAGTAAACGCGAACGCCGACCAGGGCCTGGCCCACCTGTCTCCTAGGTGGTCTCAACCTGCCCTGTCGCTCCGCCACAAAGATCCACACAAAGGGCCGTTGGGACAAAGGTCCTTTCAGCCCCCAATCCGTGAATCACTCGCGGGTACTCTTCGAGCCGACCCGACTTTAGTCACCATCTGTATAGTATGTAAATATGTATAGTATACACCCGTGATCACCTCCCGAGTGATCACGGCCCGATAGTATAGCAAGGCAGACTGACAAGAATGCAGGGCCAATGATGATAAACTAGCATCCTACACTAGGCATTTAGGATTGCAGGTAAGGTATCAACAACAGTAGCAACAATGACAGGCTATGCAGCAGAATAGGATTAACCGAAAGCAGTAACAGACTACACTACTCTAATGCAAGCAGTATAGAGAAGAATAGGCGATATCTGGTGATCAAGGGGGGGGCTTGCCTGGTTGCTCTGGCAAGAGAGGGAGGTCGTCAACGGGCTGCTCGTCAGTAGCGTAGTCGTACTCGACAGCAGCGACGTCGGTCTCGGCGTCTATCGAGAGAGAAGGAGGGGGAGAGAAACAATAAATTCACGGCAATAATGCAAACAATATGTATGACATGTCTAAATGATATGCCGGGGTGTTCTACTGCCTAACTAAATGATTTAGTTAATTTAGGAATTTATTCGGATTTATTTAATTAAAGTTGGACACTATTCATTTATCGAAATCGGTCTAATTGTTCAACGTTCTTATAGCTGCGGGCATCTGACGGGAATACAGAGGGCGTATCCGGGTTCGTATCGTCGTTCTGAGCAAGTTTCATGTATAAAATATTTTGATCGGAGTTACGGTTTAAAAGATATGATTTTCTAAAGTTTTTATTAATTTCTGAAATTTAATTAATTATTTAATTCAACATTATCCGAAACAGTGCTGATGATGACATCAGCATGACCTCATGCTGATGTCAGCGGTTAATTAAGTTAATTACTAATTACTGTTTAATTAACACTAATTAGTTAATTAGATTAACCTAATCAGGATTAATTAACTAATTAATTAACTATTATTTTTTTTTATTTTTATTTTATTTTATTTTTATTTGGGTCATGGGCCCCACTGGTCAGTGGACCAGGGGCGGACACGTCCGGGGCGTGCCCCTTTTGGGACCGGACATGTCCGGTGCCCAAAGGGGACGCACGGGCGGGCGCGGGCGGTCGGGGGCGCGGCGAAGCGTGGGCGCAGGCGAGCGCACGCGGGGCCGGAGGCGGGGCGGCGGCGCGGTGGCTGGAGCGGCCGCGGGCGGCAGCGCGGTGGCTGGAGCGGCAGCGGGCGGCGGTCGCGCGGAGGCGAAGCGGGGCAAGATCCGCGAGCAGTAGCGAGGCAGGGCACGCGCGCGCGTGTGCGAGGCCCGGCGAGGCTGCGGTGCGCGCGGGCGCGTGCGCGAGCCGGCGAGCGCGGGCGGAGCGGCGGCACGGGGGCGCGGTGCGCGCGGCGAGGTGCGGGAGCAGAGAGGGGGAGGAGAGGCCCGAGGCCTCACCGTGATCCGTAGGGACGGGGCAGCGGGGGTCGGGGTGGTCGACGGGGACGACGGCGATGGGGAGGCAGGCCGGCGGGGACGAAGCGGCGACGTGCGGCGTCGGCGGCGAGATGGAGACGGGGCTGAGCAGACTTCAAATGTTCACGAACAATACGGACTTGTTCTTCAGCTTGCCGAATAATGTCCGGTCCGACGAGTGAGCGTTCCCCAGTTTCTGACCAATTCAGAGGGGTTCGACACTTACGACCGTATAGAACTTCAAACGGTGCCATCTTCAGACTAGCTTGATAGCTATTGTTGTAAGAGAATTCGGCATACGGGAGAGATTCCTCCCATTTCTTACCGAAGGAGATGACGCAAGCTCGAAGCATATCTTCGAGCACTTGATTCACTCGTTCAACTTGACCCTGTGACTGAGGGTGAAAAGCGGTACTGAACGACAGATGTGTTCCCATAGCTTCTTGGAAACTATTCCAGAATCTGGAGGTGAAGAGGCTGCCACGATCAGAACTGATCTCCAACGGAACACCGTGGAGTGACACAATTCGGGAAACATACAAGTCTGCTAACTGGCTAGTAGTGATTGTCTCCTTAACAGGCAGAAAGTGGGCAACCTTAGAGAATCGGTCAATGACAACAAATATAGCATCATTACCCTTCTGGGATTTGGGAAAACCAGTAATGAAATCCATTTGGACCTTGTCCCATTTCCATTCAGGAATTTCCAGGGGTTGCAGAGTTCCTGCGGGCCTTTGATGTTGAGCCTTAACGCGGCGGCAAACGTCACACTCAGAAACATAACGAGCAATGTCTCGCTTCATATTAGGCCACCAGAATCTTTGACAAATGTCACGGTACATCTTTGTGCTACCAGGGTGAATGGACAAGGGAGTGTCATGAGCTTCCTTCATAACGTTTTCCCTCTCATTCTTGAACTTGGGTACGAAGAGACGGTGTTGGAAAAATAGGATCCCATCTGCATCAAGATGGAATTCCGACGGCTTTCCTTTCTCGAGGTATCGCTTGATCTTTTCAACTTCAGTGTCATACCTTTGCATAACCTTAATGCCGTGTTCTAAATCTGGTTCGACAACCAGGGTATTGAGATAACCCTGTGGGATAATATGGAGGTTCAACTTGCAAAGCTCTTCATGGAGAAGAGGTTGTGTTTCTTGAACCATAAGATTGTTGCTATAGGACTTGCGACTCAAAGCATCGGCCATTACATTAGCCTTGCCGGGGGTGTATGAGATATTCATATCATAATCGGCAATTGTTTCGAGCCATCTTTGTTGACGAAGGTTCAGATCTGGTTGAGTATATAAATACTTCAAGCTTTGGTGATCCGTGTATATCTCGCAACGGTTACCGAGAAGGTAATGTCGCCATAGCTTCAAGGCATAGATAACCGCAGAAAGTTCAAGATCATGCACGGGATAATTTTCTTCATGAGGACGCAATTGTCGGGAGGCATAAGCAATCACTTTGCGCTCTTGCATTAGGACACAGCCTAATCCTTGACGAGATGCATCACAGTATATCACGAAATCCTTTTGGGAATCCGGGGGTGCTAGTACTGGGGCAGATGTCAATTTATCTTTTAGTGCCTGAAAGCTTTCTTGACATTTTTCTGTCCACTCAAATTTAACACCTTTGTGAAGCAAATATGTCAATGGTTTTGCAATCTTGGAAAAGTTCTCAACGAATCGACGGCAATAACTAGCGAGTCCGAGAAAACTTCTGACTTGCTTAACATTCTTTGGGGGAGTCTAGTCGAGAATAGCCTGAACTCGTTCGGGGTTAACAGCAATCCCATCCTTGGAAATCACATGTCCAAGGTAAGTTACTTCAGGAAGCCAAAATTCGCATTTGGAATACTTGGCATACAACTGGTGTTCTCGGAGCCTTTCTAGAACAAGGCAGAGATGTTCAGCATGTTCCTCTTTATTCTTAGAATAGACCAGAATATCATCTAGATATACCACGACGAATTTGTCGAGGAAATCCATGAATATATAATTCATCAGACGGGAGAACGTAGCTGGGGCATTCGTTAGGCCAAAGGACATGACGGTGTATTCATAGGAGCCATAACGAGTGACGAATGCAGTCTTGGGAATGTCCTCTTCACGGACACGGATCTGGTGATAACCCAACCTCAAGTCGAGTTTAGAGAACACCGATGATCCAGCGAGTTGATCATAAAGATCATTGATCCGGGGCAGTGGGTATTTATTCTGGATTGTGGCTTGGTTAATGGGCCGGTAATCCTGAACCAATCGGTTAGTTCCATCCTTCTTCTTAACGAAGAGTGAAGGTGCTCCCCAAGCAGAGGAACTGGGGCGGATGAAACCACTCTTAAGTGACTTGTCGATTTCTTCCTTAAGCTCAAGAAGGTGATGCGGAGGCATCTTATAAGGTCGCTTGGCAATAGGAACGGTGCCAGGCTTCAAGTCGATGACGAACTCGACAGCTCTAGCCGGGGGTATGCCTGGAAGTTCTTCGGGAAAGACGTCTGGAAAATCTCGAACGACAGAAACGTTCTCGATTCCTTCCAGAGGTGAGGCGTTCAAAGCATTCATAACATATATCTCAGCTTCAGCGTCTCGAGTAATGCGGGCGGTATAGTTCACTATCTCATCGGTGGGGTGAAGAAGTTAGATAATTTTTGTGGCACAATTGATCGAAGCAATGTGAGCTTTCAACCAATCCATTCCGAGTATGAGGTCTATGGTGGAAGACTTCAGGATAATAGGGGAAGCTAGGAATTCAAATTCCTCGATTTCAACAGGGACATTATGTGCCATCATAGTGGTTTGACATTGGCCTCCAGGGGTACGGACAACTATTGGCAGGTTCATCTTTTCGAATGCAATGTCATGAGATAATGCAAATGCTTCAGACATGAATGAATGCGATGCTCCTGAATCAAATAATACAGAAGCAGGTACTGAGTTAACAAGAAGGGTACCCATCACAGTAGCAGGTTGATCCTGGACTTCTTCAATGTCAATGTTGTAAGCCTGACCACGACCACGTGAAGCAGACCCAGTATTATAGTTGCGGGTCTGATTGTTGCCACGGCCATGTCCATGGCCAGCACGAGGAAAATCTAACTGATTCTGAGTCTGGCGGCAGTCTTTAGCCTGGTGGCCTGGTTTGCGGCACTTGAAACACAAACCATCTTCAGGACGAAGAGGGGCATTGTTCTGAATAGCTTGAGCCTTTGACGGCCTCGGTGGTGGAGGAGGTAGACGTAGTGCAGCATTGTTCTTTGGCGCAGAGGTATTGGGACGAAACGCGTTGTTGGGAATCCAAACTCTACGCTTCGGTGCTGAGCCCGAAGATGAGCCAGCATCACGATAGCGCTTCTGCGAGTCCTTGTGTTCCATCTGAGCGGTCTCAACGAGAATAGCCTTGTTCACTAGAGTTGAGAAGTCATTGATGTCTTGAGCAGCTAGTGCAAGCTTGAGGTCAGGGTGTAGTCCATTACGGAACTTCTCCTGTCTGCGAGCATCTGTGGCGATGTCTTCTTCAGCATAGCGGGAGAGATCAAGAAATTCCCGCTGATAAGCTTCGACGGTTTTATTGCCCTGAGTGAGGTTGCGGAACTGGGTCTTCATGCGTTCCATAATTGCTTGAGGGATGTAACGTGTACGGAAAGCAGCCTGGAACTCATACCAAGTGATGACTGTTCCAACAGGCAGAGTACGCTTGTGTGTGTCCCACCATTGAGCAGCGGGGCCCTTTAAGAAAAAGGCCGCGAAGGTGACAAAGTTGGCGGGGGCGACATTAGCAGACTCCATCTCGTGAGTGATGTCGTGGAGCCAGTCATCGGCATCCAGGGGCTTGTCAGAGTTGCGAAACTGCGTTGGGTTGAGTCGCGTAAACTCTGTCAAAGTTACTGAAGCTGGGTTCTGGTTCTGGTTGTTCTGATGCGGAAACTGAGCCATGATTCCAACCATGAACTGGCGGTTGAGCTCGAACTGTTGCATCATAGCTGCCATATAGTCTGGCGGTGGTGGACGTTCAGGGGTACGACCACGACCACGACCACCTGGTCTAACCATCCTGCTACGTATCAACAGGGGGTAGTTTAGTAAAAGAAATTGCGAGTGTTTAGCGACAAGTATGATGTAGCACGACAATACCTTAAGCAGTGTAATAGATACATAACAGTAGTCGATTAAGACATACAGATCCATACACAAAGTCGGGTACATGCGGACAGCATAACGGCGCAAATTAAAAGCTAGACATACTAGGCGGCGCGCAGGCACGCGGTAAGGAAGTACACAACGAGACATAGCAAAGGCTACATCAACGTCGGAGAAAACCACTGTAACGGGGTAACTGCGAGTGCGGACGACGAATATTCGTCGCGGAAGGATCCTGTGCTCCATGTGCACTCTGATGCAGAACCCGGTCTCGAACTGTAAGAAGAGGTCCACGTGTAGGTGTGTGACCTCCAACAGCAGGCCAGTCAATACCAGCATACATCTGAGTCCTGCGCGGGTAAAGGATGTGCTCCGGATGTATCCCTGCACGAACAGCGGGCATCAACTGCGTCATAGCATCGTAAAGACGTGCTCGAGTGGCAACCAACTCGACGGCGAGAGCCCGAACAGTGCGATCCAGAGCCTGAGTGCACTGAATCAGAACGCGGTGGTCATATCGGCGAGGCTCGTACGGGGCACAGATAGCTGTGTAGTATCCGGTAGCATCTCCAGCAGGGGCATACGGAATGTAGCGGAACTCAGAGTCATCCAAGATACCACTGAACTGTCCTCGAAGACGTGCGACAGCAGAGTAGGCGGCATCATGTACTGCCATCTCAATCGTCACGCCTAATCCGTGAAAAAGGTGTAACTCGGTGTCTGAGTCATTCTGCCGATCATAGATACGAACATCAGCATGGTACTGCTCCTGATTAAACTCGCGGTAATCCTCGTAAACCATGTACTCAGGGTACCAGCGGTAGCCAAGTCTGGTCATGAGAGCGATCAGGACAGCTGGAAACCCAGGGGTATTACGAGCCCAAGTGCGAAGCACAAGCTGTGTCGTAGGACGCGGTGGAAACAAACGGTCCATCTGAAACAGAGGAAATTCAAACTTGTCAAATGACAATGAGAAGTATAACCGATCTCGGAGAGAAAGGTTAAACAAAACAATGGAAAGGAAAATGATTATCAGACTAATCAGATCAACGACAGGGCAATCGCACAGATATCCAGCTCTCCGGGTAGACGGGATTTACGAGATCCTAAGTGTCGGCGTTAGTAAAATTTTATTTAACCCGAATAGAAGAGATATTAGAGTCCCAGAGTATGGACGAGGAATAAAAGATCCTAATACCACCCAGTTGGCGACGTGGGCCCGTAAGCCACACAGCCAAGTTAATAAATTAGTTTCTCGGTTTCTAGACTCAACTTCGGCCAAGGAATTTGGAGGGGGCTTCCTACAGGCAGTCGGCTCTGATACCAACTTGTGACGCCCACAGGTCCCAAGATCGAAACTTGGCTCTGATACCAACTTGTGACGCCCCCGGTTCAATCGTACACTAATCATACACGCAAACGTGTACGATCAAACCCAGGGACTCACGGGAAGATATCACAACACAACTCTAAACACAAATAAACGGAGGTCCACAATATTACAGACCAGGGATCCGAAGATCCGAATACATAAGTCAGTCATACAAATAATATCTGGGTACAGACATAGTTAGACAAGTTATGCCTTAAGAAGGCTAGCACAAACAGCGACACTAGATCGAAAGGCGTTGGCCTCCTGCCTGGGAGCCTCCGATCCTACTCCTGGTCAGATGTCTCGATCCAGTAGTACGTGCCCTCTGGACCCGCCTGGTAGTAGGCTCCGGTGGTGGCGTCTGGCTCCTGGACTCCATCGTCTGGTGTATCATCAAGGTGGGGTATATGGGGGAAAAGAGAAAATAAAGCAACCGTGAGTACTCATCCGAAGTACTCAGCAAGCAAGGATCTATACTACATATGCAACATTATCAATGGAGAAAAGGCTGTATATGTGGACTGGGCTGCAGAAATGCCAGAATAGAGAGAAAGGCCTAGTCCTATCGAAGACTAGCATCTTCAAACATCTTCTCAAAGCCATCATCTTGCAGCAGTAGAAGAGAGTAGAATAGCATTTTATTTAGCAAACATGTTGAAGTACAGCTCAAAGATCCTTCCTCGACTCCCAGCGAGAAAGTAATCCCGAAGCTTCAATTAAGTAACAAGTATCCAGTTTAAGTAGTAGATCGGGATACACAAACTGAGCGTCCTTTACCATAGGACCGGCTATCGATAGAAGATTCATCCCTGCAGGGGTGCACTACTGTTACCCAACACGCTCGATCAACTCTGGCCGGACATACTTGATGGGTAATGCCCGTCCTCGGAAGATCAACACGAAGCAGCGCTCTACCTAGGCTCAGCAGAGAGGTCAGCACGCCGGACTAACCTATGCACCCAGGGGTCTCAGGCCATCGCCCTGGGCACCCTGCGCGTTGCGTGGCTGGCCGGGGTGCAGGCGCGACACTGAACTCGTCAGTGAAGTATCCAGCCCAATCCCGACGATCAGCCCGCACGGTGAATCGTGACGTCTGATAAGCTTTCGGAGAAACGTACATCGCAGAGGGCCCCATAACCATAATCCCGCGTGGTGGTAGTGCGTATAGGGCACGTCGACCCACTCAGATCACACACCCAAATCCAATAGGCTCAATTAGTATCAAGCGGAGACAATCAGAGTCTCTGATGCTCCGCCACAATGTCACACTCGAGTGCCCTTCCGGCACACCCGAAATCATAGATCCCCAGCGGGTACCCACCAGGGTGGACCCGCCTGTGACAAAGGTCAAGTAACCGTGTGGTCATAATCATCAGGGTGAACGTATGAGGTATCACCCTCGAGGTTCACACTGAGGGGTTGCACGACAGAGTCGTATCGGACATGGAGAAGGAGGAATCACCCTCGATGACCACGACCGTACAGCTATGCTGCAGAGTATTCATCAGGAGTGCGTTACGAGGTATCACCCTTGGCACTCGATAGTTACTACGCAGAGTCGTACAACTAAGGGGGGTGTGAAGTGAGGCGTCTGTCTCTGATCGACGATCACGTTGATCGAGTCGTCGATGAACAAGCAGGGGCGACAAAGTAAGGTGGTGGGGTCACAGATGGTTCATACCAACCTATACTAAACAGTTTATCTGTGGCGCCCCCGGCTCGATCGTACACTAATCATGCACGCAAACGTGTACGATCAAGATCAGGGACTCACGGGAAGATATCACAACACAACTCTAAAACATAAATAAGTCATACAAGCATCATAATACAAGCCAGGGGCCACGAGGGCTCGAATACAAATGCTCGATCATAGACGAGTCAGCGGAAGCAACAATATCTGAGTACAGACATAGGTTAAACAAGGTGCCATAAGATGGCTAGCACAAACAGGGATACAACAGATCGAACAGGCGCAGGGCCTCCTGCCTGGGATCCTCCTAACTACTCCTGGTCGTCGGCGTCCTGGACGTAGTAGTAGGCTCCGTCCTGGTGGTAGTAGTCGTCGTAGGTGGCGTCTGGCTCCTGGGCTCCAACATCTGGTTGCGACAACCAGCAAGAAGGGAAAGGGGGGAAAAGGAGGGGGAAAGCAACCGTGAGTACTCATCCAAAGTACTCGCAAGCAAGGATCTATACTACATATGCATGGTATATGTGTAAAGAGGCAATATCGGTGGACTGAACTGCAGAATGCCAGAATAAGAGGGGGATAGCTAGTCCTGTCGAAGACTACGCTTCTGGCAGCCTCCATCTTGAAGCAATAGAAGAGATTAGTTGGAAGTTAACCAAACAACAACGTATAGCATAATCCTACCCGTTGATCCTCTCGTCGCCACCATGCGAGAGAGCGACCACCGGGTTATATCTGTCACTTGTAAGGGTGTGTTTTATTAAGTATCCATTTCTAGTTGTCATGAGGTCGGAATACAACTCCGGGTCGTCCTTTTACCGAGGGACACGGCTATTCGAATAGATAAACTTCCCTGCAGGGGTGCACCACATATTCCCCAACACGCTCGATCCCCTTTGGCCGGACACACTTTCCTGGGTCATGCCCGGCCTCGGAAGATCCACACGTCGCAGCCCCACCTAGGCTCAACAGAGAGGTCAGCACGCCGGACTAATCCTAGGCACTCTGGGGTCTGGGCCCATCGCCCAGTGCGCTCCTACACGTTGCGTACGCGGCCGCGAGCAGACCTAGCAACCCACACGATCACGGCGGTTACGTTAGCGCGGTCCAACACGGCGCGCGCCGCTCGGTCGCTGACGTCAAGAAGGCTTCAGCTGATACCACGACGCCGGGATACCCATAACTACTCCCGCGTAGTTGGTTAGTGCGTATAGGCCAGTGGCCAGACTCAGATCAAATATCCAATCTCGTTAAACGTGTTATTATGAAGTAAACGCGAACGCCGACCAGGGCCTGGCCCACCTGTCTCCTAGGTGGTCACAACCTGCCCTGTCGCTCCGCCACAAAGATCCACACAAAGGGCCGTGGGGACAAAGGTCCTTTCAGCCCCCAATCCGTGAATCACTCGCGGGTACTCTTCGAGCCGACCCGACTTTAGTCACCATTTGTATAGTATGTAAATAGGTATAGTATAACCCGTGATCACCTCCCGAGTGATCACGGCCCGATAGTATAGCAAGGCAGACTGACAAGAATGCAGGGCCAATGATGATAAACTAGCATCCTACACTAGGCATTTAGGATTGCAGGTAAGGTATCAACAGATGTAGCAACAGTGACAGGCTATGCAGCAGAATAGGATTAACCGAAAGCAGTAACAGGCTACACTACTCTAATGCAAGCAGTATAGAGAAGAATAGGCGATATCTGGTGATCAAGGGGGGGGGCTTGCCTGGTTGCTCTGGCAAGTAGGGGTCGTCAACAACGTAGTCGGTCGGGGCACCAGCAGCTGCGTCGGTCTCGTAGTCTACCGAAGAGAAGAGGGGGAAGAAACAGTAAACACACGGCAATAATGCAACAGGGATGCATGACATGTCTAAGCGCAGGGCCGGGGTGATATACAGCCTAACTAAGCGATTTAGTTAATTTAGGAATTTATTCGGATTTATTTAATTAAAGTTGGACACTATTCATTTATCGGAATCGGTCTAATTGTTCAACGTTCTCATAGCTGCGGGCGTCTGACGGAGATACCGAGGGCGTATCCGGGTTCATATCGTCGTTCTGAGCAAGTTTCATGTATAAAATATTTTCATCGGAGTTACGGTTTAAAAGATATGATTTTCTAAAGTTTTTATTAATTTCTGGAATTTATTTAATTATTTAAATCAACATTATCCGAAACAATGCACGCTGACGTCAGCATGACGTCAGCAGTCAACAGAGGCGTTGACTGGTCAACTGACGTGTGGGTCCCGTTTGTCATTGACTGAGATTAACTAAAACAGATTAATTACTTTAATCAGTAATTAGGTTAATCTAATCAGGATTAGTTAAGTTAATTAATTTAGTTAACTAATTAAATAATTAATTAATTAATATTTTTATAATTTTCTTTTTATCCTTTTTTTCTTTTTCTCTTTTTTTTAAAATGTTCCAGGGGCTAGGCCCCACATGTCATTGGGTCAGGGGGGCCATAGCGGGTTCGGGCGTTGTGGGCGCCCGACCCGGGCGATGACCCGCGGGAGCGGAGGGGCGCCGACGCGGCGCGGGCGCCGGCGCGGCGCGGGCGCCGGGCGCCGGAGATGGCCGCGGTGAGGCCACGGCGAGACTGGCGGCGCGCGCAGCAGGGGGCGACGGGCGCGGTCGAGTGGTGGACCGGAGCGGGGCGAGACCAGCGCGCGGCAGCAGCAGGAGCCGGCCATGGCGGGCGACCCAGGCAGTGGCGGGGGCGCGAGCACAGCCGCGGGACGCGGTGAGTGTGCCAAGGGGGAAGAAGGGAGCGGCCACGCAGCGGGGCAGCGGCGATGCGGCGAGTGCGCACGCGACGAAGGGCACCAGTGGGGAGGGCGAGTGACGGCAGGGCTCGCCGGCAGGGGCACGCGGGGGGGGGCGCGGTGGCGCGGGGCACGCGACGCACGAGGCCACCGCAGGCGGGCGACGCAAGCAGCGGCGCGGGGAGGGAGAGAGGAGGAGAGGGAGGGGCGCGGCTCACGGAGGGCGTAGGGATCGTGGCAGTAGCGCGCGAGGTGGATGACGGGGACGACGGCGGAGAGGAGAAGCAGGCCGGCGGGGGAGCGCTCCGGCGACGGCGTCCAACGGCAATGGCAACGGGGCGGCGTCGGGCGGCAGGGTCGGGGCGTCGCGGCGACCTCCACCTCTCGATCCCGATCCAATCGGGGGAGAGGGGGGGGATATATCGGGAGAGGGGGGAAGTGGGGTGGTGGCTGGTTAGGGTTTCCCCCCCCATGGGGATAAGGCAGGGGATGGGGCTGGGCCGGCCAGTTGGGCCAGGTGGGTCGGCCAGCTGGGCCGCCTGGCCCAGTTGGCCAGGGGGGCCTTTTCTTTTCTTTTGTTTTTCTGTTTTGTTCTTTCTCCTTTTATCTATTCCTATTTCCCTGCTTAGTAAAAAGTTAGGCCTCAAAATGATTTCTATACGACATGGCAATTGTTCCAGTAATTACTAGGCATTCCCTAACACTACCAGAAATTAGTTTGGAGACAATTGGAGCTCCCACAAATTTTACAATAATTAATATGCATTAATCCTAGCTGTTTTAACCATGTTAGTGCCACTTAAACATTTTACCATTTGTTGGTTTCAATTTTAGACTAGCCTCTACAATATTTGTTATTTACTGAGCATTTTAGTTTTTAGGTTGGACAACTTTTATATTTCACTTTCATTTAAATTTGAATTTGAGTTAGGAGTTGAAATGCAATATGATGCTAATGATGATTATGCACTATTTATCATGATGACATGGCCTCATCAAAAGGGTGATCTCTGTAGCTTAATACAGGGGGTGTTACAAATCTCCTCCACTACAAGAAATCTCGTCCCGAGATTTAGGAGGTAGAAAGAAACAAAGCGGGGTATTCATCGCGAAGACGATCCTCGCGTTCCCAAGTGGCTTCATCCTCAGAATGGTTTGACCACTGAACCTTGAGGAACTTGATAACCTTCTGGCGTGTGCGACGCTCGGCTTGATCGAGAATGCGGACCGGATGCTCTTTATAAGAGAGGTCTTGTTGCAGTTCAAGCAATTCGTGATCTACTCCGCGGATAGGGTCTTTGAAGCAGCGGCGGAGTTGCGATACGTGGAACACATCGTGAACCTGAGAAAGGTTCGGTGGAAGTTCCAACTGATATGCCACTCTACCACGCCTTTCAAGAACAGTGAAAGGACCAATATAGCGAGGAGCTAGCTTGCCCTTGATCCCGAATCGGTGTGTACCTTTCATCGGTGTGACTCGAAGATAAGCCTTTTCGCCAGGTTGATAGACCATATCTTTGTGTTTGCGGTCATACTGACTCTTTTGACGTGACTGAGCAGTCTTCAAATGCTCGCGGACAACGCGAACTTGATCTTCGGCAAGTTGGATAATATCCGGACCGAAGAGTGGACGTTCCCCAGTTTCTGACCAATTTAGAGGGGTTCGGCACTTTCGTCCGTACAATACTTCAAAGGGGACCATCTTCAGACTGGCTTGATAGCTGTTATTGTAAGAGAATTCGGCATATGGGAGAGATTCTTCCCATTTCCTTCCGAAGGATATGACACAAGCTCGAAGCATGTCTTCGAGAACTTGGTTGACTCGTTCAACTTGTCCTTGAGACTGAGGGTGAAAAGCGGTGCTGAAGGACAGATGAGTTCCCATAGCTTCTTGGAAACTAGCCCAGAATCTTGAAGTGAATAAGCTGCCACGGTCTGAACTGATAACCAGTGGAATACCGTGAAGTGAAACAATTCTGGACATGTAGAGAGTTGCGAGCTGACTAGCAGTGATCGTCTCTTTGACGGCTAGAAAATGTGCAACTTTGGAAAGTCGGTCAATGACGACAAGAATAGCATCATTACCTTTCTGCGATTTGGGAAACCCAGTGATAAAGTCCATTTCAACATGGTCCCACTTCCATTCAGGAACAGCAATTGGTTGCAGAGTTCCGGCGGGCCTTGGATGTTCTGCTTTGACGCGACGGCAAACATCACATTCAGCAACATAGCGAGCAATGTCTTGCTTCATGTTTGACCACCAGAATCTTTGACGGATGTCTTGGTACATCTTGGTACTGCCGGGATGAATAGACAACGGAGTGTCGTGAGCTTCTTGCATGACCTCCTGAGTCATACCCAGGTTACCTTTAGAGGGGACCACTAGACGACCTTTAAAGAACAATGTGCCAGTATCATCAATAGTGAAGAACGAAGGCCTTCCTTCAGCGAGATAGCGCTTAATCTTGTGGGCTTGAGAGTCATAACCCTGCAGCGCCTTGATGCTGTCCACGAGATCTGGTTTAGCAACCAGGGTATTAAGTGAACCCTGGGAAACAACGTGGAGGTTCATTTTGTAGAAACCTACAGGAGGGGGAGCGAGTGCTCCAGGAGGAACAATGTGGAGATTCAGCTTTCTGAATTCTTCAATAAGCGAAGGTTGAACTTCGTGAAACTGGAGGTGACTGCAATAAGACTTGCGGCTCAAGGCATCGGCCATTACATTAGCCTTGCCAGGGGTATAAGAAATACCCAAGTTAAAATCCGCTACGGTCTCCATCCATCTCTGTTGACGGAGGTTCAGGTCTGGCTGAGTGAACAGATACTTCAGACTTTGATGATCAGTGTAGATCTCGCAACGATTACCGAGAAGGTAATGTCGCCACTGTTTTAGTGCATGGATGACGGCAGCAAGCTCGAGGTCATGTACTGGGTAATTCTCTTCGTGCGGACGCAATTGACGCGAAGCATAAGCAATTACTCTGCGGTCTTGCATTAGGACACCGCCTAATCCTTGACGGGATGCATCACAATAGATGACAAAATCCCTCTGGGAATCAGGAGGGGCAAGCACTGGGGCAGAAGTCAGCTTGTCTTTGAGCGTCTGGAAACTTTCCTGACACTTTTCCGTCCAATCGAACTTGACGCCTTTATGAAGCAGGTTAGTCAGGGGCTTGGCGATCTTGGAGAAGTTCTCGACAAATCGACGGCAATAGCTGGCGAGTCCGAGAAAACTTCGAACTTGCTTGACGTTCTTTGGAGGAGCCCAATCAAGAATAGCCTGAACTCGCTCGGGGTTGACGGCAATACCATCCTTGGAGATGACATGTCCAAGGTATGTCACTTCGGGAAGCCAGAATTCACACTTGGAAAACTTAGCATATAGTTGATGCTCTCGAAGTTTCTCCAGAACAAGTCGAAGATGTTCAGCATGTTCCTCTTTGTTCTTGGAGTATACTAGGATATCATCCAGGTAAACCACGACGAACTTGTCAAGGTATTCCATGAATATATAATTCATCAGGCGGGAGAATGTGGCGGGAGCATTGGTTAAGCCGAATGACATGACAGTGTACTCGTATGAGCCATATCGAGTAACGAAGGCGGTCTTTGGGATATCCTCTTCACGAACACGGATCTGGTGGTAACCCAACCTTAAGTCGAGTTTAGAGAACACTGATGAACCCGCCAGTTGATCATACAGATCGTTTATCCGAGGAAGGGGATATTTGTTCTGGATAGTTGCTTGGTTAATAGGACGGTAATCTTGGACCAATCGGTTTGATCCATCCTTCTTCCTGACAAAGAGAGAAGGTGCTCCCCAAGCGGAGGAGCTTGGGCGAATGAAACCCTTACGAAGTGAAGCGTCGATTTCCTCCTTAAGTTCAAGGAGTTCATGCGGCGGCATCTTGTAGGGTCGCTTGGCGATAGGAGTGGTGCCTGGTTTCAAGTCGATGACAAATTCGACAGCTCGAGCAGGGGGTATCCCTGGGAGTTCTTCTGGGAAAACACCTTGGAATTCGCGAACAACTGGAATGTTCTTGATGCCTTCAAGTGGTGATGCGTTTAACGCATTCAAGGCATAAAGTCTTGCCTCGGCATTTTGGATGATTTGAGCCTGGTAGCTTATTATTTCATCAGAAGGGTGTAGAAGATGGACGATCTTCGTGGCGCAAACTATAGAAGCAGTATGCGCTTTCAACCAATCCATTCCGAGAATGAGGTCGATACTACAAGACTTTAGTATGAAAGGGGAGGCATGAAACTCCAGCCCTTCAATTTCAACGGTGACGTCGTTGCTACCCATGGAGGTTTGACATTGACCCGCGGGGGTGTGTATTACTATTGCAGTGTTCATGACCTCACATTTAATGTCGTGTTTGTATGCAAATTCTCCGGACATGAATGAATGCGATGCTCCCGAATCAAATAAAACAGAAGCTGGTACTGAATTAACAAGGAGAGTACCCATCACGGTGGCAGGCTGGTCCTGAGCTTCTTTGAAATCGGTGTGGTTGGCCTGAATACGCCCATAAGTCTTGGCATTGTTGTTGCGAGGCTGATTGTTCCTACGGCCAGTTGCAGGAAGTGCCAGTTGGTTCTGGTTCTGAATGCAGTTCCTGGAAAAATGACCTGGCTGCCCACACTTGTAGCACAGACTATAATTGGGATTAGGAGCAGGAGCTCGGGGTGGTGGAGCTGGAAGTCCTGGCTGCCTAGGTGGTGGAGGCAGGCGTGGTGCAGTATAGGACCGTCTTGGAGCAGGTGCAGCTGGACGGTACACGCTGTTTGGAATCCAGATCCGACGCTTCTGTGCAGGCTGGCTCGAAGATGAACCAGTGTCACGGTTGCGCCTAAGAGATCCCTGGTGTGTCTGCAGACCAGTCTCGACCTGGATAGCCTTGTTCACCAAGATGGAGAAATTATCAAATTCATGCACAAGGAGCGCTAGCTTGATGTCAGCTTGAAGTCCTTCGCGAAACCTTTCCTGACGGCGAGCATCAGTGGGAATGTCTTCTTCAGCATAGCGGGATAATTCCAGAAACTCCCGCTGATAAGCTTCCACTGTCTTGTTGCCCTGGGTGAGGTTGCGGAACTCTTGCTTCTTCCGGTCCATGATTCCCTGGGGTATGAAACGGGCACGGAAGGCAGCTTGGAAATCCGGCCAAGTGATGACTGTGCCAGCTGGTTGAGTGCGCCTGTGGCTGTCCCACCATTGAGCAGCGGGGCCCTTGAGAAAGAAGGAGGCGAAGGTGACATAGTTTGCAGGGGCAACGCCACCAGATTCCAACTCATAGGTGATGTCGCGAAGCCAGTCATCCGCATCCAGGGGCTGAGTTGAGCCGCGGTAGACGGTTGGGTTGAGGCGCATAAAGTCCTGCAGGGTCCCTGGGCCCGGATACTGGTTCATATTGGGACGAGGAAACTGATCCATGATCCCTTGCATGAACTGACGTTGCAGTTCAAATTGCTGCATCATTCCAGCCATATAGTTCGGCGGTGGTGGATCGTTGGCACCACGGCCACGACCACGACCAGCGGGTCTAACCATCCTGCTAATTTACAACAGGGGGTAGTTTAGTAAAAGCAAGCACGAGTGCTTAGTGACAAGCATGATGTAACACGACAATACTCCAAGCAGTGTTATAGATACATAACAGTAGTCGATTAAGACATACAGATCCATACACAACGTCGGGTACAAGCGGACAGCATAACGGCGCAAATCAAAAGCTAGACATACTAGGCGGCGCGCAGGCACGCGGTAAGGAAGTACACAACGAGAGATAGCAAAGGCTACATCAACGTCGGAGTGAACCACTGTATCGGGGTAGCTGCGAGTGCGGACGACGAATGTTCGTCGCGGAAAGATCCTGTGCTCCATGTGCACTCTGATGCAGAACCCGGTCTCGAGCTGTAAGAAGAGGTCCACGTGTCGGTGTGTGACCTCCAACAGTAGGCCAGTCAATACCAGCATACATCTGAGTCCTGCGCGGATAAAGGATGTGCTCCGGATGTATCCCTGCACGAACAGCGGGCAGCAACTGCGTCATAGCATCGTAGAGACGTGCTCGAGTGGCAACCAACTCGACGGCAAGAGCCCGAACAGTGCGATCCAGAGCCTGAGTGCACTGAATCAGAACGCGCGGGTCGTAGCGACGAGGCTCGTACGGGGCACAGATAGCTGTGTAGTATCCGGTAGCATCTCCAGCAGGGGCATACGGAATGTATCGGAACTCGGAGTCATCCAAGATAGCATTGTGCTCCCCTCGTAGACGTACGACAGCGGAGTAGGCGGCATCATGGACTGCCATCTCAATCGTCACGCCTATCGTTAAACAAGGTGTAGCTCGGTGTCTGAGTTGTTCTGCTGATCATAAATCCGAACTTCAGCATAGTATGTTCCTGGTTGAACTCGCGTAAACCTCATAAACCAAAGTACTCAGGGTACCAACGGTAGCCAGTCTGGTCATGAGAGAGCGATCCAGGACAGCTGGAAAACCCAGGGGTATGGTATCGAGCCAAGTGCGAAGCACAAGCTGTGGTCGTAGGACGCGGTGGAAACAAAACGGTCATCTGAAACAGAGGAAATTCGGTTTTGTCAACCGACACAATAAGAGGTTTAACACAACTCGAGAGAGAAAGGTTAAACAAAAACACTGGAAAGGAAAATGATTACAGAATAATCAGATCATGACAGGGAAATCGCACAATCCGCTCTCCGGGTAGACAGAATTTACGAGATCCTAAGTGTCGGCATTAGTAAACTTCAATTAACCGAGTAGAAGAGAGAGATCAGAGTCCAGAGTATAGAGCGAGAATAAAAGATCTAAATACCACCCAGTTGGCAATGTGGGCCGTAAGCACACAGCCAAGTTAGTAAAACGGTTTTCTTGTCTAGACTCAACTTCGGCCAAGGAATTGGAAAGGGGGATTCCTAACAGGCAGTCGGCTCTGATCCAACTTGTGGCGCCCCCGGCTCGATCGTACACTAATCATGCACGCAAACGTGTACGATCAAGATCCGGGACTCACGGGAAGATATCACAACAAACTCTTAAAAAAACAAAATAAGTCATACAAAGAATAATATACAAGCCAGGGGCCACGAGGGGCTCGATACAAATGCTCGATCATAGAGAGTCAGCGGAAGCAACAATATCTGAGTACAGACATGGTTAAACAAGGGTGCCATAAGATGGCTAGCACACAACAGGGATACAACAGATCGAAACAGGCGCAGGGCCTCATGCCTGGGATCCTCCTAACTATCCTGGTCGTCGGCGTCCTGGACAGTGAGTAGGCTCAGTCCTGGTAGGTAGTGTGTCGAACTGGTGTGGCAGTCTGGCTCCTGGGACTCCCACATCTGGTTGCGAAACCCAGCAGAAGGGAAAGGGGGAAAAGGAGGGGGAAAGCAACCGTGAGTACTCATCCAAAGTACTCGCAAGCAAGGATCTATACTACATATGCATGGTATATGTGTAAAGAGGCAATATCGGTGGAATGAACTGCAGAATGCCAGAATAAGAGGGGGATAGCTAGTCCTGTCGAAGACTACGCTTCTGGCAGCCTTCGTCTTGAAGCAATAGAAGAGATTAGTTGGAAATTAACCAAGCAACCAACGTATAGCATAATCCTACCCGTCGATCCTCTCGTCGCCACCATGCGAGAGAGCGACCACCGGGTTATATCGTCATTGGTAAGGGTGTGTTTTATTAAGTATCCATTTCTAGTGTCATGAGGAGGGAATACAACTCGGGTCGTCCTTTTACCGAGGGACACGGCTATTCGAATAGATAAACTTCCCTGCAGGGTGCACCCACATATTCCCCAACACGCTCGATCCCTTTGGCCGGACACACTTTCCTGGGTCATGCCCGGCCTCGGAAGATCCACACGTGCAGCCCCACCTAGGCTCAACCGAGAGGTCAGCACGCCGGGACTAATCCTAGGCACTCGGGGTCTGGGCCATAGCCCAGTGCGCTCCTGCACGTTGCGTACGCGGGCCGCGAGCAGACCTAGCAACCCACACGATCACGGCGGTTACGTTAGCGCGTTCCAACACGGCGCGCGCCGCTCGGTCGCTGACGTCAAGAAGGCTTCAGCTGATACCACGACGCCGGGGATACCCATAACTACATCCCGCGTAGTTGGTGGTGTATAGGCAGTGGCCAGACTCAGATCAAATATCCAATCGCGTTAAACGTGTTATTATGAAGTAAACGCGAACGCCGACCAGGGCCTGGCCCACCTGTCTCCTAGGGTGGTCTCAACCTTGCCCAGTCGCTCCGCACACAAAGATCCACACAAAAGGGCCGTGGGGACAAAGGTCCTTTCAGCCCCCAATCCGTGAATCACTCGCGGGTACTCTTCGAGCCGACCCGACTTTAGTCACCATTTGTATAGTATGTAAATAGGTATAGTATAACCCGTGATCACCCCCGTAGTGATCACGGCCCGATAGTATAGCAAGGCAGACTGACAAGAATGCAGGGCCAATGATGTAAAACTAGCATCCTACACTAGGCATTTAGGATGCAGGTAAGGTATCAACAGATGTAGCAACACGTGACAGGCTATGCGCAGAATAGGATTAACCGAAAGCAGTAGTAACCGCTACACTACTCTAATGCAAGCAGTATAGAGGAGAATAGGCGATATCTGGTGATCAAGGGGGGGGCTTGCCTGGTGCTCTGGCAAGTAGGGGTCGTCAACAACGTAGTCGGTCGCGGGTGGCACCAGCAGCTGCGTCGGTCTCGTAGTCTACCGAAGAGAAGAGGGGGGAAGAAGAAACAGTAAACACACGGCAATAATGCAACAGGGATGCATGACATGTCTAAATGAATGCCGGGGTGATATACAGCCTAACTAAGCGATTTGTTAATTTAGGAATTTATTGGATGTTATTTATTAATAAAGTTGGACACTATCATTTATCGAAATCGGTCTAATTGTTCAACGTTCTCATAGCTGCGGGGCGTCTGACGGAATGATCCGAGGGCGTATCCGGGTTCGTATCGTCGTTCTGAGCAAGTTTCATGTATAAAATATTTTCATCGGAGTTACGGTTTAAAAGATATGATTTTCTAAAGTTTTATTAATTTTGAAATTTTAATTAATTATTTAATTTCAACATTATCCGAAACAGTAATTGATGACGTCAGCATGACATCATGCTGACGTCAGCAGCCACCCCTGACAGGGTGGGTCCCACCTGTCATAGGCTGTTAGGTTAATTAGGTTTAATTAATTTAATTACTGATTACTGTTTAATTAACACTAATTAGTAAATTAGATTAACCTAATCAGGATTAATAACTAATTAATTAATTAATAATTTAATAATTATTTTAATATTTAAATTTATTTTTATTTCTATTTTCTTAAAACTGTTTCTGGGGGACGTGGGCCCAATTCGTAAGAGCAAGGGGTTCGGGCCCAACTGGGCAGTGGCCCAGGGGCGGACACGTCCGGGGCGTGCCCCTTTCGGGACAGGACATGTCCGGTGCCCAAAGGGGACGCAGGCGGTCGCAGCGGGCACTGAGGGACGAAGGGATGCGACGGCCGGAAGGAGGAGGGAAGGACGAGACGGTGGATGGAAAGACGGACGGGGACTCACCTCCGGAGGAGTGAGAGAGGTGGTGGAGAGGAAAGGAGGAGGCTGAGAGGAGGACGAAGAGGGGGGGGCGGAAGAGCGAGGGAGGTTGCGAGGAGAGGAGGAGAGCGGGGAAGCAGGAGAGAGAACGGCAAGTGGGGGCAGAGACGGTGAAGAGAGGGAGGAAAGGGAGGCGGAGCGGAGAGGCAGGGAGGAGGGGGGGAGGCGAGAGAGAGAGGGGGGAGGGGGGAGAGGCCGAGGCCTCACGGGATCCGTAGGGAGGGGCAGCGGGGGCGGGGTGGTCGACGAGGACGACGGCGAGCGGGGAGGCAGGCCGGGGGAAAAGGCGGCGACGTAGAGAGGCAGACAGGCGAGGGGAGAGATCCGGCGGGTGGCGTGTGCGGAGAGGCGATGGCAGCGCGGGGCGCGTAGGGGCGAGCGGCGTCGAGGGAGCCGGCCGCGAGGGGAGTAGAGCGGGATCAGGCGGCGGCGTCCAACGGCGACGGCGAGGGCGCGCGGTCGTGCCGCGACCGAGGGACGGGTCTTCCCGCGATCCCGATCCCGATCTGGATCGGGAGGTGGGGGCTGACGAGGGGGAGGGGCGACGGGGCGGCGTCGGCGAGCGGCGTCGACGACGAGGCGGACGGGATCGGGCCTGCGCCCCGATACCAGATGGGGGGGGGGAGGAGGAGAGATCGAGGGGAGGGGGGGGGGGATCGGGGGTAGGTTAGGGTTTGGCCGGGGGGGTTGGCCGGCTAAGTAGGTGCGGCTGGCCGGCCTGGGGCCCGTGGCTTGTGGGCCGAGGCCCAGTCGGGGGGGGTGGGGGGGGGGGGTGTTGCTCTTTTTTCCTTTTCTGTTTCTTTTTCCTTTTCTTTATTCTCTTTTCTCTACTGTTAAATGTTTAGGCCCCAAATGGTTTTTGTAAAAAGTGTGACCTATTTCATAAATACCAGTGCATTATTCCTCAACACCTAAAATTAGTTTGGACAAAACATAATTCCATATTTATTTCAGATTTAATAAATGGTTATTAAATATTATCTTCATCCACTGTTTGAGGTTGTTCGAGTCACTTATCCAATTCCAATGATGTTGGTTTCAATTTTAGAATAGCCTCTGGAATATTTGTTATTTATCTGACATTTTAGTTTCTATGTTGGACAACTTTTATATTCCACTTTCATTTAAATTTGAATTTGACTTAGGAGTTGAAATGCAATATGATGCTAATGATGATTGTGCACTATTAATCATGATGACATGGCCTCATCAAAAGGGTGATCACTGTAGCTTATTACAGGGGGTGTTACAGTGATGCATAACAACGAGAGGGGAGAGTGTGTCCACGTACCCTTGTAGACCGAAAGCGGAAGCGTTAGCACAACGCGGTTGATGTAGTCGTACGTCTTCACGATCCGACCGATCCAAGTACCGAACGCACGGCACCTCCGAGTTCAGCACACGTTCAACTCGATGACGTCCCGCGAGCTCCGATCCAGCAAAGCTTCACAGGAGAGTTTCGTCAGCACGACGGCGTGGTGACGGTGATGATGATGCTACCGACGCAGGGCTTCGCCTAAGCACCGCTACGATATGATCGAGGTGGATTATGGTGGAGGGGGGCACCGCACACGGCTAAGAGATCAATGATCAATTGTTGTGTCTCTGGGGTGCCCCCCTGCCCCCGTACATAAAGGAGCTAGGGGGAGGCGGCCGTCCAGGAGGAGGGCGCGCCAAGGGGGGGAGTCCTACTCCCACCGGGAGTAGGACTCCCTCTTTTCCTAGTTGGAGTAGGAGGGGGAAAGGAAGGGAGAGAGGAAGAGAAGGAAAGGGGGGCGCCGCCCCCCCTCCTTGTCCAATTCGGACTAGAGGGGGAGGGGGCGCGCGGCTGCCCTTGGCCGCCCCTGCTCTTCTCCCACTAAGGCCCATGAGGCCCAATTAACTCCCCGGGGGGTTCCGGTAACCCCCCGGTACTCCGGTATATGTCCGAAACCTTCCGGAACCTTAAAACGCTTCCGCTTTCAGACTGGGCAACCCGTGTCACTGACACGCGGGCCCCACCCCCCTTAAAACGTTTTTAAAATAAATGAAATCTATTAATTAATTAATTAGTTAATTAAACCACTGATTAGCCACTGACCAGTAGGGCCCATCGTCTAATTAGGTTAATTAGATTAAACTAACTCTGTTTATTTAGCTCTGTCACTGACATGTGGGTCCCACTGGACCCACCTGTCAGGTTTGACTCTGGTCAGCTGGGTTTGACCTGCTGACGTCACACCTAGGTCAGGTTGACGTCATCATTTACTATTCTGGATAATTCGAGTTTAAATGAATAATTAAATTTAGAAAATAATTAAAACTTTAGAAAATCATATAAAATAATTCGTAACTCTGATGAAAATAATTTATATATGAAAGTTGCTCAGAATTTCGAGACGAATCCGAATACGTGGTCCATTCATCTGTCAGATGCCCCTAGCTACCTGAACGTGGAACTTTTAGACCGATTTCGATAAATAAATAGTGCTCAACTTTAATTAAATAAATTCAAATAAATTCCTAAATTAACTAACTCATTTAGTTAGGCAGTAGAACACCTCGGCTTATCATTTAGGCATGTCATACATATTGTTTGCATTTTTGCCGTGAATTTATTGTTTCTCTCCCCCTCCTTCTCTCTCGATAGACGCCGAGACCGACGCCGTTGCAGCTGGGTACGACTACGCTACAGACGAGCAGCCCGTTGACGACCCCTCTTTCTTGCCAGAGCAACCAAGCAAGCCCCCCCCCCCTTGAGCATCCAAATATCGCCCATTCCATTTCTCCTGCTTGCATTAGATTTTGCTACTGTTAATGTATGCTCCTATTCCGATGCATAGCCTGCTTTTGTAACCTGTTCATTGTTACCTTACCTGCCTATGATAAACTGCTTAGTATATGTTGGTAGTGAACCATCAGTGACCCCACCACCTTACCCTTGTCGCCCCTGCTTGATCATCGATGACTCGATCAATGTGATCGTCGACCAGAGACCGACACATCACTTCACCCCCCTTAGTTGTACGACTCTGCATAGTTACTATCAAGTGCCGAGGGTGATATCTCGTAACGCACTCCTGATGAATACTCTGCAGTGTAGCTGTTCGGTCGTGGTCATCAAGGGTGATTCCTCCTTCTCCACTTCTGATACGACTCTGTCATGCAACCCCTCATTGTGAACCTCGAGGGTGATGCCTCATACGTTCACCCTGATGATTTCATCGAGTGGAATCCACCGAGGGTGATTCCTCGGGGTTTCCCCTTTGATTATATGACCACACAGTTACTGTGACCTTTGTTACAGGCGGGTCGACCCTGATGGGTACCCGCACGGGATCTATGATGTCGGGTGTGCCGGAAGGGCACTCGAGTGTGATATTGTGGCGGAGCTTCAGAAACTCTGATCGTCTCCGCGTGTTACTAAATCAGCCTATTGGATTTGGGTATTTGATCTGAGTGGGTCGACGTGCCCTATACGCACTACCACCACGCGGGATTATGGTTTATGGGGCCCTCTACGTCGTACATTTCTCCCGGAAGCTCTTCAGACGTCATGGTTCACCGTGCGGGCTGATTGTCGGGAATGGGCTGGATACTTCACTGACGAGTTCAGTGTCGCGCCTGCACCCTGGCCAGTCTCGCAACGCACAGGGTGCCCAGGGCGATGGCCCAAGACCCCTGGGTGCATAGGTTAGTCCAGCGTGCTGACCTCTCCGCTGAGCCTAGGTAGGGCGCTGCTTCGTGTTGATCTCCCGAGGCCGGGCATTACCCAGCAAGTGTGTCCGGCCAGAGGTGATCGAGCGTGTTGGGTAACAGTAGTGCACCCCTGCAGGGAAGAATAATCTATCGATAGCAGGTCCTATGGTAAAGGACGCTCAGTTTGTTTATCCCGATCTACTACTTGAACTGGATACTTGTTTACTTAATTGAAGCTTCGGGATCGCTTTCTCGCAGGGAGTCGAGGAAGGATCTCTAAGCTGTACTTCAACATATTTGCTTAATAAAATGCTATTCTACTCTCTTCTATTGCTGCATGATGGTGGCTTCGTGAAGATGTTTGAAGATGCTAGTCATCGATAGGACTAGGCATTCTCTCTATTCTGGCATTTCTGCAGCCCAGTCCACATATACAGCCTTTCCCCTTTGATAATATTGCATATGTAGTGTAGATCCTTGCTTGCTGAGTACTTTGGATGAGTACTCACGGTTGCTTTGTTACTTCTTTTTCCCCATACCCCACTTTGATGATATATCAGACGATGGAGCCCCGGAGCCAGATGCCACCACAGGAGCTTACTACCAGGAGGGTCCAGACGGTACTTACTACTGGATCAAGCCAGCCGACCAGGAGTAGGATCGGAGGCTCCCAGGCAGGAGGCCTACGCCTTTCGATCTAGAGTCCTTGTTTGTGCTAGCCTTCTTAAGGCAATACTTGTCTAACTATGTCTGTACCCAGATATTATTTGTATGACTGACTTATGTATTCGGATCTTCATGATCCCTGGTCTGTAATATTGTGGATCTCCGTTTATTTGTGTTAGAGTTGTGTTGTGATATCTTCCCGTGAGTCCCTGTGCTTGATCGTGCATGTTTGCGTGTATGATTAGTGCACGATTGAGTCGGGGGCGTCACACGACGTCACACGCGCTCCCCCACACCAGCGGATGCCGCATGGTTCCGCCGGTGGTGCCGCATCGCAGGGGAGGCCCTCGAGTTGGTGCTGCAAGCGGAGACACTGGTGGCCATGTGGGCTGCTACGAGATGGCGACGACGAAGCCATTTTATATGTGCTGGAATCAGAGAGAGGCCCGGTGTTGCAACCGATGTCCAAAAATGCTACAGCCGGCGACGAAAAGAGCTTCAACCGGCTAGAAAAAAGCTTCAACCCGTATATGATGGAAGCTATGGATGAGCAAGAAAAGTTACAACTGGTGACGAAAAAGCTTCATCTGGCGACGAAAAAAGCTTCAACCGGCGATGAAAAAAGTTTCAACCATAGATGACAGAAGCTATGGACTACTATGAAAAGCCGCAACCGGCGATAACAAAAGCTTACATCTGGCAATGGAAAAAGCTTCAACATTCATGTCTTAGTTGCGACCTGCGACGACGATGATGTCGTTTTTGTTGCAACAGTCTTCGTTTTTTGCTACGACCGGCGATGTAATTTGCTATAACCCATTTTCATGGCTGCCATGGTGCTTCAAGCGCACTTACGAGCATGGCGAGGTTGCTGGAGGTACTACGAACAATGACATCTTGTGTGTAACAGACGAGCGGTGCGGTGTTGCAACCAGCATGAGAGGAGTTGTGGCTAACAGGTCGGGAGGGAGCTACAATGGCGGCTGCGGCGAGCTACAACCTCGGGGAGGCGGAACGATGCACTGCGAGGGTGCGGCTTGGTCGGGGTGCTGCAACCGCGGGAGCACGGCATGGTGTCATGAGTCGCAGGACGCTGACAGCCAGCCACCTATAGCACAGCAGAACGGGGGCAGCAGCCGGCGGCTCAAAATCAACGCGATGTGTCTCTCTGTATTTGGATGAAGGTAGAGGACGATTGGTGATAGGAAGATCGAGATCAGATGGCTCACGTGAAACACATCTCACGGCTAGGGGCCGACCGACCCAAAGTTGGGCCGGCGCCTAGCGTTGCCCATTTAAATTGTAGTACATCCAACCTTGACTCTATCTGCTTCTACACCACTCTTCATGTCGTCGTCGATGTCACGCTATAACATTTCCTCTGATACCATGGCCCTAAGCGTTGTTGCCTTTTTTTTCCTTCCCTTTTCGAGCAAAAATAGATGTTTTTTTTAAACTCAGCCCCTGAGGATCTCGATTTCTTAAAAAAGTAGAAGAGAGTTACCCGGTTAATTTGCGGTGAACCGGGCTAAAACCGCTACAACACGCCCGGCAAGAGGTGCATTCCAGCCGGCCTGGCACCCACAAGACCCCCCCCCCCCCCCCCCACACACACACACCGCCGATGCGAGACACCATCGAGGTTGCCTGCAATGTCATCGTCATCGCCTCTCCCCAAGTAAGCGACTCCAACTTCAGCGCGGACAACCCGTTCCTGATTCTGGTTGTGGTTAACATCTTCATCCCCGCCATCTTAAACATTAAACTTTGGCTCCAACCGATCACATTGTCGCGAGCTTTGACTCGCCAACACCATGGGCCTCCTTCTTTGCTTCTTCATCATCATACTCCGCCCTAACCTAATACTCAACTCCAAATCATTTTTGCATCGTCGCCAACTTCAGCTCACTGACATCATAAATGAAGAAGAAGGGAAATAATATTCATGAGAAGATTTGATTTTTGAATTGTGAAACTATTTTTTATAGAGATATTATTGTACTCCTAAAGATGGTTTACTACTCACCACCCTATATAAGATTTTTCTCACGATGTATCTCATTTATAAGAAACTTATTGACGTAATGTACTCCTTTCGTTCGAGGTTAAAGGGCTGGAGGGTCACCGAGCAGGATCCGAATTTGTGAGGCCGAGTTGTGGCGCACGATTTCTTTCGATCCCACTCGTTTTCTAGGTGATTGGCTTTGTGCTACAGTTTTGGCTTGCTAGCCTTTTAACCCCGAATGGATGAAGTCACATTTTAGCACTTGTCGCACGACTAACGGGGTGGCCCGCCTGCCAAGCCTATGTGGCATGACACATAAATACTCCATTTTTATGTCGACCAAGGTCCTACCAGGCAAAATGTACTTGACCTGACTGCTCTCCGTAGCTTCTATCGCCCTGGGTTTTATTCTTCATATTTTTGGCTATCACTGGTATCCTTAACCCACCGTCACCAGATTGGAGAACCCATCGAAACCGACCGAGCGGTTAGTAGGGTTCGTCTTAACCACCTTGTGCGATATAGTATTTTCCAACTTGACCCCTCACAAAAATACATATCTTCGTGTCATGTCACTCAAGTTTGAGAGGAAACTAATCAATGGCAAACGGATAATGGCATACATCGCGACAATAAGTTCCTAAAACGGTGTACATTGGTGATAATTGCGACCTCCGTCTTTCCGAGCATTAGGCCATCTACAACGGAATGGCGCATGTTAAGACGCTTAGGCAATATTATTTTTAAGAATATAGCGCTGGCACAGGAGTCCATTTCTCCAACGCAGTGCTGTCATTTTTAGCACTAAGAGCATCTACAGTCACGTATGGCAAATCCGACCCCTCAGACGCCTGCGGACGCGTCGCGTCCGCGGGCAGTGACCGGACACATCTCAAATTTTACTTGTTGTATCCGGACATCTCATACTCGATTCTTATATCCATGCAAAGACATGCAAAAGGAAGTAGAACCTACGTACTATGTCGATCCTAACTACTCCTCGTCGAAGATCACGACGATCTCCGTGTCCGGCTCTAGGGCCGGACGAAAAGCTCGTAGCTCGTGAGCTTAACGAGCGCTCGATAGTTCGGTTCGTTAAGCTCGTAGCTCACTTCTTAATTAACAGAGCCAATCATTGATTTCAGCTCGTTAAGCTTAACGAACGAGCTAACGAGTTTCACGAGTAGCTCGTTAAGCTCGTTAGTAACAACACAATACATTTTTTCATCTTACGTGATAAACTTTTTGTAGCACCTCAGCCCATCTATTCAATCTAATCAACATAGGGGGCAACAAAGTAGTGCATTTCTTTTTGTAGTCACCATATTTCATCTTAAAAATCACACCTACACACTCATCCTATAGACCGTAACAAATTATAATCTGTTAACGAGCGCTCGCGAGCGCTCATGAGCTTAACGAGCTTCAAACGAACCGAGCCGAGCACAGTTTTCTGCTCGTTAAACTTAACGAGCCGAGCCTTAACGAGCACGAGCTTAACGAGTACGAGCTTAACGAGCCGAGCAGCTCGTTAATCCAGCCCTATCCGGCTCCGGCAGCAGCTGCAGCTCCGTCTCCTCCGGCGCCTCCGGCTGCTCCGCTCCGGCCTCCTCCGTCTCTATCTCCGCGTCGAGCTCGACGAAGAGCGCGTCGGACTCCGCCTGCTCCCGCCGAAGAATCGCCCGGTTGGCCTCCACATAGGCCTCATCCTGGATGGACTCTAGGATGGCCTGCTGCTCGGCCATCTCGTCGGACTGGGCGACGGCGAACTCTGCCTCCGCCTGCTCCATGTTGAAGGCCGGCACCTGCTGGTCCGGCTCCTCCGCCTCCATCGGAGCCATCTCCTCCTCCTCTTCCCCCGGCTGCTCCTCCTCCGGCTCCGGCGAGTCCGGAGGCAACCCGACAGCGATGCGGGCGACGCGCGCGGCTTGCCTCGCCCGGATCTCCTGCTAGATCTCGTAGCGGCGCTTCGGCGTCAGCATAGTAAGTGATCTTGCTCCGGACCATTGCGGAGTGCCGGAGCGTGGGTGTAGTGTCCGACCATGGGCAGAGCGCCGGAGCGGGAGAGGGAGGAGGTGGATGGGCTCGGACTAGCGGCGCGAGAGGGGGGATGGGGATGGGTTAGGGTTGCGGGACGTCAGACGGTTTAAATAGCTGGATTTGGTCTTGGGCGGCGAGCCGGAGCGGTGCCACGCGGCGTTCACACCACGGCGACGGACGCGACGTCCGTCGGACCGCCGGGTTTTTGGGCGTTTCTGTGTGAGACCCCGCCGTCAGACCGACGTGACGGGGGGGGGGGGGGGCGTGCCCGGACGCCCCATATTTGGGTTGGATATGGGGGGTGCCAGTCTGCCCGGGCTTTTGAGGGCCATTTGAGGGGCCCGTATGGGTCAAAAAGTCGTGACCGGGCGGGCCGCCCGGGCGTATGAGGTGGGTTTGATAGGTCCGGCTGTAGATGCTCTAACGTAGCTAAATTTATTTCCTAAAAAAACAGCGTCTCTTAAAAAGCCCCGTGCATCGACGCCAGCCTAAGAGCATCTTCACTCGCCTCCCCCCAACAGCTCCCCCAGGCCGCTTTTTTATCGCCGGCTCCAAAAAAATGACCCAGTCGCGCCCCCAGGAGCCCAAATTTCGCCGGTTAGTGCCGAAATTGGCGCCGGCGGACTCAGGCCGAACCCAGCGCGCTGGGGGCCGACCGGGGGCGCCGGGCGAAAGAAAAAACGCGCCAAAACTTCGCGCGTCAGATTCCCACCACATGGGCCGGCCAAGTCAGCGACTAGGCATCGTCGTCCTCAGCGCCCCGCCTCGGCTCCCGCGCGAATGAATGCGAAGGCTGCCGCTGGTCAGCCTTCCATTGATCATGGGCGGCGCAGTGAAGGCGCGCCGCCGCGCGTCCCGTGCCCTTTCCGCCACGCGTCCACGCTGCTGCCGCCCCCTCGCCGCTATAAAAGCCGCCCTTCGTCGACGCCGTCCACACACTCGCCTCCATAGACACCTCTATCTCTCTCGCCGCCGACCACCTTCTTTCTCCTCGCCGCCCCTTGTTCTCACCCTCTCCCCTTCCTCCATAGATGGCCGAGAGGTTCCCCAGCGACGGAGCAGCAGCCAACGGCTTCGGCCGCCGCCATCTTCACGAGTGGGAGGCGCGGCTTCTCCACGAGGCCAACTACCCGGCGCCGCCGGACATGCGCGTGCCGGGCTCGTGGAGGCTTAGCGCTGGAGGCGTCCCCGTCCCCCCGCCGCCGATCGACGCCGAACGCCGCGGCGAGATCGCGCGCATCCGGGCCTCCCTGCCGGAGGAGGTGCGGCATCTGCCAAAGTACGCCCCTGACAACCATGTTCCGTGGACTGCGTACTTTGAGCGCCGTCACGCCGAGCAGCTCGCCTCCACCAACGGCGCGCCGGCGCCACAATGCCGACGGCCGCCGCCTGTGGTGGGGCGTCCCCGGGCGCACGCTCCACGCCGTCCTCGAGCACCTCGAGGGCGGCAACGAGACGCCGTTTGAGTACCCTGACGGCCACGTTCTCGCGCCGGAGCGGCAGCTCGTGGCTGCCGAGGCGCATGGCGGGGTCCTCCTCCAGCTCCCGCTCCTCCGGCACGACGCCGCTCGCCGCCGTCAAGGTTGAGCCCCTGGAGACGCCGGAGCGCTGGTGCAGCCGCGGCTGTGGCCTCGTCATAAACGAGGGGCGCTGCCAATCTTCCCCTCCTCCCCGCGGCCATCTTCGCCTGGTCAGGCCGAAGAAGGAGCCGGCGACGCCGCCCGGCATCGTCAAGCAGGAACACGTCGACATGGCCGCCGACCTCGAAACAGGCCTGAAATGGGGGCGGGAGGAAATGGAGCGCCAGCGCCGCGCCCTAGAGGAGATCGCCGCGCGGCGCCGCGGCCGCAAGGAGGGCCGCGTCATCGTCCTCGAAGACAGCGACGAGGAGGCGCCGGCGCCGACCAACCCCGTCCGAAGCGGCGACCCAGGACAGGGATGCAGCAAGGACGGCGGCGGCGTGCAGGACGACGACGATGACGGCGGCGGCGACGGCGGCGACTACACCGCCTTCTACAAGCTCGTCGACATGTAGTAGGCTCGGGGCGGCGGCGTAGATTTTTTAGTTTTTTAATTATGTCTTTAAATTTGTACAAATTTGAATGAAAACCGCCTGAACTTGGTCCAAAATTATGTCATTTTGTTCGAATTTTAGCTGAATTTGTATTTCAAAAAACGGCGTCTGGGGCCAACTTGGGGCGGCGGTTGGGAACTCGACCGCCCCCACGACGAAAATAGCGTTAGTTAGCTCCCAGGAGGCGATATTTCAGTCCTTGAGGGCACTGAACGGCTGGAGATGCTCTAAATCCCAGGATCAAATATGATTCGGCCGAAACGGCAAGAAGTAACACGTAGCGCCTGGGCTAAGAGCCCGCGTTGTAGATGGCCTTAAGTGGGGACATGTACCCTATTGTTTCTTCAAAAAGGCAAAACACACTAGTTCTTTTTAACCTTTTGACATGAAACACACTTGTTAGAGGTGTCTTGCCCTTCACTAAAAAAAAAGAGGTGTCTTGCCCGGGTTCCTGATAACTTGCAAAGATCCAAAGCACTAAATCCAGGAGAGAATGCGCCACACGCGTTGATCGATTACGCGCAGGTTGCAACTAACGAAAGCCTAGCTAGCATAAAGTCGGGCATCTTGTAACCAGTTAATCATTGTGGCTAATGGTAGATTATATGATTGCAACAGTCGATCGAGCCACTAATTACAGCAACTAGGCTGCTCGTAGCAAAGATGGCACGCAGCAGCTAACGCTGAGACTCTTGAGAGGGACGTGCAACGCATGTTTTTCTTGGCCGATCAACAGTCAACTGTTATATACGAGTATAATTTTTTTTTGAACAATCACCGTGGGGGAGAGGATCCCCACCTGTATATATTACTCAAAAGGCCCAAGGGGCAAGTTACATCACGGGTTACAGCGAGAGGATAGGTATAGGCGTCAAGACACGGCAGCCTCCCTACTGACGGGGTCCTTAAACCTAAAGGCCCAAAGCGTGAAATCCGAGATAATGTTCCGAAGAGTATCTAGGGATGTGTGTTGTTCATTGCGAAAGACATGAGCGTTTCTGGAGTCCCACCGTTTCCATAGTATGGCGAGGGCGATGGTGGGCCAAATGTTGATGTCGAGGCCGACCGGTGTTGTAGTATCCTAAAGAAGGTCGATAGATTGAGGTTGCTGCAACCCCAAGAGGGACCACACCTGTATCGCGCATGGGCAAAGAATGGCGACGTGTGCGGCGTCCTCATGGGTGAGTGCGCACCGCGGGCAGACCGAGTCAGAGGTGATGGTCTTCCGGTGTAAGTTCGCCATCGTGCTCAACCTGTCACGACAGAGAAGCCAGCCGAAGATCTTGACCTTGATAGGTGCCTTGGAGCTCCAAATGTACCCTGCGTTGAGATCGAACTCGTGGTCGGAGGAGAGCAACGAGTAGGCGCACCTCGAGGAGAAGGAGGAGCCGTGATTGAGGAACCTGTCGTCGGGCGCGTCGTTGGTGGCAACATCCTGCAACAGAGACAAAACAGACGCAAGCTCTACAGAAGCAACATTGGTTAGGCGGTTCCACAGAGTAGCGAGTAAACCATTATGCATGACATGTGATACCAGGACCGAGGGTGAGGTGGAGTGGGAGAAGAGGTGTGGGTAGGTGTCTGCTAGCGGGGTCAGAAGAAGCCAAGCGTCCAGCCAGAAGAAAGTGGATGTGCCATTGTTGGTGAGGACAAAGGAGATATTGCGGAGGGGGCGAAGTTGTTTGTTTACGATTTTTCAAAGGTAGGAGGGGTTGTGAGGTTTATTTTCAAAGTCGAGAGAGTAGTGTTGGAAGAACCAGTTGACCCAAGGCAAGTCTTGTTTTTGGAGAAGCTTGAAGGCAAATTTCATGAGGAGGCCATTGTTTTGGAGGTGTAGGTTTTTGATGCCGAGACCCCCAGCATTTTTTGGGGTGCAGACTTTTTTCCATGCAATAAGGCACTTGGCCCCGGAGCACGTTTCGTCGGCAGCCCAGAAAAAGGATCTACGGACGACGTCTAGTCTTTTGATGATCTTTTTTGGGAGCCTAAAAACGGACATGAAGTGGGTGGCAAGGGCGTCGAGAGTAGAGGAGATCAACGTTAATCTGGCTCCGCGGGAGAGCAGTTTTGCCGCCCAACCGGATAGGTACTTTAGGAAGCGTTGGATGATAGGTTCGAAGGCGGAGGAGGGCAATTGTGTGTGGGATAGTGGTAGGCCTAGGTAAATTTGAGGGAAGGAAGATGGGTCAGAACCGAAGGTGAGAGCGATGTTCTGTGTAGTGAAGGTATTCATGTTGATGGGGACGAACGTAGTTTTGTGAAAGTTGACGGTAAGACCGGTAGTGAGGGCGAACTGGTCAAGAAAGTTGATGGGGACGAGTATAATATTTCATCCATTTCAACACATGCTTTTAACAGTCAACAGTCAATGCATGTTTTTCTTGGCCGATCAACAGTCAACTGAAATCAGCATGCTATTTTAAAAACAACATATTCAAAACAACATGCTATTTTAAAAACAACATATTTAAAACATCAAGCTATTTTAAAAACTCTATTTTAAAAACACAGTTTTAAAAATAGCATGCACTTTGAAAGCCAAACCCAAGAAAGACCATATCAACTACTCTCCAGATAGCAGGATAAATCACGGAATTCAAATGGAAGACATAAAGAGAAGGCAGTTCAAACCTAATGGCCAAACGAATCCAAGGGGGAGTAAATGATGGAGGCCAAAAAAAACGATTTAAGGTGGCATTGTCCATGGAGAAACCACCCCAAAGCCAAGTCACTATGGTATCTCCTATTACTGGTATGGCGCTAGCTAAGCTTGTAATTACCGTTGCTCCCCAAAAGCTCATCTGACCCCAAGGTGGTACGTATCCTATAAAAGCTGTCACAATCATTAATAGGAATATGACAACTCCGAGACACCTGCTATTTTGGAAATAGCATGTTTTGAATATGAGGATTTAAAAACAGCATGCTCTTTTTAATATGCTATTTTGAAAACAACATGCTATTTTTAAAATCAGCATGCTGTTTTAAAAACATAATTTTGAAAAAATTTAAAATAGCATTTTTGAAACAGCATGCTATTTTCGAAACAACATGTTATCTTCGAATCAGCATGCTATTTTTAAACGAGCATATTCAAAACAACACGCTATTTTAAAAACACAATTTTGAAAATAGCATGGTGATTTTAAAAATAGCATATTCAAAGCAGCATGCTATTTTTAAATGCTTTTTTCAAATCAGCGTTTTCAAATGAGCATTCTAATTTTAAATCAGCATGCAATTTTGAAATCAATATGCTTATTTTCTATTTCAAAATAAACATTTTCAAGAATATTTGAAAACGAGGTTTCTATTTTGATACAAATTTGAAATTTTGTGCTCATAATAATAGGTTTTTGAGGAAATCCAACGTTCTATTTTTGTATATATATATATATATATATTTATCCGATTTCTATTTTATATTTCAAGTCTGAAATTTGACTACACTTTGAACAAATTTCAGCAATATTTTATGTAAAAAATGAAAAAAAAAATACAGAAAATCAACTTCACCAAAAATGCATTATTTGACCGATTGAACATTTCATCCGTCGATGTGTTGATAAATCATAACTAGCCTACCATCTTGACCTATCCATGTTAAAATGAGGTTACCAATCAAACTAGGAATTCACGAAAATAGTGGCAGTCCTTCAAATAGGTCAAATACATCCAAAACAAGGTGGATCACAGCATGAAAAACTGTCTAATTCAGTTGGTTCTCAATCTTTGCACCCCAGAAATTCTTCTGTTTTCTCTACCTGACCCTGTGCATCTAAACATCCTGTCTCGACTTCACTTTATCTTTCCTGCATGAAACAACGTTTGTTAATAGGATAGCAAAGAAGATTTGAGCATTTACATTACACGTGAACACAAAAAACACTAACTTCACTGATTTTCTCTTCATAGCTGCAGAAGCTAACTTCACAGCTCTTATTCCCACAGCCTTTGCTACATTCCTAGCAGGTATTTTTGTCTTCATCACATATTTGGCCTGTTCTTTACCGCCCTTCCTAGAGTCTTTCCTGGAAAAATTAAGAAACTTCAACACAATACTAACAAAGACCTGACTTGTAGAGCGGACCTGTAAGTACAGACACTAACTTCACTGGTTTTCTTCGCGCACCCTTTGCTGCAACATTCCTAGCAGGCACTTCCTTGTCATCTTGCTTTTTCTTCCTCCGAGCTTTGACATTTCGAGCGCACTTGCATTCCCTGCAAAAAATGAAATAGATGAATATGCAGCCAACATTCGAAAACATGTTTAACTACGCACAATTGTGCTAATGCCCACTTGTTCTGTTTTGCATAATCTTCTTCTGCAACCTCCAATGGTCTCTTCCTACCCTTCGGCAGCCTACCATCCTTGAATGGTCTCTTCGTACCCTTCCGCAGCCTACCATCCTTCAATGGTCTCTTCCTAGCCCTCCTCGGCCCACCATCCTCTGCATCTGAATCTTCCTCTTCTTCTGTATCTGAATCTTCCTCTTCTTCTGTATCCGAATCTTCCTCTTCTTCTGTATCCGAATCTTCCTCTTCTTCTGTATCTGACTCTGTCTCTTCTTCTGTCTCTGAGTCTTTCTCTTTTCGCTTCCTCCTCCTTGTGCCCTTTGATTTCCCCAAAATTTTCCTGCGTAAATTGAAGAAAAATATGTGAACACTCTCCCGGAGAACATATTAACACTGTAAGCATGTATGGAAATGAACAATGAGATAAACATGTGCACTAACTTCATTCCTTTTTTCCCCTCTCATCCGCACCCACCTAGATTTAATTCTCTTGTTGGATTCTTCGGTAGTTGGTCTCCCTTTTGGAACTATTTTGATTGGATTTTCCATGTCATCAGTGCAGGATTCGCGAGCAGCAGAGTAGTATGCCGGCAAAGGAACAAATGATTTCTGGCCTTCATCCAAATTAATTTTTTCTCCATCAACCAATATACTCTGGAGGAACTCCATCACCTGTTCTGACTGTGAATCGCTAGTTGTGGCTATGAATAAAGCGTCACTAGCCATGTTGCGTAGTTCATGATACTTATTCATGTGATCAGACCATACATGAGTATTCGCAGTCCTCGAAGAAGAAAACGCTGGCTTGGCATGCATTGTCCATCTTTTCTTCACAATTTTTTTGGAAATGTGCGTACACCATGATGATCCAAAATGCAAAATATATGTGCACATGGGCAATCCTCACTTTCCAACTTTCTACATTTACAAGCTGCAGCATCCAGCCTTGATCCTCTAAACAGACAAGTCACATGATATCTAACATCCACTGACTTAGCATCCAAGCCTTGTGCATCCAACTTTTTTGCATCCAACTCCTCACCGTCCTTACCTTCCAAGTCATTAGGATCCTTACCATTCAGATTTTTTGCATCCAAGTCCACACCATCCTAACCTTCCAAGTCATTGGGATCCTTACCATCCAAGTTTTTTGCATGCAAGTCCTCACCATCCTTACCTTCCAAGTCTGTAGGAACCTTAGCATCCGAGTCCTTACCATCCTTACCTTGCAATTCTATAGCATCCTTCGCATATGGGACTTTATCATATGGGAATTTGCGCAAAACTCCACACTTGACCAAACCATCACACCCCGCCCAGTCTGCGACCTGCCAATTTGTTCCTTCGACAATCTGACGCTTTACCTTTGGAAACATCACAGGAGTATAAATATAAGAGGCAGCAATCTCTAGAGAGTGTGCACTCAGCTTAATGAAGGGTATCGTATGTGACGCTATTGCGTCTAATGCTGTTTCATTCTTACGCATTATGAATACACAGTGCTCAACATGCTGCAACAAATCAACAAGTTGCATCTTCCTGTTCAGGTGCACATGAAGCCTTGAGTTGAGAGACTCACTCCTCTGATTACTCATCATGCCTAGGAAATATCTACCCTTTGTGTACGCCGTAGCCCATTTGTGTCTTAGCTCGCACATCCTGTTAACCCATGACGACCTCTTCCTCATTGGTTTTATTTTGAACCGAACCTTATAAGCCTCCCATTCTTTCTCAAACTCATCAACATCTCAACGACGGTAAATGAATTTCCTAAATTCCACAAGCCTTTTCTTTCGGAGGTGCATCACCATATTCTCCTCGATATGCCACGTGCACAAACGATGATCCGTTCTGGTCCAAGCAGTAGCTATTGCTTTAGCCATTGAACTGTCCCCATCGGTGATTGCTAAAATGGGTGGCGTCTGGGACATTGCCTCCAAAAATACATGAAGAAGCCACTGGTATGATGCAACTGTCCCATCTGACACTAGACCGACCCCGAAC
The DNA here is from genome assembly GCA_011799875.1 of Thinopyrum elongatum. NCBI lineage: Eukaryota > Viridiplantae > Streptophyta > Magnoliopsida > Poales > Poaceae > Thinopyrum > Thinopyrum elongatum. The sequence goes on along the minus strand of CM022297.1, from coordinate 84,908,642 downwards.
AAAACTGTGCTGCGGTGATGGTTCAGACCAACAAATGGGACAAACAGAAGCCTGTACTTGTTAGACCGATATGTACTGTCGAACACCACGACACCACCAAAGGCAACACAGTCAATCCGGGATTGTGAATCAGCCCAGAATATGTTCCTCAAATGGCCTTCGTTGTCTGTTGTGTATTTGAAAAAGAATTCCGGGTCTGCTTTTTTTGTGCTATCATATAGGTGAGCAAATATCTAGCATCACTGCCTTCTATCTTGTGCTTCTTCTGGATTGAAACATGGTTATATAGGTCCCGATCTATAAAACCAAGCTTGTCGGGACCTCCGGCATTCTTCTCCATTACATTCATAATCTGATGTGTTCGAAGTCCACCGACAGCATACTCGATGACATCGGCCTTTTGCGCGTCAGTCATTCTACGATGAGCCGATAAGTAGGGAGTCAGGTCAGCAGGGACAAAACGGATGGTTATGCTTGTCCACAAAATTCTTGACGAACCAGAGGCCATTGCTATCTTGTAGCTCAATCTGAAAAAGAGAAGGACACCCACACCGAGAAAGACCCCACGGTGTTCTTTTTCTTTTAGCTCTGTTAAAGTGCTTAAGGGCCCGCCATCCTTGTTTGTAGCACTTGTATGTCTTTCTGTATGCATTTTGTTTCGAACCCCTGTACTTCAGATCATCCTTTCTAACACCAAAACCTTTTTTTCTCGCATAGCCTACGTAGAACATGGAGGCTTCTTCCTCAGTCCTGAAAGTCTTCTTCACAATCTCTAAGTATTCCATATACTCATTCAGGTCTGTACCACCCATGCCTTTATCATCAATTCCTTTACCTTGCATGCATACATCATCCATGTCTATGCCATCCTTGCCTGCATCCTCATTATCCTTATCATCCATTCACATACCATCCATTCCTTTGGGGTCCATGCCTATGAAATCATTGTCCTTATCATCCATGTCTTTGCCTTCCTTGCCTCTATCACCCATGTCCTTGTCATCCTTGCCTGTATCACCCAAGTTTTCGCCATCGTTGCCTTTATCATCCATGTCGTTATGCTTCCAACGAAAACAAATAGTTAATGTTACATATGGATAGCATACATAATAATTATGCACTACTCTGCTTAAATAATTGATTTAATTTTTCATATCGGATTCATGTACCTAACTTAGTCATTCAAAAGCTCTAAGTAAGTATAAAATATGCCCTAACTAAATCCAAAAATATTTGTACTTGCTGTAACTGAACATTTGATTGCTTCTGAATATGACGTAAGGATATCACATAATGCTTCATGTATGCAGGTTTGGCTAAATTCATTACTATAATCGTCCACGAATCCTTCAAATGCCATGATAAATCCACCCTCATAGATCAAGTATCTCCTAACTAAATCCAAAATAACTCCAAACTCCATTCCAAATTATCTCCTAACTAAATCCAAAATAACTCCAAACTCAATTAAAAAATATCTCCTAACTAAATCCAAAATAACTTTCTTTGAATCCAAATCTGCTGACAACTTTCTCATGCCAACCCTAACTAAGTCATTTAATATGTCATAGCTAAATCTGAATTACACTTCCTTTCAATCGAAGTGTAGTCATAACTTCCTCAAACCATAAACCCTAAAACTCATATCACATATCCTAAACCCTAGTCTATCGGAATCGGGGCTCCGGGCACTACTAGGGAAAACCTTATACACAGTAGCTTACCAGTAGCGCTTTTTGAAGGGCAGCGCTGCTACTATTTAGCAGTAGCGCTTGGGCAGAACGAGCGCTGCTACTACGCACATAGCAGTAGCGCTGTAGTTATAAAACACGCTACTACTATAATTGCCAGACCGTTGCCGGCAAGCTAGGTATACTAGTAGCGCTCATAACTAAAAAGCGCTACTGCTATTGTACTTAGCAATAGCGCTTTCCTCCAACCAGCGCTACTGCTAAATTCAGTCCCCTGCTATGACCAAAGTTTAGTCCCACCTCGCTCCACGAACAGAATGTTTACCACCTTAAATATGGTGCTTCTCAAACTATCACAACCACTTGGTCTTCATTGTACTCTATGTGTAGGATCTGTGGCAATATGAATCTTCGCCGGTTCCTAAACCGGCGAAGATTCATACTGACAATTAAGATTCTACACAAAAAGATCATTGATGACCAATGATTTTTTTAATTTGATGCTTTTTTTTACATGCTTATGATCATAGCCTTAGTAGTAGCGCTGGTTCTACAAAAACGCTACTACTAATGATCATAGCAGTAGCGCTTGTTCACCTAAAGCGCTACTGCTATGGAGCTTAGCAGTAGCGGTGGTTACGAACCAGCGCTACTACTACGGGGCACCTTATCCACACCCCGGCCCGTGCGCGTCCTCACTCTCCCCCTCACACTCTCACTCGCTCACTCCGCTACGCGCCGTCACCGCCGTCGCCCACAGTCACCGCCGTCGCCCGCCGTCACCCACCAGCGCCCCCAAGGTATCTGCCTCCCTCCCTCCCTCCTCCTCTCGCCGCCCTCCTCTCTCCTCCCTCTGACGGCCCTCCGCTCTCCTCCCTCCTCGCGCCGGCGTCCCTCCTCCCTCCTCTGACCGCCCTACTCCCTGCTCCCTCCTCCCACTGCCCTCCTCTCTCCTCCCTCCCCCAGCCGCCCGAAGCCCTCACTCCTCCCTCCTCCTCCTCCTCCCACCTCTCTTTGTATAAAAATTTAGGTATAGAATTTTTTAGTAAAAGAATTTAGTAATAGAAATTTTTAGGTACATAAATGTATTATGCTATATGAGATTTTTTTAGTAAATGTAGGTTTTCTGAATAGAATTGAAAAAAATAAGTAAATGTAGGTCTTTTGAATAGAATAGGAATTTTTCTAAGTTATGTGAAATTAGGGCATTTTTCTATGATTCAAGAAGTAGACAGTAGTTAAAAAACCAGGGCATTTTTCTAGGATTTATGAGGATATATAGATAGATGGATGGATGGACAGATGTTAGGGCTAGAGCTAGGGTATTTTTAGTAAATGTATCGGTCTTTTCAATTTTTAGGGTTAGAACAAGGTATTTTTAGTAAATGGTAGGGCTAGAAGTAGGATGTTTTAGACATAGGGTTTCACTAAGTCCTAAGATGAGGATAATAATGTTTTTCTTTATATTTTGTTTTTGCAGAAATCAAGGAGCCCTGCATCATCCCCGCCGTCATCCTCATCACCGAACACCTCCGACCTCGAGGTGAGAAAGAGCGCTATCCCCATGTCGATGATGATGTAGATGTTTTGATAGTTGTAGTAGAGTAGTAGCTACATGAGTGGCCTATGTTTGCAGGGAACACCTCATAGTGGCCTATGTTTTGCCAGAGTGTTGATTAATTTCCATTCCGGCAAATTTCAGGCGCTCGATATATGTCCTTTTTAGCAAAGGTCATGCCGGATTTTTCCGTGAATTTTGGCATGACTTGTGGTAGAATATGTAGGAAATATCGAGTCGCCCGGATTTTGTAGAAAGATAATTAAACGACAGTTCAGGTTGACTTTAAGTCTGTCGAGGCTCCATACAGGACAGTCAACAAATGAGTGAGGGAGAAAGTCTGCACCATATATGAGAGAAGAAGAATCCCGACTGTTGTCATTGGGGTCGTTTCTCCTTCTTCTCCTTGTGCTAGACCTTTGTTATGCACTAGGGGAAGGAGGAGTAACGACCATCACCAACGGTCGCAAATGTCAGTGAGGGAGTGTGTCCACCATATATGAGAGAGGACGAAGAATCCCGACTGTTGTCGTGGGGGTCGTTTCTCCTTCTTCTCCTTGTGCTAGACCTTTGTTATGCACTAGGGGAAGGAGGAGTAACGACCATCACCGACGGTCACAAATGTCAGAGAGGAATCAGTGAGGGAGAGTCTCCACCATATATGAGAGGACGAAGAATCCCGACTGTTGTCGTGGGGGTCGCTTCTCCTTCGTTCCCGTGTGCTAGACATTTTGGTGTAATGCACTCGGGAACGAAGGGAGGAGCGACCATCACCAACGGTCGAATATATACACCACGTGAGCTGAGAGTTTTCAAGAAAAGACTCGACAGACCGATAGTCAACCCGTGATGAATAATAATGATATAATTTAGTTTTTGTAGTACATATATTGAATTGTACAAGTTTAATCTTTGAATTATGAACTTAGGAAATGTCTGACGACGACGGTAGGCTCCCGGAGTGCGACTGGTGCGGCGATGGCCGGGGTCTATGTGATAGGCCTCGCCTGGTAGAAGGTCGGTGCTTCAGTATTAAGCTCCAGGTGACCTTCGATGTTGAAACGGTACGCAACGACGACAAGTGTTTTTTCGTAATTAAGCACGACTTCTGCTTATTCAACGTGTAATTTTCGTATTTTACAATTCGACTAGCTTATCCCATGCCATGAAAGACGCTATGTCTTGGAGAGGATGGATTTTGAAGATCATGAAAGTATGGAAACAAAGATAGTTCACCTAAGGACCCATCATGGTTATGATTTTGCTGTAAATCTATACAATTCTGAGAGCGTATCCCATTTTGGTTGCCCGAATTGGGAAGCACTTTGCAAGACGTATGATTTTCATGAGGGTATGCTTGTCACCTTGGATCTTGGTGATCCTGACATCGACGAAGAGAATATGGACATTTGGGTCCTTGTTGATACGCTTCCAATTCTACCGCTATGTGAGTTTCTCAAACATAGTTATTAAGTAATTTATATTGTTTACTTCAAAATAGTTGACAGCTTATTTCCATTGACAGCATATTTTCATTCTTAAAAAAATGTACGGAAGATGGTAGACAGAACCTACTACACGGATGGCGCAGAATTAACTTATCAGGAGAAAGATCATCTTATCTCATTTATTATTGATGTTGAGAATTACAATATCAATTATCAAACTCCTGCACATTATGGTCAATACATGCCACTAGTGCACGTGCTGACCTACAGTAACATCCATGGAGATGGCATGATAAGATTTTTTACTATTATGACATCCGTGCATCTTTTGCATATATTCTTCTAAAGCTAAACTACATTGCTAACTACGATGTTATTATTATGTTTTTCAACAGAAAATCCCGAAGGATTGTGTGCCTGATCTAATGTTTCCGAAAGGTCGCCTTGATGTTATGAGCTTACGGCCAGGTCATCCTAGGCTTCACTGCTGTTCATACCGGATTCCTAAAACCGACGAAGACATGACAATCAAAGATTGAAAAAATTGTATGGACAATCATAGGGAGCTACTTGGAAGCAACATTGTGCGAAGCGCAAGAATTGGAGACAGGATAATCTCCATTCTCCATAATGGAGAGTCAGGGCCTATCTTGTTTTATGCTATTTTACCTTAGAGAGGGTAGTTAGGTCCTAGCTAATACTCATGATCATGTCCTAAGAACAATTAAGTAGGGTTGGTTAGATGACTATGATGATGATGAGTATGACTTGTTATTATGATAATGAGTAGAAGTTGTATGATGATGAGTAGGACTTGTTATTATGATACCAATGATGAGTTATTTATTATTATGATGATACATGGTGCTAAGTTGTTATATGAGCATGATGAGTTATTATATATATCAGTGGGTGAAATGAACATGAATTAGATTCAAGTGGAGGCAACATGTGGTGCATGTCGAAAGTACTACTAATCCAAACTAGAAGTTTGGATTAGTAGTACTTTCGACATGCACCACATGTTGCCTCCACTTGAATCTAATCCACATTCATTTCACCCACTGTTATATATAATAACTAATCATGGTCATAAAATCATATGATGAAAGTACTGTATATAAAACCTATACAAATACAGCGACAATAAGCTGCATTTTCAAAAATACAGGAAAATTTAGCAGCAGCGCTTTTCAGAAGAAATGCTACTGCTACTTACTATTATCAGTAGCGCTTTTCCCCACCAAGTGCTACTGCTAACTAGGTATAGCAGTAGCGCTGGTTTTCCAGTGCTAATGCTACCAGTTAGCTGTAGCGCCTTACTGGTAGCGCTTGTACACGCGCTACTGCTAGCTATAAAACAAGCGGGGGACCCAAGAGGTTCGAACTCTGGGGTGCGCTCGCTGACTACCGCCCTACTCAGCCTCACAACCTCACGGCGACACTCCAGCGAGCACGAGATAGAGAAGAAGAACAGTGGACACGGCATTTACCCAGGTTCGGGCCACCTCGTGGTGTAAAACCCTACTCCCGCTTGTCTGAGCTTGCTTGGCGAGAGACAGAACGAGAGTACAAGGGTTATGGGGGAAGAAGATTGATCCCCTCCTATAGCGGCACCCAGCCCTCTTTTATACAAGCCCTGGTCCTCTTCCCCCGAAAACACATGGCGGGAAGGGTTGCCACAACGGCCAGTTTGAAGGGGGACAGGGGCGCAGCTTATCCTAACTAAAGGTGGTCTTCGCCTGCAAAAGCCTCCTACCGTGATGTGCTGGTGGGCTCGGTGATGACTTCCGTCCTGGCGCGCCCATCACCTTGGTCTTCTTGCATCGATCAGGCAACCTTTGGGGGTTGCTTTGGGAACCAACATGCCAGCGTTGCTCCCTTAGCACGAAAGAGGAAAGCCTCCTTATCCGCGCCTGCTGGCACGACCTCTGGCAATGCTCGTCGTCGTGCGCGTCACCCACGTGAAGACGCAAGACCGCGTGACCTCGTCGAGCTGTTCTTGACTCGTTTGCCTCTGTGAGGGGCCTCAGGAGACAGCCTCAGGAGGGCCTCGCGAGGCTCCTGGTGACGCTTGCTGACGTGTGCCTCGTGAGGCGGGGGCCTCGCGAGGGTCTTGCTTGTGAAGCCCAATGGTGGGCCGAGCTTTGGGCCCAGGACATGCACCGCATCATGGGCCGCAGGCAGACAGGCCTAGGTACCCCCAGTCCCATGGGCCCGATAGTAGCCCTCGGGCTCGCGAAGCGCACGTCTCCGCCTGTTAAGGAGGGGCGAAATGGCGCGGGCCCCAACCGCCTGCGGGCTAGGCCTGACGCGTGGCGCACGATAGAACATGAGGCGCCCCCACTTCTCCCACGACGCCTCGGTGACCATACGGGCTGACATAAAGCCCGCCCACACAGGGCGCGAGACCTTCATTGCATCTATTGCGCCACCGCCTTCCAGCGTCTTCCTTCTTGCATACGACCTCGCCCTTCCGACGCAGCTTCGCCGCTCCCGGCCTCGTCTGTGCCGCCATGGTGCCTCCCAACAGGAAGAAGAGACCGACAGTGACAGCGTCTTCAGGCACGGTGCCGGAGCCCACCCTGGGCCATTCCACAGTCATCAATGCCGAGGGGCTCGCCAAGGTCATTCCGATGACCGCGGCTGCTTCCAACGAGTGGGGGGCTACCCAGATCTGGCCGACCTCATGCCTAGCTCTCGACCTTGACACCACCGTCATCGTCATACACCTTCCTGCGCTCTTCGTCGGCCTACTGCCACCGTTTTCCAATTTCTTCAACGCCATGCTCTCCCACTTCCAGGTCCATGTGCTTCACCTTGGCCCGAAATCCGTCGTCCTCCTTTCGGCCTTCGCCTTTCTGTGCGAGGCCTTCATGGGTGTGCCCCCTTCGGTGGCACTGCTTCACCACTTCTTTTGTCTGCGATTGACCGTGGCGAACTAACGCTCGGGGTGTGTCTAACTCTGCGCTGTGGATGCGACTGTAGGCGAGGGCATCGACATGAGGCTCACCCACGAAGTAGAAGGCTTTAGGCGGCAATGGGCATGCGTGGATGCAGCCCAATTCAGCCCCCTGTTGCAGCCTCCTACGAGCTCGGCAGGGTGGAGCTCCGGATGGGAGCACGAAAGGCTTGCCGACCCAGGGTTGACAAAGATGTGGAAGAGGCTGGCCGTCTTGAGGGCGCCGGGGGTCACGGCGGCTATCGTCGTGAGAGAGTTCCTCCGCAGGCGCATCACCCCTCTTCAGTGCCACTCCCGCCCGATGTGGGCATTTACTGGCCCCGAGGATCCCATGTGGCTCAACAGGGGTGCTCTGCCCCCGGATGTGCTGCGCAAGGTGCTCCGTATTCTGACGGGCGAGGATGTGGGTGAGCCTCCTAAGGTGGGGCTCCCCCTGTACCTCTACAAGAGCAAGGAGGCCTTCGTCGGCGCGATGCCGCGCTTCGACCAATGGGGGCCGCTTCCAGAAGGCCACATGGAACCCAGAGACAACCCCTTTCTAGTGACTCCCAGTCCAGGGAACCCTGGCGACAGTGGAGCGCCGAATGACATCGCGGGGGGCAGTGACGGCCCTCTCCAATGACCCGCTCATCGACCTGCCCCCGTGCTCGCAGGCGCCAGCAATCCCGCTCCACCCGAGGCTGTGTCCACCTCTCTCGAGGTGCCGCCGGACCGCATGCTCTCGGGGGCGGCACCGGGGGCGACTCCCAGGGATCCTCCACGAAGGGGCCTGGCACTAGAGGTGGGACCACGGATCTCCCAGGTTCCATCCCCTTAGCCAGCTACGGGAAGAAGCCCCGCGTGGGTGGTGGCGACGGCGCCCTGCCGAGGGTGCTAAAGAAGAGGAAGTGGGTCGCCATGGATGAGTAAGTGCCCTGCCTTCACTCTTCTTGCGGCCCACAGGCCTCATGAACATGAATCTTCTCTCCGTGCAGGTCATCCTCAAGCAAAAAGCAGAGAGAGCCACTGGGCCCGGCCGGGACTTCTCCGCCGCTTGCCGGGGGCGCGGGATGACCGAGCACCCCCAGCTACCGAAGATGGGCTCGCACGCGGGAGAGTGCTGGTGACTCCTCCGGAGGCGCCCTCGGGTGACCATTCCCCGGCCTCCAGGACACCTACCGCTGAGGCAGACGCCGAGCCGCGAAGGCGGAACCGTCAGCCACCACGCCTGTCCATGATGGCGCCAAGGGCGTCCCAGGGAGCATGGCAGCCTCTAAGAGGGCACTGAGCTCTAGGGGTGCGTCACTTCGCCCAGGTGGGGCGGAGGAAGCGTCGTCCAACTCCCAGCCCCCGGCGGGCGAGGCCGGGGCTTCGCAGGCCGCGACGGTGGACGGGGGTGAGGGGCTCAGTCCAGACTGGGCCTTGGCGCTCGTGAACTGCCGGACCATGATCCGGCACGGCCTCTTGCAGAACGCGGTGGGCGTGCTGAACCAGCTTGGGGCAGACCTCCAAGACGTCAAATCACGTCTCACCGAGGAGCGGTTGTGCCTGGCACGCGGGTGGCATCAACTTGAAGTCGCTGTCAAGCTAAGCCTCCTCCAGCATAAGACCACCCGCTCTGGGGACGACAAATCCGTCGCCGAGGCGAATGAGGCCCGTGAGCACGCTTTCTAGGAGGCTGAGATGGTGGACCGGTGGCGCGAAGCAGCGGAGGCCCATGAGCGGGAGCTCCTGACCTCGAACGCCGCCCTGGAGCAGCAAATCCAAGAATGGAGGGACACCCTCTCTGCCTGCGGGGAGGGATTGGAGACACGTGAGGCGGACCTCAAGGCCCTCGAGCAAGAACTTGGGCTGACAGTGTCCGAGCAGAGTCTGGAGCACGAGCGGCTGGAGGTGTTAGACCGCCAGGTGGCTGCCGCTCAAGCTTCTCTTGCCCAGCGCGTGGAAAAGGCCAACGCCTCCCTAGCGACCAAGGAAGCGAAGATCCAGGCAGACGCCGATGTGAAAATCGCGAGTGCCCGCCGAGCACTTACCAAGGAGCATAGCAAAAAGCTAAAGTTACAGGAGACTCGCTTCTGCGCTCGGCGTGGAGAATTAAAGCGCGATATAGATGGCCTCAAGGAAAAACTAACTGAAGCGGAAGGACGACAAAGGACCACGCTGGAAGCCAAATCTACCACCGAGGCTGAGCTGGTGTCGCTGCAGGAGCAAGTGGGGAGCGTTGCGTCCGTCGTGGAGTAGGCGAAGGATGAAGCAAACCAGGCTCGGGGGCAGCAGCACAAGCAATCCAAGATGTTCGAAGCCCTCGAGCTGCGGGCTTGCCGTGCTCTGGGCTCTATCTGCAAGGAGGACGTCTCCAGCCCCATCGTGACCAACGACGCCGGCTACTTTGAATTTTTTACCAAGGTGGTGGAGCGGCTCGAAGAGGGCGCCAAGAAGGTGGGTAAGATCGTCGAGGAGGAGTGTCGCGACCTCCTTACCCAGGCGTCGACGCGCGTCTTCAGCCATCTCCTTCGCGCCGACCCCCACTTCGACTTCAAGGCCGTGATAGATCCCGTCCCAGAGGAACTCCACGACGCCCTTGGGAAGGCGGTGGAGGATCATGTGGTCACGCTGAACGCGCAGTTTGCTCATGACAGCAGTGAGGGCCAGGGCGGACTCAAGGAAAATGAGGATGACGACGGCGATGGTTGTGGCGACGCGTCTCCTTGGGTCGCCTCTTTATTCACCTGTTGATACTCAATTGTGGCCCCGCTGGGGCGTGAAGTTAACGACTCTTGCTTAAGCCCTTACTGCTATAATGAACGTTTGTGCTCTCCTGGGGCTTCCTCCCGAGGCTTGTTTTTCCTTTATGCTAGCTTTTGCGTTCTACGTCGTTAGGACACAGCCCCCGTGCGGGATATAGCCATCGCTGGTAAGCCAGGTCGTGATGCCTGGGCAAGGCCAGGAGGTAAGGGGCATCAGGGGCTAGGAAGGGCTCCTGAGGCGAAATGCTCGGGAAGCCGCCTGATGTCTACTACACAACTTGTTCTTGTAGACTCGTGTTGGGCCTCCAAGCGAATAGTTTTGTAGGACAATAGAAAATTTCCCTCAAGTGGATTACCTAAGGTTTATCAATCTGTGGGAGGCGTAGGATGAAGATGGTCTCTCTCAAACAACCCTGCAACCAAATAACAAAGAGTCTCTTGTGTCCCCAACACACCAAATACAATGGTAAATTGTATAGGTGCACTAGTTCGGCGAAGATATGGTGATACAGGTGTAATAATGATAGTAGATATTGATTTTTGTAATAAACAATAAAAAACAGCAAGGTAGCAAGTAACAAAAGCACAAACGGTATTGCAATGCTTGAAAATGAGGACTAGGGTTCATACTTTGACTAGTGTAATCTCTCAACAATGTTAATATAATTGGATCATATAACCATCCCTCAACGTGTGATGAAGAATCACTCCAAAGTTATTATCTAGCAGATAACATAAGAAGAATTTTTTTGTAGGGTACGAAACCACCTCAAAGTTATCCTTTCCGATCGATCTATCGAGCTATCCCTATAAGTGACAAACAGCCCAGGAGTTCGTACAAAAATAACACTATATGATGCACATCAACCAACTCTAATGTCACCTAGATACTCCAATGTCACCACGAGTATCAGTGAGTTGATTATACGATATGCATCAAACAATTTCAGATTCATAATACTCAATCCAACACAAAGAATCTCAAAGAGTGCCCCAAGATTTCTACCGGAGAAACAAGGACGAAAACGTGCATCAACCCCTATGCATAGATTACCCCAATGTCACCTCGGGAATCCACAAGTTGAGTGACAAAACATATATCAAGTGAATCAATATGATACCCCATTGTCACCACGGGTATTCATAGCAAGACATACATCAAGTGCTATCAAATCCATAAAAGCATTCAATCCAATAATAACGAAATCTCAAAGGGAAAACTCAATTCATCACAATAAGATAGAGAGGGAGAAATACCATATGATCCAACCATATTAACAAGGCTCGCGATACATCAAGATCATGCCAAATCAAGAACACGAGAGAGAGAGAGATTAAACACATAGCTACTAGTACAAACCCTCAGCCCCGAGGGTGGACTACTCCCTCCTCATCATGGTGGCCGCCGGGATGATGAAGATGCCCTGCGGTGATGATTTCCCCCTCCGGCAGGGTGCCGGAATAGAGTCTAGATTGGTTTTTCGTGGCTACAAAGGCTTGCGGCGGCGGAACTTCTGATCTAGGGTTATTTCTGGGGGTTTCTGTATTTATAGGATTTTCTGCCGTCGGTCTCATGTACAGATGGTCCACGAGGGGCCCACTACCCACCAGCCCAAGGTCAAGGCCCCTGGCGTGCCCTGGTGGGTAGTGGTTGTTGGGGAACGTTGCATGGGAAACAAAAAATTTCCTACGCTCACCAAGATCCAATCTAGGAGATGACCATCTACGAGAGGAGAGATTGCATCTACATACCCTTGTAGATTGCTAAGCGGAAGCATTAAGAAACGCGGTTTATGTAGTCGAACGTCTTCACGATCCAATCACGATCCGTCCCGCGAACTCCCGATCCAAGTGCCGAATGGACGGCACCTCCGCGTTCAACACATGTACGGCTTGATGACGCCTTCACCTCCTCGATCCAGTGAGCGATGGTGAAGTAGTAGCTCGAGTCCTCCTACAGCACGACGGCGTGGTGGCGGTGGTGGTGGCGGAATCTCAGCAGAGCTTCGCTAAGCACTACCGAGAGGAAGAGGGATGCGAGGGAGAGGAGAGGCAGCGCCGTGGCGTAGAAGGGTGCGGCTGCCCTCTCTCTACCTCTCTATATATAGGGGCAAGGGGGAGAGGGGGGCACCCCTAGGTTTATAGTTTGGGTCTTGTCCATCACATCATTCTCCTAATGATGTGATCCCATTATCAAATGACAACTCATGTCCATGGCTAGGAAACCATAGCCATCTTTGATCAATGAGCTAGTCCGGTAGAGGCTTACTAGGGACATGTTGTTGTCTATGTATCCACACATGTATCTGAGCTTCCGATCAATACAATTCTAGCATGGATAATAAACGATTATCATGAACAAGGAAATATGACAATAACCAATTTATTATTGCCTCTAGGGCATATTTCCAATAGTCTCCCACTTGCACTAGAGTCAATAATCTAGTTCACATCGCCATGTGATAAACACTCATAGTTCACATCGCCATGTGACTAACACCCAAAGAGTTTACTAGAGTCAATAATCTAGTTCACATCACCATGTGATTAACACTCAATGAGTTCTGGGGTTTGATCATGTTATGCTTGTGAGAGAGGTTTTAGTCAATGGGTCTGCAACATTCAGATCCGTATGTACTTCGCAAATCTCTATGTCATATTGTAGATGAAGCTACCACGCTCCACTTGGAGCTATTCCAAATGGTTGCTCCACTATACGTATCCGGTTTGCTACTCAGAGTCATCTGGATAGGTGTTAAATCTTGCATCGACATAACCCTTTACGCCGAACTCTTTATCACCTCCATAATCGAGAAACATTTCCTTATTCCTCAAAGGACAATTTTGACCGCTGTCCAGTGATCCAGTCCTGGGTCACTTTTGTACCCCCTTATCAGGCATGTCGTAGGTGCGGTACACAGCATGGCATACCGTATAGAGCCTATGGCTAAGGCATAGGGGACGACCTTCATCCTTTCTCTTCTTCTATCGTGGTCGAGCTTTGAGTCTCACTCAACTTCACACCTTACCACTCAGGCAAGAACTCCTTCTTTGACTGATCCATTTTGAACTCCTTCAAAATCATGTCAAGGTATGTGCTCTGTGAAAGTCTTATCAGGCGTCTTGATCTGTTTCTATAGATCTTGATGCCCAATATGTAAGCAGTTTTACCCAGGTCTTCCTTCGAAAAACACCTTTCAAACAACCCTTTATGCTTTCCAGAAATTCTACATCATTTCCGATCAACAATATGTCATCCACATATACTTATCAGAAATGTTATAGTGCTCCCACTCACTTTCTTGTAAATACAAGTTTCTTGCAAACTTTGTATAAACCCACAAGCTTCGATCACCTCATCAAAGCGTATATTACAACTCTGAGATGCTTGCTCAAGTCCATAGAAGGATCGCTGGAGCTTGCATACCTTTTAGCATCCTTAGGATCGACAAAACCTTCCGGTTGTATCACATACAACCTTTCCTCACGGAAACCGTTAAGGAAACTCTGTTTTGACATCCATCTGCCAGATTTCATAATCGAAAATGCAGCAACTGCTAACATAATTCTGATGGACTCAAGCATCGCTACGGGTGAGAAAGTCTCATCGTAGTCAACTCCTTGAACTTGTGAAAACCCCTTTGCCACAAGTCGAGCTTTATAGACAGTGACATTACCGTCCGCGTCCGTCTTCTTCTTGAAGATCCATTTATTCTGAATGGCCTTTCGCCCTTCAGGTAATACTTCCAAAGTCCACACTTTGTTTTCATACATGGATCCCATCTCGGATTTCATGGACTCTAACCATTTGTCAGAATCCGGGCCCACCATTGCTTCTTCATAGCTCGTAGGTTCATCATTGTCCAACAACATGACCTCTAAGACAGGGTTACCGTACCACTCAGGAGTACGTATCCTTGTCGACCTACGAGGTTCGATAGTAACTTGATCCGAAACTTCATGATCACTATCATCAGCTTCCTCTTCAACTGTCGTAGGTGCCACAGAAACATGTTTCTGTGCTGTGCTACTTTCTGGTTGAAGTAAAGGTTCAACAACCTCATCAAGTTCTATCTTCCTCCCACTCAATTCTTTCGAGAGAAACTCTTTCTCGAGAAAGGACCCGTTCTTAGCAACAAACACTTTGCCCTCGGATCTGAGATAGAAGTTATACCCAACCGTCTCTTTTGGGTATCCTATGAAGACGCATTTGTCCGCTTTGGGTTCGAGCTTTTCCGGCTGAAGTCTTTTGACATAAGCATCGCAGCCCCAAACCTTAAAAAACGACAACTTAGGTTTCTTGCCAAACCACAGTTCATATGGTGTCGTCTCCACGGACTTAGATGGTGCCCTATTTAAAGTGAATGCAACTGTCTCTACCACATAACCCCAAAACGATAGTGGCAGATCGGCAAGAGACATCATAGAACGCACCATATCCAATAAGGTACGTTTACGACGTTCGGACACACCATTACGCTGTGGTGTTCTAGGTGGCATCAACTATGAAACAATTCCGCATTGTCTTAAGTGATTGCCAAACTCATAACTCAGATATTCTCCCCCTTGATCGGATCGTAGAAATTTAATCTTCTTGTTACGATGATTCTCAACTTCACTCTGAAATTGCTTGAACTTTTCAAACGTTTCAGACTTACGCTTCATTGAGTAAACATACCCATATCTATTCAAATCATTGGTGAAGGCGATGAAATAACGATATCCACCGTGCGCGTCAACACTCATCAGACCACACACATCAGCATGTATGATTTCCAACAAGTCACTTGCCCATTCCATTGTTCCGAAAAACGGGGTTTTAGGCATCTTACCTATGAGGCATGGTTCACATGTGTCAAGTGATTCAAAATCAAGTGACTCCAAAAGTCCATCAGCATGGAGTTTCTTCATGCGCTTTGCACCAATATGACCTAAGCGGCAGTGCCACAAGAAAGTGGTACTATCATTATCAACTCTACATCTTTTGGCATCAATGTTATGAACATGTGTATCACTATGATCGAGATTCAATAAACCATTCACATTGGGTGCATGACCATAGAAGGTATTATTCATGTAAACAGAATAACCATTATTCTTCGACTTAAATGAACAACTGTATTGCAATAAACACGATCTAATCATGTTCATGCTCAGCGCAGACACCAAATAACATTTATCTAGGTTCAACACTAATCTCAAAGGTAGAGGGAGCGTGCGATGGTGATCACATCAACCTTGGAAACACTTCCAACACACATCGTCACCTCGCCCTTAGCTAGTCTCGGTTTATTCCGCAGCTTTTGTTTCGAGTTACCAATATTAGCAACTGAACCGGTATCTAATACCCAGGTGCTACTAGGAGTACTAGTAAGGTACACATCAATAACACGTATATCAAATATACTTTTGTTGAAGTTGCCAGCCTTCTTATCTACCAAGTATTTGGGGCAGTTCCGCTACTAGTGACTGTTCCCCTTACAATAGAAGCACTTAGTCTCAGGTTTGGGTTCAACCTTGGGTTTCTTCACTGGAGCGGCAACTAGCTTGCCATTCATGAAGTTTCCCTTCCTTTCCCTTGCCCTTCTTGAAACCAGTGGTCTTGTTAACCATCAACACTTGATGCTCCTTCTTGATTTCTACCTTCACGGCCTTAAGCACGGCGAACAGCTCCGGGATCATCTCCTTCCCTTGCATGTTATAGTTCATCATGAAGCTCTAGTAGCTTGCTGATAGTGACTGGAGAACTCTGTCAATCACTATCTTATCTGGAAGATTAACTCACACTTGATTCAAGCGATTGAAGCACCCAGACATTCTGAGCACATGCTCACTGGCTGAGCTATTCTCCTCCATCTTGTAGGCAAAGAACTTGTCAGAGGTCTCATACCTCTCAACACGGTCATGAGCCTGAAATACCAATTTTAGCTCTTGGAACATCTCATATGTTCCATGGCATTCAAAACGCCTTTGGAGCCCCGATTCTAAGCCGTAAAGCATGGCGCACTAAACTATCAAGTAGTCATTAGAACGTGTCTGCTCGATGTTCACAACATCCACAGACGACGCTAGAGGGGTTGGCACACCGAGCGGTGCATCAAGTACATAAGCCTTCTGTGCAGCAGTGAGGACAATCCTCAGACTATGGCCCTAGTACGCATAATTGCTTACAATATCTTTCAACTTAGTCTTTCTCTAGGAACGTATTTAAAACAGGGAGCACAGCGCGAGCGATTGATCTACAACATAATTTGCAAAGCTTGGACTATTGTTCATGATAAATGAGTTCAATTAATCATATTACCTAAGAACTCCCACTCAAATCAACATCCCTCTGGTTGTCCGAGTGTAACATGATCCAAATTCACCAACCCAAGTCCGATCATCACGTGAGATGAGGTGGTTTCAATGGTGAACATCTCCATGTTGATCATATCTACTATATGACTCATGTTCGACCTTTCGGTCTCTTGTGTTCCAAGGCCATGTCTGTACATGCTAGGCTCGTCAAGTTTAACCCAAGTGTTCCACATGTGCAAAACTGGCTTGCACCCATTGTATGTGAACGTAGAGTCTATCACACCCGATCATCACGTGGTGCTTCGAAACGACGAACTTTCGCAACGGTGCACACTTGGGGAGAACACAATTTTATCTTGAAATTTTAGTGAGGGATCACCTTATAATGCTACCGCCGTCCTAAGCAAAATAAGATGCATAAAAGGATTAACATCACATGCAAATCATAAGTGACATGATATGGCCATCAACTTGTGCTTTTGATCTCCATCTCCAAAGCACCGGCATGATCTCCATCGTCACCGGCATGACACCATGATCTCCATCATTGTGCCGCCATCGGGGTTGTCACGCCAACCATGCTTCTACTACTATTGCTACCGCTTAGTGATAAAGTAAAGCATTACATAGCGCTTAATGATTGACACGCAGGTCATACAATAATTAAAGACAACCCTATGGCTCCTACCGGTTGCCGTATGCATCGACATGCAAGTCAATATAAACTATTACAAACATGATCATCTCATACATCAAATATATCTCATCATGTCTTTGGCCATATCATATCACAACATACCCTGCAAAAACAAGTTAGACGTCCTCTAATTGTTGTTGCATGTTTTACGTGGCTGCTATGGGTATCTAGCAAGAACGATTCTTACCTACGCAAAGCCACAACGGTGATATGCAAGTTTCTATTTAACCTTCTACAAGGACCGCCTTTGTCGAATCCGATTCAACTAAGGTGGGAGAGACAGACACCCGCCAGCCATCTTTATGCAACAAAGTCACATGTCTGTCGATGGAACCGGTCTCATGTACGTGGACATGTAAAGTTGGTCCGGGCCGCTTCATCCCACAATACCGCCGAATCAAGAAAAGACCGAGGAAGGAAGCAATCTGAATATCAACGCCCACAAACTCCTTTGTGTTCTACTCGTGATGTCATCTACGCATAGACCTAGCTCATGATGCCACTCTTGGGGAACGTTGCATGGGAAACAAAAAATTTCCTACGCTCACCAAGATCCAATCTAGGAGCTGACCTTCTACGAGAGGAGAGATTGCATCTACATACCCTTGTAGATCGCTAAGCGAAAGCGTTAAGAAACGCGGTTTATGTAGTCGAACGTCTTCACGATCCAATCACGATCCGTCCCGCGAACTCCCGATCCAAGTGCCGAACGGACGGCACCTCTGCATTCAACACATGTACGGCTTGATGACGCCTTCACCTCCTCGATCCAGTGAGTGATGGTGAAGTAGTAGCTCGAGTCCTCTGGCAGCACGATGGTGTGGTGGCGGTGGTGGTGGCGGACTCTCAGTAGAGCTTCGCTAAGCACTACGGAGAGAAAGAGGGATGCGAGGGAGAGGAGAGGCAGCACCGTGGCGTAGAAGGGTGTGGCTGCCCTCTCTCTACCTATCTATATATAGGGGGAAGGGGGAGAGGGGGGCGCCCCTAGGGGATCCCATCTAGGGCCGGCGGCCACAAGAGGGAAACCCTAGATGGGTTTTCCACCCTAGGAGACTTGGCCCCCATGCCAAAGTGGTGGGAAGCCCTAGGGGGCGCCCCAACCCTCCTGGTTACATGAGATGGGGTGAGGGGGGCGCTCAGCCCCTTAGTGGGCTGGTTTGCCCCCTCCCCTTGGCCCATGAGGCCCCCCAACACTTGCCGGGACCCCCGAAACCCCTTTCGGTCATGCTGGTCATCACCCGGTACCCCCGGAACAATTCCGGACTCCAATACCTTTCGTCCAATATATCAATCTTTACCTCCGGACCATTCCGGAGTTCCTCATCATGTCCGAGATCTCATCCGGGACTTCGAACAACCTTCAGTAACCACCATAATGACTCAACTATACTTATATCATCACCAAATGTTAAGTGTGTAGACCCTGCGGGTTCGAGAACTATGCAGACATGACCGAGACACCTCTACGGTCAATAACCAATAGCGAGACCTGGATGCCCATATTGGTTCCTACATATTCTACGAAGATCTTATCGGTTGAACCTCGATGTCAAGGATTCAGCTAATCCCATATGCAGTTCCCTTTGTCGATCGGTATGTTACTTGCCCGAGATTTGATCGTCGATATCTCCATACCTAGTTCAATCTCGTTACCGGCAAGTCTCTGTACTCGTTCCGTAATACAAGATCCCGTGACTAACTCATTGGTCACATTGCTTGCAAGCTCATTGTGATGTTGTATTACCGAGTGGGCCCTGAGATACCTCTCTTTCATACGGAGTGGCAAATCCTAGTCTTGATCCATGCCAACTCAACAGACACCCTCGGAGATACATGTAGAGCACCTTTATAGTCACCCAGTTATGTTGCGACGTTTGGTACACACAAGGTACTCCTCCGGTGTCAGTGAGTTGCATGATCTCATGGTCATAGGAAGATATACTTGACATGTAGAAAACAATAGCAATAAACTTGACACAATCATATGCTACGTTTATAGTTTGGGTCTTGTCCATCACATCATTCTCCTAATGATGTGATCCCATTATCAAATGACAACTCATGTCCATGGCTAGGAAACCATAGCCATCTTTGATCAACGAGCTAGTCCGGTAGAGACTTACTAGGGACATGTTGTTGTCTATGTATCCACACATGTATGTGTGTTTCCGATCAATACAATTCTAGCATGGATAATAAACGATTATCATGAACAAGGAAATGTGATAATAACCAATTTATTATTGCCTCTAGGGCATATTTCCAATAGTGGCCACCTCCTTCACCTTTTGGTCCTCCCATGAAGCTTCTAGTGCCTCTTTTGTTCCAAAAAAATTGTCAAAAAGTTTTGTTGCATTTGGAGAACTTTTGTTTCTGCACAAAAAACAACACCACGGTAGTTCTGCTAAAAACAGTGTCAGTCCAATTTATTTCCATTCAAATCATACCAAAACCATATAAAATTGTTGTAAACATGGCATGAATACTTTATAAATTATAGATACGTTGGAGACGTATCACCGTCCTTTGACGCATAAGCAGCTCGCGCGTAAGGAAACACGTGGACCATGTGTATGGGGTTCCACCTCGGGGGAGCGGCGCAGGCTCGTTGGCCCGCTCATGGGCGTCACACGAGGAGATTTAGACACCAAGGACATTGGTGGGGTGACATGCACGGGAGTAGGCCCGCGAGCTAGAGCCCAGTTACTTGGGTTCCAATGTTGCCGGGGGTGATCCGAGCATAGGCACCTTGTCCAGCCCCCGCCTGCATGAGGTTCAAGAAGAGGATTACGAGTGCACAATGCTTCGTGAGGTAAAAATGTAACAAAATGCAACATGACTCAAAAACCAACGCTTTACTTAAAGGAAGAAGACAAATTCGTTTACACAAGCCAAAAAGAGATGTGGCTGCCGTGTCCGGCATGGGTCAGCATAAGGTTGGTGTAGCCCGTGGGGCACCCTCATTTGGTTATTCCGCCAGCATGGAGCATGGGGCTTCCACTTGGGCGTGGGCATGATCGCGGTTCGATCATTCTGCCAGCGCGGAGCATGGGGCTTCCACTGGGGCGTGGGCGCGAGCTCTCGCGAGGCCGCTCGGCGGGCGCGTTGGGAGGCTCTGGGGCGTGTACAACCCCACCTCATTCTTATGTGAGAGGGTCACGGTGTCGTGGGAAACCACGGCCACCTATGGGGCCATGAGCCCCTTTTGGTTCGGCAGGGGGAATGAGCACGTTGCACAAAGAGCGGAGAACATCGCGCAGCACGGCAGAGATCACACGGGCAGTTTTTACCCAGGTTTGGGCCGTCGTGAGGCGTAAAACCCTAGTCCTGCTTTGGTGGATTGATGGTAGACTATGGTGGAGAACGCAGTGCTCTTGCCCGGTAGGGTTGCCTCGGGGTGGGAGCAGCTACGCGCGTATGAGGGTAGAGGGGTCTGAATCCCTTCTATTGTTGCCATGGGCCTCCTTTTATAGATCAAGGGGTCACCAAAGTGGCAAATCAGTCATGATGCACTGATTAGATAGCGAACAGTGCTATCATACCTAACTCTGCAGACAGGGCAGAGCGCATTAAATGCACCGCTTAGCGTCACATCATGGAATGCTCGGCAAGCCTTGTCGGGCTGTTCTGCCACCTTCTTGCCTGTCTGCTTGACACGTCGCTGGACGGGTGTCATTTGGAGGTGTTTTCCATAGGAAGTGGCTGCCATGTGGCAGAAAACAGCCACTTAGTCACCTTGGGGCTTGACACCGCACCGATCGATGACTTGCGTCGCAGTGAGGTGGAGCGGTGGAGCCTTCGCGGGGTGGTTTGCCTTCATTGTGCCCAGCAGGCCTGCCGGGACGGTCTTGATGCTTACTCTTGGGGCTACTTCGACCTCGCCAGGCTCGCCTACCCGGCAAGAGAGGTTTTCCCTTAATGGTATCTTGCTTCCTTTGGCTTGACTTGGTCCTCTTGATCTACACTCTGATTTCTCAGAGAGCTGACCTCTTGTGCTTGGCCTTGTCTTGGACGTTGCAATCTCGCTCTTTTAGGCCTGTGCACGGTCTGGGCAACAGACCCAGGGTTTATTGCACCGACAGAAGCCCCCGGGCCTGGCCCGAACACGCTGCCGGGCGTCGTCGAGGTAGGCCCTAACCAGTGCACAGGCGAGAGGGGAGTAACTGCTTGTCTTTTGAGATCTTCTTTGCTTCTTCATTAACCTGTGCCCAGGTCAGTTTTTAGTTCTCCCGCGCGTCGCGTAACGCCAATTGCAGTGAAGGAGATAACGTGACATGATCTGCGGAGCACCCACGCCCCACGTTCACGGGCCGGTAACCGCCACCCCACTATCCTCCCCTCTCCAAGTGCTTCTGCCACGTGTGTCGCATGCATTGCACAAGGTTGGTGGCGGATGCAGAGGGCGCAGGGGCGAGCGCCATGGCAGAAAGCCGAGCGTCGAGGATTGGTGCAGGGGGTCGGCCCTAATTCTTTGAGCCGTTAATGGCGAGGGTGAGCCGGAGTGTTCGAATGGGGTGGCCGCCTTTGTGAAAAAAACCAGCCCCTTGCCCCGCTCGCCTATAAAAGGGGACGCAGGGCGAGGTGTATTTCCGCACTTCCCTTTCCTCTCATTCCAGCCGTAGTCTTTGACTATCATGGTGAGGGGTCGAGGATCCGGCCCTGCTCTAGTGGCGACGAGAACTTCTGCTCGACAGCGTCTCCCTCCCCCCTCCGAAGATGCGGGAGCAGAGCCCGCTGCGAGAGGAGGTGGGAGGGGGCGAGGTCGTGGTCGCCGTGGCACTCAGGGCCGAGGAGGACGGGGCGGTGCTCCGATTGCGCCCCCAGCGGCTGCTCCTCCCCCGATGGAGGGCCACGTCAGAGACCAACCTCTGGAGTTCGTCATCAGGCTATATAAGCCCCCGCGCGGCCGCCTCCGTCTCCCTACTCCATTCGCAAGGGCGATGGAGCTCGACCAGCCGCGCGCGCTGAAGCTGCACATGAGGGGCTGCGGGAATGGCAGCATACGGGTGGATGTAGATTTCCCCGCCCCCCACATCGTGTACTTCCGTTGCGGCTGGAAGACCTTCGCTTGCACCCATAGCTTGTCGGTAGGGCACCTCCTCCATTTTAAGTTAATAGAGGCCGATTTCCTTTCCGTTAAGGTTTTTGGGAGCTCGGGTGCTCGCTTAGGGTGTTGCACGGAAAGCTCGACCAATGATGAAAGCTCCTCCTCGAGCGATAGCGACGAGGAGGACAGTGACGGCGATGACGACGGCGCCGACAAGGAGGACGACGGCTCCGACTCCGGCTGAACACCAGCCGCACCGTCACCGTCAGGCGGCGGCACCGTCATCTGCACCTACACCCCTTTCCTGGCAAGGCAATTTGCCATGGAATTGGATGCAGGGGTGGGTGCGGTGCCCCTCCTGGCTCCTCCAGCAGCCCTCCAGCTGGCCCCCGGCAGGCTTCCTCGCGGGCTGCAGCTCCGTTCGCCCTGCCGCGTCCTGCTAGCCTTGGTGGTGGCGGTCGACGGGTCGTCCCCGCCGATCTCTTCACCATCACCTTCGTCCACGCTCTCCCGCTTCTGCCGGGCTACCTCTCCTGGAGCCCGACAGGGTCAGGCGGGGCTTTTTCCTAGGCACCCCTTTTGCCCTCTTCGCCTCCCACCACAGTGCCTGGGAGGAGAGGGACAAGAAAGGGCATCACGGGGCACTTATCTTTTTTCAATCTAAAACTTGTAGGCGCTCGCCAAATTTTCGTTCAAATTATGTAATCTCTCTCATCCATGTTCGTGTTCTGTAAGATTTGTGCTCGTTGATCAGCATATTAATGAAAAAGATAAACCTTGCCGGGCGCTTGTGCATGTAATATATCCATGCAGAGGTTAAATGCCTCCATACGCTCAAGTAAACAAGTTTTTCCCGGTAGGCTAACTTGCCGGTACCCTCAGTCTGCTGCCGTGGAGCTAGGCTTGCCGGGCCCAAACTGTATAGAGGGACCAGCCCCCCGCCAACTCTCTCGCCAAAGGCCACTACAACCATCCCGACCGAAGCAACATTCGAGTCAAGGGACGGGAGCACCTAAGTTTTGAAAGTGGCGAGGTTTCCTTATGCACAAGTCTCTACTTACAGAACGCGTATGGATAAGAGAGAGAACTTATCTGTTTGGGCTTGCCGGGGATCACAATGTAGGCTTGTCTTCTTTTTTCCTCTTCGGGATCGAATCCACGGTAGGAACCTGCAGTTTGATGCAGATGAAAATGATGCCTCATGCGATCTTATCTACATGAACATGCAATGCTCATGATATGCTTATGCATGCATGCAATTTTGTCGGGGGCCCCCAGCGCTTCATTTATTTCTCTGTTGCTCAGGGTCTGCGCCTGGCCTTGTACAAGGGGTTACATGCAACTGAGGCAAGGCCTGTACAAAAGGGTGGCTGTCAGGCAGGGCCCGACAGCCGCGCCTTATGGGTAGAACTTGCGGAGATGCTCAATGTTCCATGAGTTTTGCAATTTAATGCCATCTTCGGTCTCCAGACGGACTGCGCCAGGTCTGGTGACTCGTACTACCGGGTAAGGGCCTTCCCACTTCGGTGTCAACTTGTTTGTACCCTTGGCGGACTGAACGCGCCTAAGGACAAGGCCGCCTTCCTCAAAACACCGGGCATGAACCCTACGGCTGTGATAGTGACGCAGGGCTTGCTGATAGTGTGCAGCACACGTAGTATCCCAGTGACGATTCTCCTCGAGTAGCACAGCGTCGTCACGCTGGTGCTGTTCCTGCGGTACTTCATCGTAGGCAAGCACTCGAGGTGACCCGTAAATGAGTTTCGTGGGGATAACCGCTTCTGCCCCGTAGACCAGGGAGAAGGGAGTCTGCCCGGTAGCTCGATTTTGTGTCGTTCTGAGGGACCAAAGAACCACCAGCAGCTCGTCGATCCACCGCCTGCCACACTTCTGCAGCTTATCAAATGTTCTTGTCTTGAGTCCCCGCAACACTTCAGCGTCCACCCTCTCAGCTTGCCCATTGCTCTTTGGGTGAGCAGCAGAGGCAAACGAGATCTTGCTTCCGAGGGCATGAACGTATTGCGTGAAGGCGCGGCTCGTGAATTGGGTGCCGTTGTCGGTGATGATCCGAGCAGGGACTCCGAAGCGGCACACCAATCCTTTCAAGAACTTGATAGCTGACTGAGCAGTCACCTTTCTCATGGGCTCTACTTCCGGCCACTTTGTAAACTTGTCGATTGCAACGAACAAGAATTCAAAGCCCCCGGCAGCACGGGGGAAAGGGCCCAAGATGTCGAGCCCCCAGACCGAAAACGGCCATGACAAAGGGATTGTCTGAAGAGCTTGGGCAGGCAGGTGGATATTCTTGGAATGGAACTGGCAGGCTTCACATTTGGTGAACACCTCAACTGCATCTTGGAGGGCTGTGGGCCAGTAAAATCCTTGCCGGAAGGCCTTTCCAACCATAGCCCTCGATCCGATGTGTGAACCGCACATGCCCTTATGTATTTCTGCCAGCAGTTCCTTTCCTCCTTCTCAGCAAATGCACTTCAATTTCACACCATTGGGCCTTCTTCTGTACAGCATGTCATCCACGAACTGATACATACTGGCCCTCCGGGCTACTCTTTCAGCCTCTTCTTGCTCTTCAGGAAGTTCTCCAGTTTGGAGGAAATGGACTATGTGCCATGCCCAAGTTGGAGCCTGGGGCTTGGCAACGAGGACTAGAGGCACCTCCTCCTTCGTGGGAGTGCACTCTTCGACCGCGGGGACCGGTGGTCTGGCGGGAGGAGGCAGCTCAGCAACCGAATGGGAGTTGTTCCCGCCAGGCTCTCTGCCGGGAACCTCAAAAGGTTCTACCGGGAGAGGCCTGCCGGAGTCTAGTTTCCTCCTTTTCCTGGCCATTGTTGCTGGGGATATGGAGGGCTGAGTTAGATGGAGAACAAAAATTCCTGGTTCCACAGGGAGTTTTTGCGCAGCGCACTTTGACAGATGATCAGCAATGCTGTTTTTCACACGGGGTACGTGCTCTGTTTGCAATCCGTCAAAGCGCTCCTCCAACTTTCTCACTTCCTCAACGTATGCCTCCATCAATGGACTTTGGTAATCCTTGTTCACTTGTCTCACCACTAGCTGTGAGTCTCTGCGGATGATCAGCTTCTTGATCCCCAGTTCTGTTGCAATTCTGAGCCCAGCAAGGAGACCTTCATACTCTGCTGTATTGTTGGTAGCCTCCTCCCGAGGAAAATGCATCTGGACGATGTACTTCAGGTGCTCTCTAGTGGGAGCAATGAGAAGCACGCCAGCCCCTGCACCTTGCAGGGAGAAGGCACCATCGAAATACATGATCCATTCTTGGGGTGCTTCCTTGCCGGGAATAACTGTTTCCAACACTTCTTCATCAGGGGTTGCCGTCCATTCTGCAATAAACTCTGCCAATACTCTACTCTGGATAGTTGATGTGCTCTTAAACTTCAAACCAAAGCTGGATAACTCCAAGGCCCATTCCACTATCCTGCCAGTGGCCTCAGGGTTTCTGAGTATCCGTTGCAGAGGGAAGCGGGTGACAACGGTGATCTCGTGGGCTTGGAAGTAGTGGCACAGTTTCCTTGAGGCCATGATGAGGCCAAAAATCAACTTTTGCACGCCAGAGTACCTTGACCTAGCCCCCTGCAACAGGGAGCTGACAAAGTACACTGGGCATTGCACCCACTTTCTTCGTTGCCGCAACCTTGGGTCTGTCTCCGCTGCCTTGCTCTTCTCTGTCTTGATCTGCATTTGACCTTGTCGGGGTGTGCTCACTTCCCTCCTTGGAGGGGACACTGGCCGTGGCTGCCACTTCTTCCACTTCCCGCTGTGCCACTAGTGCCGCGCTAACCACTTGGTTAGTTGCCGCCAAGTATAGTAGCAATGGCTCCCGTGGTTTGGGAGCGACCAAAGTGGGCACAGAGGACAAGTAGGCCTTCAAATCTTGTAGTGCAGCGTCTGCCTCTGGAGTCCACTCCACGGGTCCTGCCTTCTTCAAGATTTTGAAGAACGGCAGGGCATGCTCGGCAGACTTGGAAATGAACCTGCTGAGTGCGGCAACGCATCCAGTCAAACGCCTCACATCCTTGACTGTCTTGGGTGCTTGGATCTGCTTGATAGCCTTGATCTTATCGGGATTGACCACTATCCCACGGTGGGACACAAAAAAGCCAAGTAGCTTGCTGGAGGGGACGCCAAACACAACCTTCTCCGGGTTCAGCTTCAAGTTGATCTTGCACAGATTAGCAAAGGTTTCTTCCAAATCCTGGATAAGGGTTGATCTGTCCTTGGTCTTGACCACAATATCATCCATATAAGCTTCAACATTTCTGTGTAGCTATGACTCAAAACCAATCTGGACTGCCCTTGCAAAGGTGGATCCGGTGCTCTTCAATCCGAAGGGCATACGTACGAAGCAGTAAGTGCCACATGGAGTGATGAACGTTGTCTTCTCTTCGTCTTCCTTGGACATAAAGATCTTATGGTACCCAGAGTAGGCATCCAGAAAAGAAAGCAGGTCGCACCCGGAGGTGGAATCCACAATCTGATCAATGCGCGGCAAGGGAAATGGGTCCTTCGGGCAGGCCTTGTTCAGATCAGTGAAATGTATGCACAACCTCCATTTCCCATTAGCCTTGCACACTACCACTGGGTTTGCTAAGCACGTTGGATGCAGTACTCCTCTGATCAGACCAACTGCCTCAAGTTTCTTAATTTCCTCGGCAATGAACTGCTGCCGCTCCAAAGCTTGCTTTCGGACCTTCTGCTTACCGGGTCGGGCATGTGGGCAGACAGCAAGGTGGTGCTCAATTACCTTCCTGGGAACACCGGGGATGTCAGATGGTTGCCATGCAAACACATCGACATTCGCCCGCAAGAAGGCAACGAGCGCGCTTTCCTATTTGTCGTCAAGGGTGGCACTGATAGTAAATGTACCATCAGCGCCAGCCAGCCCTGCCGAGACCTTTTTCATAGCAGGCGCAACAGCTTTGGATCTCTTGCTATTGGAACTCTCCGGCAAGTCATCAACAGGCATAGCACACTCCGAAGAGGCGCGCTTCCCGGATTCCTCACTGGAGCCCTTGTTAGATTTCTTATTTTTCTTGCTTTCCTTGGCGGGAACAGTGGCTTCTGCGGCCTCTGCCACAACTGCATCCCGGTACATCTTGTCTACGCAAATGATTGCGTCCTTCTCGTCCGATGGAATGGAAATGACGCCAAACGGCCCTGGCATCTTCAAGGTGTTGTAAGAATAGTGGGATGCCGCCATGAATTTGGCCAGGGCTGGGCGACCAAGGATTCCATTGTAGGGCAGGGGGAGGTTGACCACATCAAACACAACCTTCTCAGTCCGGTAATTCAACTCTCCCCCAAACGTTACTAGCAACGCAATCTTCCCTTTAGGACGACTCCTGCCGGGGTTGACTCCTTGAAACGTGCCAGTAACCTCAAGCTCTTCCTATGTTATCTGAAGTTTGCTGATGACCTTCGAAGAAATCAGATTCAACCTGGCCCCGCCGTCAACCAACATCTTTGTGACCTTGAGGTTGCGGATTGTTGGTGAGACCAACAACGACAAGCACCCTACTGCAGTGGTGCGGTCAGGGTGGTCCTCTTCATCGAAGATGATGGGCGTGCGGGACCACTTGAGCGGCCTCCGAGAATCTGCCATTGGCTCCACGACATTGACTTCACGTGCCCACTGTTTAAGTTGGCGGTGAGAGGAGTGCAGAGATGCACCTCCATCAACGCACAAGGTGTCAGTGGCTTTTTGGAATTCCTGCTCGCTGGTTTCCTCTTCTTCTCCTCCATCGCTATCATTATTGCAATCCTCCTTCTCACGGCCCCTGGCGGGTTTCCCTTGGTTCCGAGGAGCCTTGCCGGGGCAACCTGCTTCGCCGCCCCGGCCCTTCCCGCCAGCGCCATTCTGACCTCTGTCCTTATCACGCTTCTCATATTCATCCCTCTGTTTCTTGACGAGCTACTCAACCTGATGACACTCCTAGAGATCGTGGCCCTTGGTTCGATGGATTTTGCAGTACGGGCCGTCACCTTTCCCAGCCTTCTCGGTAGCCACGGCCTCCCAGCAATATGTGCACGCAGCATCTTCCTTGCCGGGTACCTCAGTCTTGGCCTTCTTGCCAGTATTGGGCGTTCTCGATCCCTCAACGGTCATCACCGCCTTATCCTTGCGCCTTTTATTGCGCTTCTTGTTCTTCTTCTTCTGACTGGTGGCCTCGTCATTGTCCTCTGAGTCGATGTTGACGCCATCCTCTTCTCCGGGGAGCCGCCTTCCCTCCTCCACCCGAGCACACTTATCCACTAGAGTTTAAAGCTCCTTCACGGTCTTGGGCAATCGAACGTTCATCTTGGCACGTATCTGTTGATTGCGCATGTTGGACTGGAACGCAGCTATCATAGCCGCCGGGTGGATGTCTGGAATATTTCTGTGGACTCGGCTGAACCTCTGCATGTACTTCCGCAGAGTGTCTCCTTCTTTCTGTGGGAGAAGCTGCAAGTCGCTGGGCCGGCCTGGTTCTTGATGGCCACCCGTGAAGGCGCCAATGAACTCGTGGCATAGCTCAGCCCAGGTTGAAATGGAGTTCTCCGGCAGGTGCATCAGCCAAGACCTCACATTTGGCTTGAGTGCCAAAGGGAAGTAATTGGCGAACACCTTCTCATATCTTCCTCCGGCAGCTTGAACAGCAATGGTGTAGATGCTCAAGAACTCTGCCGGGTTCAGCCTTCCATCGTACTTCTCTAGTATCTCTGGCTTGAACGTGCGGGCAGACGGCCAACGGACTTGCCGCAGTTCTCGGGTGAAGGCGGGGCACCCAGCCTCGAAAGGCAGGTACCCGCCTCCACTGAGCACAAGCTCATCGACGTTGGGGCCATCGCGCCCGTTGGACTGGCGGAGGGTGTCACGACGTTGCTCGATGGTGGCGCGCGTGCCTTCCCTCTGCCCGTTGGCCTTGACGCGCTCGGGGGTTGGACGAGGCCATCGAGACACCGTCGTGTTCTTGGTTGCGTGGCTCTCATGCTGGCTGCCAAGGAGGGGAATGCACTATGAGGGTGGCCCCTTTGGTACGGCCAGCAGCGCGGGCCATTGTCGTCGCCTGGGGAGGCCGTGGTGGGCCAGCTCGCTATGATCCTCCCACCTCGGCGAAACCAATCAGGCTTTGGATGGTGGCTCGCCACTCATCCATCTGATCGGCTGCCGGCAGAAATCTCAACAGCAGTTGGGCCCGCGCCATGGCCTCCGACGCGGTGCTAGGCATGGGTGATGATGATGTAGATCGCAACGTCTCCCGGCTCCTGACGGTGCCGGTAGCGACCGCGCCGTGCTCTCGTCGCTGCGAGCCAGCCGCTTGGATGGCGTGGTGACGAGGTGGAGGCGCTTGAGGACCAGCGGCTCTATTGGGCACAGCGGCTAGGTCAGCTCGCTCCAGGGGTGCGGTGCATGTCCTGCGGTCGCGCCCACAGCGGGAGCGGCCGAAGAGTTGCCATTCGCCCAGAACGAGCGCCGCCGCTGCGGCTGTGCCCTTCGACCGGGTGGAGGGGTGCAGACAGAATAATCTCTCCACCCGTACCTCGTGGAGCGTCGCCGCCGGGGTGCTGCCGATCCTGTCCTTCCTCGGTGCCTCCTACTCCTGTTTCGGCCGCAAGGGAGGTGGTGACGACGCCGCCTGTGTCGACCATGTTCCCCGCAACGTCCACCCCTCCGTGCGTCCCCATAGCCCCCGCGGCTTCGGCGGCCACGCGTGATGGGGCCTTCGAGGTGGATGGGTGAGCTGCGGCACCGGGCTTCTTCTTGGGCGCCATGGTCGATGGAGCCGTCGATGAAGAAAATGACGATGAAGATGACGCGCTACATACGCTCTCGGGTTCGCGCAAGCGCTTCCCTCTACCTGGCGCGCCAAAGATGTCGTGGGAAACCACGGCCACCTATGGGGCCATGAGCCCCTTTTGGTTCGGCAGGGGGAATGAGCACGTTGCACAAAGAGCGGAGAATGTCGCGCAGCACGGCAGAGATCACACGGGCAGTTTTTACCCAGGTTCGGGCCGCCGTGAGGCGTAAAACCCTACTCCTGCTTTGGTGGATTGATGGTAGACTGTGGTGGAGAATGCACTGCTCTTGCGTGGCAGGGTTGCCTCGGGGCAGGAGCAGCTACGCGCGTATGAGGTTACAGGAGTCCGAATCCCTTCTATGGTTGCCATGGGCCTCCTTTTATAGATCAAGGGGTCACCACAGTGGCAAATCAGTCATTATGCACTGATTAGATAGCAAACAGTGCTATCATACCTAACTCTACAGACAGGGCAGAGCTCATTAAATGCACCGCTTAGCGTCACATCATGGAATGCCCGGCAAGCCTTGTCGGGCTGTTCTGCCACCTTCTTGCCTGTCTGCTTGACACGTCGCTGGACGGGTGTCATTTGGAGGTGTTTTCCGTAGGAAGTGGCTGCCATGTGGCAGAAAACAGCCACTTAGTCACCTTGGGGCTTGACACCGTATCGATCGATGACTTGCGTCACTGTGAGGTGGGGTGGTGGAGCCTTGGCGGGGTGGTTTGCCTTCGTTGTGCTCGGCAGGCCTGCCGGGACGGTCTTGATGCTTACTCTTGGGGCTACCTCGACCTCGCCAGGCTCGCTTGCTCGGCAAGAGAGGTTTTCCCTTAATGGTATCTTGCTTCCTTTGGCTTGACTTGGTCCTCTTGATCTGCGCTCTGATTTCTCAGAGAGCTGACCTCTTGTGCTTGTCCTTGTCTTGGACGTTGCGATCTTGCTCTTTTAGGCCTATGCACGGTCTGGGCAACAGACCCAGGGTTTGTTGCACCGACACACGGGTAGAACTTTCGGAGGTGTTGGATGTTCCAGGCATTAAGCACAGGGACTCCGTCCTTCGTCTTCAGGCGGGCAGCGCCTGGCCTAGAAACGTGGGAAACCCTGAAAGGGCCTTCCCACATGGGTGAGAGCTTGTGGAGCTCCTCTCTGGAGAGGATCCGATGGAGCACGAGGTCCCTGACCTCAAGGGTTCGAGGGCAGATGTGGCGACTATGGTAACTGCGCAAGGCCTGCTGGTACCTTGCGGCGCGAAGGGTGGCCTGTTGGCGGGCCTTCTCTAGGAGCAGCTGGTCGGCCCCCTCGAGCTGTCCTGATGCGACTCGTCGAATGCCAGGACTCGCGGGGAGCCAAGCTTGAGAACCGAGGGGAGGACCGCCTCTGCCCCATAGACGAGGAAGAATGGGATCTCACCTGTGGGCTTGGTCGCCGTCGTGCGGCTGGACCACAACACTGACGGCAATTCGTCCAGCTAGCCCTTGCCGCAGGCTTCGAGCTTCTTCTTGAAGCTCCTTGTCTTGAGGCTCTTGAGGACCTCGGTGTTGCCACGCTCGGCCTGGCCGTTGCTTCATGGGTGCGCCACCGAGGCATAGCAGATTTGCGTGCCTAGGCTGGCGTAGTAGGACTTGAAGAGGCCACTCATGAACTGGGAGCCATTGTCGTTGATGATGCGGTTGGGGACACCAAACTGGCTCACGAGGCCCTTGATGAACTTGAGAGCTGAAGCCGCCGGGATGGTGCGCACGGGCTCAACCTCCGCCCACTTGGTGAACTTGTCAATGGCGACGTAAAGGTAGCGATAGCCGCCAGCCGCGCTAGGGAAGGGCCCCAGGCTGTCTGGAGCCCCTGCGCCGGCTGGTGGATCTGCTTGGCATGGAATTGATAGACTTCACAGGACTGGAACAACTCGGTAGTGTCGCAGAGCGCGGTGGGCCTATAGAAGCCGCTGCAGAATACCTTACCGGCGAGGGTGCGCGAGGAAGAGTGGTGCCGGCAATCCCCTGCATGGATGTCAGTGAGCAGCTCGTGCCCTTGCTGTCCCGAGATGCACCGCAACGAGATGCCATTGGGGCGCCTGCGGTACAATTCGCCGTATCGCAAGCAGTAAGCGATGGCTTGCCGGATGATGCGTTTCGCTTCCGAATCCTTCACGGGAAGGGTGACATGAAGTAGGTAAACCTTGAATTCCGTGACATAGCTACCTTCTTGGGGTTCCAGTGCCAACAGCAGGCGGGCTCCTGAGGTCGGGCCGAAGTCTGGCGCGCCCGTGGTCGGCGCGGGTGGAAGCTCTTCGCGAGGCGGCGCCGTGCCAACGGCAGGCGGTGCGGCCGACGGCCTGAAGAGCCTTTCTTCGAAGATGCCGGGACTCTGGGGCTCACGACGAGACGCTCTCTTGGCGATGTCATCCGCCTCCCTGTTGACGCCATGCGGGATATGCTGCAGCTCCAAGCCAAGGAAGCGCTTCTCAAGTTTATGTACCTCCTCTAGGTAGGCCGCCATGTGCTCGTCCTTGGGTTTGTACTTTTTGTTGGAGAAGTTGACGAGGAGCTGAGAGTCGCCCTTGATGACGAGGTGCTTGACACCGAGAGCGAAGGCGGCCTTGAGGCCGGCGATGAGGCCTTCGTACTCCACAATGTTGTTGGAGACCTTCTCGCCGTGGCTGAAGCACAGCTGAACCGCATAGTAAAGCTTATCTCCAGCCGGCGAAGTGAGCACGACGCCAACCCCCACGCCCTGCCTGGAGAAGGCGTCATCGAAGTACAGGACCCAGCCACTGGGTGCCTCATCCCCTAGCAAGAGGGACTTGTTTTCACGAGGCTCCTCCTCGTACAGGTCCATCCATTCTGCCACAAAGTCGGCAAGGGCCGCGCCCTTGATGACCCTGGTGGTGCAGAACTCCAGCTGGAAGGCCTGCAGCTCGATGTTCCACTCGGCGGCTCTGCCAGCGGCACTGGGGCTGCGCAGGACTTGCTCCAGGGGGTAGGCAGAAATAACCTTAATGTGGTGGCCTTGGAAATAGTGGCGCAGCTTCCTGGAGGCGACGAGAAGCGCAAGGAGGAGCTTCTACTGCATGGGGTAACGCTCGTGCGCATCCCTCAGCACCATGCTGACGAAGTACACAGGATGCTCGACGAGGCGCGTGACTGTGGTGTCCATGCCGTACTCGTTGGAAAGCTCGGGGGGGGGGGGGGGGGGGGGCGGGGGGGCGCCGCGGGGGGGGGGGGGGGGGGGGGGGGGGGGGCGCCGCGGGGGCCTCCAGGAGCGGGGTGATACGTCTCCGTCGTATCTATAATTTTTGATTGTTCCATGCCAATATTCTAGAACTTTCATATACTTTTGGCAACTTTTTATATTATTTTTGGGACTAACATATTGATCCAGTGCCCAGTGCCAGTTCCTGTTTGTTGCATGTTTTTTGTTTCGCAGAATATCCATACCAAACGAACTCCAAACATGATAAAAACTTACGGAGATTTTTTTTGGAATATATGTGATTTTTGGGAATTGGAATCAACGCGGGACGATGCCCAAGGGGCCCACAAGCCCTGAAGGCGCGCCTCTGTCCCCAGGGCGCGGCCAGGAGGCTTGTGGCCACCCCGTAAGGCAGTTGGTGCCCTTCTTCGGTCGCAAGAAAGCTAATATCTGGATAAAAATTGTGTTAAATTTTTAGCCCAATTGGAGTTACGGATCTCCAGGAATTTAAGTAACAGTGAAAGGCCAGAATCTGGGAGCGCAGAAATAGAAGGAAACAGAGAGAGAGAGAGAGAGAGAGAGAGAGAGAGATCCAATCTCGGAGGGGCTCCCACCCCTCCGCCGCCATGGAGGCCATGGACCAGAGGGGAAACCCTTCTCCCATATAGGGGGAAGGTCAAGGAAGAAGAAGAATGAGGGGGGGCTCTCTCCCCCTCTCTCCCGGTGGCGCCGGAACGCCGCCGGGCCATCATCGTGATGGCGATCTACGCCAACAACTTCCCCACTGTCATCACCAACTCTCTTCCCCTCTTCTCCCCGCTGTAATCTCTACTTAAACATGGTGCTCAACGCTATATATTTTTTCCCAATGATGTATGGCTATCCTATGATGTTTGAGTAGGTCTGTTTTGTCCTATGTGTTGATTGATGATCATGATTGGTTTGAGTTGTATGTTTTATTATTGGTGCTGTCCTATGGTGCTCTCCGTGTCGCGCAAGCGTGAGGGATCCCCGCTGTAGGGTTTGCAATATGTTCATGATTCGCTTATGGTGGGTGGCGTGAGTGACAGAAGCACAGACCCGAGTAAGTAGGTTGTTTGCGTATGGGAGTAAAGAGGACTTGATACTTTAATGCTATGGTTGGGTTTTACCTTAATGATCTTTAGTAGTTGCGGATGCTTGCTAGAGTTCCAATCATAAGTGCATATGATCCAAGTAGAGAAAGTATGTTAGCTTATGCCTCTCCCCCATATAAAATTGCAATAATGATTACCGGTCTAGTTATCGATTGCCTCGGGACAAATAACTTTCTTGTGACAAAAAGCTCTCTACTAAAACTAACTTAGTTGTTTCTTTATCTAAACAGCCCCTATCTTTTATTTTTACGTGGTCTTTATTATCTTGCAAACCTATCCTATCAGACCTACAAAGTACTTCTACTTTCATACTTGTTCTAGGTAAAGTGAACATTAAGGGTGCGTAGAGTTGTATCGGTGGTCGATAGAACTTGAGGGAATATTTGTTCTATCTTTAGCTCCTCATTGGGTTCGACACTCTTACTTATGGTGAAAGGCTACAATTGATCCCCTATACTTGTGGGTTATCAAGACCTTTTTCTGGCGCCGTTGCCGGGGAGCAATAGCGTGGGGTGAATATTCCCGTGTGTGCTTGTTTGCTTTATCACTAAGTAGATTTTATTTGTTGTTCTAAGTTGTTCTCTTTCTTTAGTTATGGATATGGAACACGAAATACCAAAAAAATTAGGTGTACTTGCTACTCATGGAGATGGGGAACCTCCTAAAACCCTCGATGCTCGCTATGTGGAAAATATTAAACACTACTTTGATAATCCTGAGAAAACCCCATTCAACTTGATAATGGGAGACACGTTGGATCAACGTGAATACTTTAGGGATTATCGCTTGTCTCTGAAAGGGAAACTGTTATGGGATCAAATTCATATGTTGCATTGGTATGCTTGGAATTTATGCCGGAGATATGATTATACTTGCTGCTCTAGGATGAAGGCCCCACACCTTCCCTTTTCATGTAAATTTAGTGATAATGAAACCTTGGCTTCTTATACTAATGGTATATATGATTACTATGATGTGGAACGAATAGAAGAATTTGTTGCTTATAAGGGTTCTTATGAAATTGAATCTTTGTTTGAAAAATGTGAAAATTATGATGATGTTGTTTATAGACCTGAAAATTTTGCTATACTTAAATATTGCTATGAGAATTATGAATATAATGCCAATATTAATGAGTTTATTGAGAAAGTCTTCGCTGTCCAAGAAGAGACTAATATTTTGCAGGAATCTGTGGAAGAAGAAATTGATGACACTGTGAGCTCATTAGATGAAAAAGATGAGGAGGAGAGCGAAGAAAAAAAGGAAGGAAGAGCGGATTGATCACCCGTGCCCACCTTCTAATGAGAGTAACTCTTCAACTCATACATTCTTTAATTTCCCTTCGTGCTTACCGAAGGATGATTGCTATGATAATTGCTATGATCCCTTGGATTCGTTTGAAATATCCCTTTTTGATGAAATTGATGCTTGCTATGCTTGTGGCCATGATGCCAATATGAATGATGCTTATAGAGATGAACTTGCTATAGTTCCTTATGTTAAGAATGAAATTGCTGCTATTGCACCCACACATGATAGTCCTATTATCTTTTTGAATTCTCCCAACTACACTATACCGAAGAAGTTTGCGCTTATTAAGGATTATATTGATGGGTTGCGTTTTACCATTACACATGATGATTTTGATAGATATAATATGCATGTGCTTGCTGCTCCTACTTGCAATTATTATGAGAGAGGAACTACATCTCCACCTCTCTATGTTTCCAATACGATAAAATTGCAAGAAACTATTTATGCTATGTATTGGCCTTTACTTGATGTGCCTGAATTGTTCTTTTATGACATGGCGATGCATAGGAAGAGAGTTTAGACTTCGTCATTGCATGATATATGTTGCTTTGTGCTCACTACTAAATTACAAATCATTGTTAATTAAAATTGGCTTTGATATACCTTTTGATCCGGGTGGATCCATTACTTGAGCACTATATGCCTAGCTTAATGGATTTAAAGAAAGCGCTGCCAGGGAGACAACCCAGAAGTTTTAGAGATTCATTTTATTCTGTTGAGTGCATTTAAAAATTTTAAAAACAAAAAAATATAGTGGGAAACCTAAAACTTTTCAAAAAGAAAAGTGAAAGTAAGAAGGACGAGCACCATTGAAGTGGGGGAGCTCCTTGAACTTTGTTCATGCCCATGGAAACTTTGCGAATCTTGAATTACAGAAACTTTTCAACAAAAATAATTATCCCCTTGTACAAACCCACTGTATTATAAAAATAATGTGCCAAGATTTGCCTTTAGGATGATTAGATTGCTTGTTTGGTATGTGCAGTGGAAAAACAGAAACTTTGGCTGTAGCGCGTGAATTTACATTTTTTACTGCAATGTCAAAAGCTCCTGAAACATTTTGCACAGAATTGCTATACAATTTTTTTCATTTTTTTCATATTTTTTTCAGAATTTTTGGAGTTACAGAAGTATGGTCAATGTTCAGATTACTACAGACTGTCCTGTTTAAGATAGATTCTGTTTTTGATGCATTGTTTTGCTGGTTTTGATGAAACTATCGATTTTATCGGTGGTATAAGCCATGGAGAAGTTATAATACAGTAGCTAAAATGCAAAAACAAAATATGAATGGGTTTGCAACAGTACTTAAAGTAGTGATTTGTTTTACTAACGGATCTCACGAGGGTTTTGTTAAGTTTTGTGTGATTGAAGTTTTCAAGTTTTGGGTGAGATCATGATGGATGAAGGAATAAGGAGTGGCAAGAGCCTAAGCTTGGGGATGCCCGAGGCACCCCAAGGTAATATTCAAGGACTCCCAAGCAACTAAGCTTGGGGATGCCCTGGAAGGCATCCTCTCTTTCTTCTAACGACCATCGGTAATTTTACTTGGAGCTATATTTTTATTCGTCACATGATATGTGTAAATCTTGGAGCGTCGTGTACTTTTTACTTTTCTTTTAATAATGCACCATGCTGGTATGAGATAGTCCTTGGTTGATTTATAGAATGCTCTTTGCACTTCACTTATATCTTTTGAGTATGGCTTTATAGAATGCTTCATGTGCTTCACTTATATCATTTGAAGTTTGGATAGCCTGTTTCTCTTCAAATAGAAAACCACCATTTGTAGAATGCTTTGCTTCACTTATATTTGTTAGAGCGTGGGCATATCTTTTGTAGAAAGAATTAACCTCTCATGCTTCACTTATATCTATTTAGAGAGTTGACGGGAATTGGTCATTCACATGGTTAGTCATAAAATCCTACATAAAACTTGTAGATCACTGAATATGATATGTTTGATTCCTTGCAATAGTTTTGCGATACAAAGATCGTGATATTAGAGTCATGATAGTGAGTAATTGTGGATTGGTAGAAATACTTGTGTTAAGGTTTGTGATTCCCGAAGCATGCACGTATGGTGAACCGTTATGTGATGAAGTCGGGGCATGATTTATTTTTGATTGTCTTCCTTATGAGTGGTGGTCGGGGACAAGCGATGGTCTTTTCCTACCAATCTACCCCCCTAGGAGTTTGTGTATTAGTACTTTGTTTCGATGGCTAATAAACTTTTGCAATAAGTATGTGAGTTCTTTATGACTAATGTTGAGTCCATGGATTATACGCATTCTCACCTTTCCATCATTGCTAGCCTCTTCGGTACCGTGCATTGCCCTTTCTCACCTCGAGAGTCAGTGCAAACTTTGCCGGTGCATCCAAACCCTGTGATATGATACGCTCTATCACGCATAAGCCTCCTTATATCTTCCTCAAAACAGCCACCATACCTACCTATTATGGCATTTCCATAGCCATTCTGAGATATATTGCCATGCAACTTCCATCATCATCATATACATGACTTGAGCATTCATTGTCATATTGCTTTGCATGATCATAAGATAGCTAGCATGATATTTTCATGGCTTGTCCATTTTTTGATATATTTGCTATGCTAGATCATTGCACATCCTGGTACACTACCAGAGGCATTCATATAGAGTCATACTTTGTTCTAGATATCGAGTTGTAAGTAAATAAAAGTGTGATGATCATCATTATTAGAGCATTGTCCCTGTGAGGAAAGGATGATGGAGACTATGATTCCCCCACAAGTCGGGATGAGACGACGAAAAATAAAAATAAAAAATAAAAAAGAGGCCAAAAAAAGAGAGAGCCCAAAAACAAAAAAAAACAAAAAATGAGAGAAAAAGAGAGAAGGAGCAATGCTACTATCCTTTTACCACACTTGTGCTTCAGAGTAGCACCATGTTCCTCATATAGAGAGTCTCTTGAGTTATCACTTTCATATACTAGTGGGAATTTTTATTATAGAACTTGGCTTGTATATTCCGATGATGGGCTTCCTCAAATGCCTGAGGTCTTCATGAGCAAGCAAATTGGATGCACACCCACTTAGTTTTCAGCTTGACCTTTCATACACTTATAGCTCTTAGTGCATCCGTTGCATGGCAATCCGTACTCCTCGCATTGACATCAATTGATGGGCATCTCCATAACCCATTGATTAGCCGTGTCGATGTGAGACTTTATCCTTTTTGTCTTCTCCACACAACCTCACCATCATATTCTATTCCACCTATAGTGCTATATCCATGGCTCACGCTCATGTATTGCGTGAAAATTGAAAAAGCTTGAGAACATTAAAAATATGAAAGAATTGCTTGGCTTGTTATCGGGGTTGTGCATGATGAAATACTTTGTGTGATGAAGATGAAGCATAGCCAGACTATATGATTTTGTAGGGATAACTTTCTTTGGCCATGTTATTTTGAGAAGACATGATTGCTTTATTAGTATGCTTGAAGTATTATTGTCTTAATGTCAAATGATAGACTATTGCTTTGAATCACTCGTGTCTTAATATTCATGCCATGATTAGATTATATGATCAAGAATATGCTAGGTAGCATTCCACATCAAAAATTATCTTTTTTATCATTTACCTACTCGAGGACGAACAGGAATTAAGCTTGGGGATGCTGATACGTCTCCGTCGTATCTATAATTTTTTTATTGTTTCATGCCAATATTCTACAACTTTCATATACTTTTGGTAACTTTTTATATTATTTTTGTGACTAACATATTGATCCAGTGCCCAGTGCCAGATCCTGTTTGTTGCATGTTTTCTGATTTGCAGAATATCCATACCAAACTAAGTCCAAACGTGATAAAAACTTACGAAGATTTTTTTGGAATATATGTGATTTTTGGGAATTGGAATCAACGCGAGACGATGCCCGAGGGGCCCACAAGCCCTGGAGGCGCGCCCCCCTCCCCAGGGCGCGGCCAGGAGGCTTGTGGCCACCCCGTAAGGCGTTTGGTACCGTTCTTCGGCCGCAAGAAAGCTAATATCCGGATAAAAATCGTGTTAACATTTCAGCCCAATTGGAGTTACGGATTTCCGGGAATTTAAGAAACGGTGAAAGGCCAGAATCTGGGAGCGCAAAACAGAAGAAAACAGAGAGAGAGATTCAATCTCGGAGGGGCTCCCGCCCCTCCGCCGCCATGGAGGCCATGGACCAGAGGGGAAACCCTTCTCCCATCTAGGGGAAAGGTCAAGGAAGAAGAAGAAGGAGGGGGGGGGGGGGATCTCTCCCCCTCTCTCCCGGTGGCGCCGGGACGCCGCTGGGGCCATCATCGTGACGGCGATCTACACCAACAACTTCACCGCTGTCATCACCAACTCTCTTCCCCTCTATGCAGCGGTGTAACACGTCTTCTCTCCGCTGTAATCTCTACTTAAACATGGTGCTCAACGCTATATATTATTTCCCAATGATGTATGGCTATCCTATGATGTTTGAGTAGATCTGTTTTGTCCTATGTGTTGATTGATGATCATGATTGGTTTGAGTTGTATGTTTTATTATTGGTGCTGTCCTATGGTGCTCTCCGTGTCGCGCAAGCATGAGGGATCCCCGTTGTAGGGTTTGCAATATGTTCATAATTCGCTTATGGTGGGTGGCGTGAGTGACAGAAGCACATACCCGAGTAAGTAGGTTGTTTGCGTATGGGAGTAAAGAGGACTTGATACTTTAATGCTATGGTTGGGTTTTACCTTAATGATCTTTAATAGTTGCGGATGCTTGCTAGAGTTCCAATCATAAGTGCATATGATCCAAGTAGAGAAAGTATGTTAGCTTATGCCTCTCCCTCATATAAAATTGCAATAATGATTACCGGTTTAGTTATCGATTGCCTAGGGACAAATAACTTTCTTGTGACAAAAAGCTCTCTACTAAAACTAACTTAGTTGTTTCTTTATCTAAACAACCCCTATATTTATTTACGTGTTCTTTATTATCTTGCAAACCTATCCTATCACACCTACAAAGTACTTCTAGTTTCATACTTGTTCTAGGTAAAGCGAATGTTAAGCATGCGTAGAGTTGTATCGGTGATCGATAAAACTTGAGGGAATATTTGTTCTACCTTTAGCTCCTTGTTGGGTTCGACACTCTTACTTATCTAGAAATGCTACAATTGATGCCCTATACTTGTGGGTTATCACGGGGCACCAGAGGTCTCCTGAGAAAGGGCGGGTGCCCCCTGAGGGGGGGGGAGGCCTCCTGAGGTGGGCCCTCGGCCGGCATCGGCGGGGCTCGAGTGGGCTCGGGCGACGTCTTCTCGGGGACGGCGGGTTTCCTCTTGGCGCAAACCTGCACCTCTCGCTTCGCCATGAGGGCTGCGCTGGCCGTCTGGGGAGTGGCCGCTAGGTACAGCAGCAGGCGCTCGTGAGGACGTAGCGCGACCATGATGGGGGTTGCTTTGGGAACCGACGTGCCAGCCTTGCTCCCTTAGCACGAAAGAGGAAAGCCTCCTTATCCGCGCCTGCTGGCACGGCCTCTGGCGCTGCTCGTCGTCGCGCGCGTCACCCGCCTGAAGACGCAGGACCGCGTGACCCCGCCGAGCTGTTCTTGACTCGTTCGCCTCCGCCAGGGGCCTCGGGAGACCGCCCCGTGAGAGGGCCTCGCGAGGCTCCTGGTGACGCTTGCTGACGTGCACCTCGCGAGGCGGGGGCCTCGCGAGGGTCTTGCTCGTGAAGCCCAATGGTGGGCCGCGCTCTGGTCTCAGGACATGCGCCGCGTCATGGGCCGCAGGCAGACGGGCCTGGGTACCCCCAGTCCCACGGGCCCGACATAATCAAATCCAACCCTATTCGTACTATGCAGAAGGGACCAGACAAGATTAGAGATGGCTAGGCACTTACATCTGAGAGGTCGATGCGAAGATCCGGCGTGATAAAGTTGATGCACGGTGATGAGGATGATCTGGCCTCGCGTCGGGAAAGGGGGCGTTGGATCGGGGAAGGGGGCGTCGAATCGGGGAAGGGGGCGTCGAATCGGGGAAGGAGGGGATTAGGCGGCTCCTCGGAAAATCTGGCGCCGCATAACCCGAGGGGATCACGTGCGATGGAGGGGGGGAGTAGGAGGAGGAGGGACTGCCACGGCGAGTGCGCGCGGCGGCTCGAGGGCGGCGGAGACTAGGGCTCGAGAGGAGATGAAGAACCGCTCGAACCCAAATTCAAATGATCACGCACGATGACGTGGTGTTATAATTAAGTGCAATGTTAATGCAATTAAGTTAATTAAAAAATTTAGGACAGCAAATTTAGGACAGGAATATCCCTGGACTTAATTA
Organism: Thinopyrum elongatum; assembly: GCA_011799875.1. Classification (NCBI taxonomy): domain Eukaryota; kingdom Viridiplantae; phylum Streptophyta; class Magnoliopsida; order Poales; family Poaceae; genus Thinopyrum; species Thinopyrum elongatum. The sequence continues at coordinate 84,866,432 of CM022297.1, read as the reverse complement.
GGCCAATTAAAGGTAAACAATTTTTTAGGTCAAAAATACTCTTAGACTTTAAAAAGATCCAGTTAATCTTATCCGTTACACCGTCCATATAATACACGTGCTCTGATGTATTATAATGCATCGTAAAATTTCCCTAGTATAAGCCTTTCGGCAGACATGGCGTGAAGAAAGCCACTGACGAACCTTTACGCAAAGATCGAAAGCGTTATGCATTACAGGACCCGGAGAGAATGCGGGACACACGTTGATCGATCGATGACGCGCAGGTTACATACAGGTCACGGGACCCTGGTATATGTAAGAGCAACTCTTGCAGATCCCGCAAAACGTTTCGACCCGCAAAATAACCGTTAAAATACGGGTCGACGTGAAAAATCCCGTCCGAATAGACCCCGCAAACGCGGCTGGCCCGCAAAAAATTTTGAGGGGCGCGGCAAAAACTTGACCCTAACCCGCGAATACACGGGTTTGCCCCCCGCCCCGTCGGTGCCCTGCATATAACGGGAACGGTTGGTGGGGGGACATTTCAGCCCGCGCTTTTCCCCACCAACCATCTCCTCTCTCCCCCAAGATTCCGACGAAAGTAGCCGGCGGGAGCACGCCGAAAGGCCGCCACACGCACTAGGTTGCCCTCCGCCACCCCCTCCTGCGTCGGCGGGCCGGAAAGTTGCGGATCTGCGGCCCTTCATCGCGGGCGGCCGGATTTGGCATTTCCGGTCGCTGGTGGCTGCGCCAAGCGATGGAGTGGTCGGGGAGCATCTCGCGCAGCCCCGACAAGGTCGCATCGCCGCATGCAGGTACGGGTTCGTCCTCCCGCCGCCGCAGACGGTTTGTGGGCATGGATTCGGCCGGCCGCCCACCGGGCTCGGCGCTTGCGCAGCAGCTCTGTGGCACGCCGATGCCGCTCATACAGTGCGACGACTGCACGCGGACAGTGCTGCGGCTAACCTCGGGCACGCCGAAGCACCCCGGATGGGTGTTCTTCAAATGCGAAAACGACGGGGTACGTGCTGTTTTTGTTCGGCTCATTTTGATAGCCCATTCTTTGGTTCAAAATGCGGTAGCTCATTTTGAACATGCTCATTCATGTGTGTAGGAAGATGGATGTTCATTTTGGTTTTGGGAAGGCGAATACATTGATTTATTGATAGAAAAAAAAACTTAATAGACGTTCGTGCACTCCTTAGTAGAATCGAAGGCAATGATGCGGCTGCATGTGCAACTAGAGGGGAGGCAAAAAAATGCATTATGTTGGATCAAATTGAGGTGCAAATTTAGATTTTCCGGGCTGAGAGGAGCGGCGCCAGACCAGACCCTGCAAAGCCGATCCATAAAAGAGCATATTTCGCGAATATTCTTTTTTACGGGTCCGTTATGTAGGTCTGCATCTGCGCCCGTCCGCGCCGGCCTGCAAAGCCGTTTTTCCGCGAACTACAAACGCGTTTTACGGGCCGACGGGATGCGGGGTCTGCTAGATATGCTCTAAAGCCGATCGTGTTTTTTGAACCTGCTAATCATCGCTGCTGCTAAGGGTGGATGTGGATGTGGATGATGATTGCAACGGAACAATCGGTTCACTAGTTGTAGCAGCTAGGCTGAGCTGCTCGTCGCAAGATGACACGGCAAGTGACCTAGCTAGTGTAGTGGAGTAGGACCGAGAGGGACGTGCACGATACTCGGTGTATTTCTTGCGCTTCTCGTCACCTCCTTGTTCGTTTCCGGCGGAGTTCTTATCCGACAAGGACACACCCGACCCACCCACCCACCCGCTAGAGACTTCTGGATTCTTCTTCACGGGATAATGGTGGAGTGCCTCCTTCCGAGCTTCGCCTGGCAAATCATGTTGGAGAAGGATACGAATATCCGAAGATCCAATTCACATGCTACCGCATGTTATTTTTTTGTCGGTCTAGTGCATATCTAAGTGACTCAATCAAATTAGAAAAAAAAGATTAATAGAAATGTTTGCACGAATCTTCATGTAGAATCAATAGCATAAGATTTAGATGTGCAATACTTAGGGCACATCTAGATTTGCTTTAGCAAAATTGTATTTTTTTAATGTCAAAAAAATCAAAAAATAGATATGTTCATTGTCACATTCACATGTTACCTGTTAAATTTTCCGTCAAAAGTTTTAGCATTTTTACATGCGAAAAAAAAACAAATCAAACAACAAATATTAACTCTAAATGGTATGGATGGATCATGTTTTTCACGGATCTAATAGTGGAGCGCCTCCTTCCAAGCTTCGGCTGTCAAATCATGTCGGAGAGGAAAGAGGAATATCGCTACAAATGGATTCGAACTGAGAAGAAGAGGACAAAGAGTGCATAAGCTTCGGATATGGATGGATGGAGATGGAATATTTCCACAATTCTATACTCTCTCCTTTTCCACAAATAATTGCACGCACCGGCCGGTAGCTGAACTTTTTTTGTTTAGGTGTTGTCGACGGCGCAGAAAAGAGAGTGAGGTCAACTTTGTTTAATTCAAGTATGGTCGATCAAACCAGAGCAAGTGGTGGCAGGCATGTTCCTTCCCGTCCCGGCGTTTGGAAATGGATTCTGGTGTTTCGTTCATCATTTCTGTTGGTGGGTTTGGTGATGGAATAGCGCTTCTTTTAATAAAATATAAAAGAAACCATACACACTGATACTATAGTGTTGCTTATTTAATTAAAATGAATTTCGGTAGTACTCCCTCCGTCCCATAATATAAGAGCATTTTTGACAACACTATATTATGGGACGGATGGAGTACCTTTTCTTTTCTATCAAGGCTTGTTCTTAACGCCGGCAGGCTTTTATTCATCTTTTGACGTCCGCCAAACATAAAAAATCACAGGAGCCATACATATTTCTTAAAAAAAAAAGATTACCCTCAGCGTCTGCATGATTGCGATACACACAGAAAACACCCGAATGAAGCATGCCAAGCTTCCCCCCTGAGGGAAAAAAATAACACTCATGCTGAACAAAGTTATACTCGTAAGCATCAACATCTGTTTCTCAATAGTCATGCTCCATTTCCACATTAAAAAGGAGGCATGTACCACATGCGCATTATCAAAACACTATTTCAGTGCGCTGGTCTAGAGGAGGTTGATCGTGTAAAATGAGCATAGAAAAGGCCATCTTAATTAGCCTCCTAGTGAAAATATCAAAAAGGGAAATCATCTAGGATACAAAAAATTAGCAAACGATCTGACTTTACAATTGAAACTTTTCAAATAGTTTCTTTCTTAGAACAGAAGAAACTTGTGTCAAAATAACATATGCGAAGAAGAACAAAGGGCCTTGGATGGATCCTATTGACAAACTAATAAGAGTACATCAAATTGGAGAAAACAAAACATACACAAATGATAAAGATCCATAACACAACTAATAGTTACATTAGTGGCATTGAAGTCGTCAGGTTTAGCTCAGCCTTTGCTGCTTGGCATTCTTCCGAAACTCCAATGAAAAAAATCGTAGAAGGCTAGATATATCTAAACTGACCCAAGAACAACTCTAGCAAAGTTTTCATAATATCGATCGCCATCCACCCTATGAAGCCCGCTTCATAATAATATGGAGGTTGCCGAGGCGATGCACAAACTCAAAATCGTCATAAACATTGCCTTAAAAATCCTATGTGAGCCGTTTGTCATTGGCTATAAGATCCCTTCCTTCCTCACCTCAACAATGGAGGTTTTTCGGTACTAGATTTCAATGAGGATTTCAGCATGGATTATAATTAGGATTTGAACAACCATTTAAACTATGATTCTCTACTAGAATTCGAACCACGAGCTCTTCCTTTGTTTGGAACCGACCTCACAATGAGGGATGCTTCGGCTGCTACGACTTTAGTGGCCACGTGATCGATGAACACGTGTGCGTCCTGGATGGGGAATAGGTCCAAAGTTTTGATGGCCCATGTGAGTATGGTGTCAATTGTTGCCTATGTGGCTGTAGAAATAGCGACCAAAGTAGGCGAGGGTGGCAGGCGCAGACAGCGACTGGTTCATCCTTATGTTGAGTGTCCTCCTTGACCCATTGGGACTGATCCCACGTCCTCTCTAAGAACTTGGGGAAATACCCGCGAGGAGGGTGGGACCGCAATATGTTCGATGTGTTGGGGAACGTAGTATTTCAAAAAATTTCCTACGATCATGCAAGATCTATCTAGGAGAAGCATAGCAACGAGCGGGGAGAGTGTGTCCACGTACCCTCGTAGACCGAAAGCGGAAGCGTTTAGTAACGCGGTTGATGTAGTCGAACGTCTTCACGATCCGACCGATCCAAGTACCGAACGTACGACACCTCCGTGTTCAGCACATGTTCAGCTCGATGACGTCCCACGAACTCTTGATCCAGTTGAGGTCGAGGGAGAGTTCCGCCAGCACGACGGTGTGGCAACGGTGATGATGAAGTTACCGGCGCAGGGCTTTGCCTAAGCACTACGACGATATGACCGAGGTGTGTAACTGTGGAGGGAGGCACCGCACACGGCTAAAAGATCAACTTGTGTGTTCTAGGGTGCCCCCCTCCCCACGTATATAAAGGAGGGAGGGGGAGGCCGGCCGGCCCTAGGGGGCGCGCCCAAGGAGGGGAGTCCTACTAGGACTCCAAGTCCTAGTAGGATTCCACCTAAAGGAGAGGGGAAAAGAGGGGGGGCTGCGCCCCAACCCCTTGTCCAATTCGGACTGGGCTTGGGAGGGGGGGGGGGGGGGGGGGCGTGCGCCACCTCCTGGCTGCTGCCTCCTATTTCCCGTATGGCCCAATAAGTCCCATTACTTCTCCCGGTGAATTCCCGTAACTCCCCGGTACTCCGAAAAACACCCGAATCACTCGGAACCTTTACGACGTCCAAATATAGCCTTCCAATATATGAATCTTTACCTCTCGACCATTTCGAGACTCCTCGTCATGTCCGTGATCTCATCCGGGACTCCGAACAAACTTCGGTCATCAAATCACATAACTCATAATACAAATCGTCATCGAATGTTAAGCGTGCGGACCCTACGGGTTCGAGAACTATGTAGACATGACCGAGACATTTCTCCGGTCAATAACCAATAGCGGAACTTGGATGCTCATATTGGCTCCTACATATTCTACGAAGATCTTTATCGGTCAAACCGCATAACAACATACGTTATTCCCTTTGTCATCGGTATGTTACTTGCCCGAGATTCGATCGTCGGTATCATCATACCTAGTTCAATCTTGTTACCGGCAAGTCTCTTTACTCGTTCTGTAGTGCATCATCCCGTAACTAACTCATTAGTCACATTGCTTGCAAGTCTTCATATGATGTGCATTACTGAGAGGGCCCAGAGATACCTCTCCGATACTCGGAGTGACAAATCCTAATCTCGATCTATGCCAACCCAACAAACACCTTCGGAGACACCTGTAGAGCATCTTTATAATCACCCAGTTACGTTGTGACGTTTGATAGCACACAAAGTGTTCCTCCGGTATTCGGGAGTTGCATAATCTCATAGTCAGAGGAATATGTATAAGTCATGAAGAAAGCTATAGCAATAAACTTAACGATCATTATGCTAAGCTAACGGATGGGTCTTGTCCATCACATCATTCTCCTAATGATGTGATCCCGTTCATCAAATGACAACACATGTCTATGGTCGGGAAACTTAACCATCTTTGATTAACGAGCTACTCAAGTAGAGGCATACTAGGGACACTTTGTTTTGTCTATGTATTCACACATGTATTAAGTTTCCGGTTAATACAATTATAGCATGAATAATAAACATTTATCATGATACAAGGAAATATAAATAACAACTTTATTATTGCCTCTAGGGCATATTTCCTTCAGTCTCCCACTTGCACTAGAGTCAATAATCTAGTTCACATCGCCATGTGATTTAACACCAATAGTTCACATCGCCATGTGACCAACACCCAAAGGGTTTACTAGAGTCAATAATCTAGTTCACATCGCCATGTGATTAGCACCCAAAGAGTACTAAGGTGTGATCATGTTTTGCTTGTGAGAGAGGTTTAGTCAACGGGTCTGCCATATTCAGATCCGTATGTATTTTGCAAATTTCTATGTCTACAATACTCTGCATGGAGCTACTTTTAGCTAATTGCTCCCACGTTCAATATGTATCTAGATTGAGACTTAGAGTCATCTAGATCAGTGTCAAAGCTTGCATCGACGTAACTCTTTACGACGAACTCTTCATCACCTCCATAACCGAGAAACATTTCCTTAGTCCTCTAAGGATAATTTTGACCGCTGTCTAGTGATCTACTTCTGGATCACTATTGGTACCTCCCTGCCAGACTTATGGCAAGGTACACAATAGGTTTGGTACACAGCATGGCATACTTTATAGAACCTATGGCTGAGGCATAGGGAATGACTTTCATTCTCTCTCTATCTTCTGCCGTGGTCATGCTTTGAGTCTTACTCAACTTTATACCTTGCAACACATGCAAGAACCCTTTCTTTGACTGATCCATTTTGAACTTCTTCAAAACTTTATCAAGGTATGTGCTTTGTGAAAGTCCTATTAAGCGTCTTGATCTATCCCTATAGATGTTGATGCTCAATACTTTAAGCAGCTTCACTGAGGTCTTTTTATTGAAAAATTCTTATTCAAGTATCCTTTCACTGAGGTCTTTTTATTGAAAAATTCTTATTCAAGTATCCTTTTATGCTATCCAGAAATTCTATATCATTTCCAATCAGCAATATGTCATCCACATATAATATCAGAAATGCTACAGAGCTCCCACTCACTTTCTTGTAAATACAGGCTTCACCGTAAGTCTGTATAAAACCATATGCTTTGATCACCTTATCAAAGCGTATATTCCAACTCCGAGATGATTGCACCAGTCCATAGATGGATCGTTGGAGCTTGTACACTTTGTTAGCACCTTTAGGATCGACAAAACCTTCTGGTTGCATCATATACAATTCTTCTTTAAGAAATCCATTAAGGAGTGCAGTTTTGACATCCATTTGCCAGATTTCATAAAATGTGGCAATTGCTAACATGATTCGGACAGACTTAAGCATCGCTACGAGTGAGAAAATCTCATTGTAGTCAACACCTTGAACTTGTCAAAAACCTTTTGTGACAAGTCGAGCTTTGTAGATAGTAACACTACCATCAGCGTCCGTCTTCCTCTTGAAGATCCATTTATTCTAAATGGCTTGCCGATCATCGGGCAAGTCCACCAAAGTCCACACTTTGTTCTCATACATGGATCCCATCTCAGATTTCATGGCCTCAAGCCATTTCGCGGAATCTGGGCTCATCATCGCTTCCTCATAGTTCGTAGGTTTGTCATGGTCTAGTAACATGACTTCCAGAACAGGATTACCGTACCACTCTGGTGCGGAACGTACTCTGGCAGACCTACGAGGTTCGGTAGTAACTTGATCTGAAGTTTCATGATCATCATCATTAGCTTCCTCACTAATTGGTGTAGGGATCACAGGAACTGATTTCTGTGAAGAACTACTTTCCAATTCGGGAGAAGGTACAATTACCTCATCAAGTTCTACTTTCCTCCCACTCACTTCTTTCGATAGAAACTCCTTCTCTAGAAAGGATCCATTCTTAGCAACAAAGATCTTGCCTTCGGATCTGTGATAGAAGGTGTACCCAACAGTTTCTTTTGGGTATCCTATGAAGTCGCACTTCTCCGATTTGGGTTCGAGCTTATCAGGCTGAAGTTTTTCACATAAGCATCGCAACCCCAAACTTTAAGAAACGACAGCTTAGGTTTCTTGCCAAACCATAGCTCATACGGTGTCGTCTCAACGGATTTAGATGGTGCCCTATTTAACGTGAATGCAGCTGTCTCTAATGCATAACCCCAAAACGATAACGGTAAATCGGTAAGAGACATTATAGATCACACCATATCTAATAAAGTACGGTTACGATGTTCAGACACACCATTACGCTGTGGTGTTCCAGGTGGCGTGAGTTGCGAAACTATTCCGCATTGTTTTAAATGAAGACCAAACTCGTAACTCAAATATTCGCCTCCGCGATCAGATCGTAGAAACTTTATTTTCTTGTTACAATGATTTTCCACTTCACTCTGAAATTCTTTGAACTTTTCAAACGTCTCAGACTTGTGTTTCATTAAGTAGATATACCAATATCTGCTCAAATCATCTGTAAAGGTCAGAAAATAACGATACCTGCCGCGAGCCTCAATACTCATCGGTCCGCATACATCGGTATGTATTATTTCCAATAAGTCCGTAGCTCGCTCCAGTGTTCCGGAGAACAGAGTTTTAGTCATCTTTCCCATGAGGCATGGTTCGCAAGCATCAAATGATTCATAATCAAGTGATTCCAAAAGTCCATCAGCATGGAGTTTCTTCATGCGCTTTACACCAATATGACCTAAACGGCAGTGCCACAAATATGTTGCACTATCATTATCAACTTTGCATCTTTTGGCATCAATATTTTGAATATGTGTATCACCACGATCGAGATTCAACAAAAATAGATCACTCTTCAAGGGTGCATGACCATAAAAGATATTACTCATATAAATAGAACAACCATTATTCTCTGATTTAAATGAATAACCATCTCGCATTAAACAAGATCCAGATATAATGTTCATGCTCAACACTGGCACCAAATAACAATTATTCAGGTCTAAAACTAATCCCGAAGGTAGATGTAGAGGTAGCATGCCGACGACGATCACATCGACCTTGGAACCATTCCCGACGCGCATCGTCACCTCGTCCTTAGCCAATCTTCGCTTGATCCGTAGTCCCTGTTTCGAGTTACAAATATTAGCAACCGAACCGGTATCAAATACCCAGGCACTACTATGAGCATTAGTAAGGTACACATCAATAACATGTATATCAAATATACCTTTGTTCACTTTGCCATCCTTCTTATCCGCCAAATACTTGGGGCAGTTCCGCTTCCAGTGATCAGTCCCTTTGCAGTAGAAGCACTCAGTTTCAGGCTTGGGTCCAGACTTGGAATTCTTCCCGGGAGCAGCAACTTGTTTGCCGTTCTTCTTGAAGTTCCCCTTCTTTCCCTTGCCATTTTTCTTGAAACTAGTGGTCTTGTTAACCTTCAACACTTGATGCTCTTTCTTGATTTCTACCTCCGCAGCTTTGAGCATAGCGAAGAGCTCGGGAATTGTCTTATTCATCCCTTGCATATTATAGTTCATCACGAAGCCTTTGTAGCTTGGTGGCAGTGATTGAAGAACTCTGTCAATAACACTATCATCCGGAAGATTAACTCCCAGCTGAGTCAAGTGGTTATGGTACCCAGACATTCTGAGTATGTGTTCACTGACATAACTATTCTCCTCCATCTTGCAGCTATAGAACTTGTTGGAGACTTCATATCTCTCAACTCGGGCATTTGCTTGAAATATTAACTTCAACTCCTGGAACATCTCATATGCTCCATGACGTTCAAAACGTCTTTGAAGTCCCGATTCTAAGCTGTAGAGCATGGCACACTGAACTATAGAGTAGTCATCAGACCGTGTTTGCCAGACTTTCAAAGCGTCTACATTAGCGGGAGCGGGCTTGTCACCTAGCGGTGCATCAAGGACATAATTCTTCTGTGCAGCAATGAGGATAATCCTCAAGTTACGGACCCAGTCCGTGTAGTTGCTACCATCATCTTTCAACTTAGCTTTCTCTAGGAACGCATTAAAATTCAAGGGAACGGTAACACGGGCCATTGATCTACAACATAGATATGCAAAAACTATCAGGACTAAGTTCATGATAAATTAAGTTCAATTAACCATATTACTTAAGAACTCCCACTTAGATAGACATCCCTCTTAGTCATCTAAATGATCACGTGATCCATATCAACTAAACCATGTCCGATCATCACGTGAGATGGAGTAGTTTTCAATGGTGAACATCTCTATGTTGATCATATCTACTATATGATTCACGTTCGACCTTTCGGTCTCCAGTGTTCTGAGGCCATATCTGCATATGCTAGGCTCGTCAAGTTTAACCCGAGTATTCTGCATGTGCTAAACTGTCTTGCACCCGTTGTATGTGAACGTAGAGCTTATCACACCCGATCATCACGTGGTGTCTCGGCACGACGAACTGTCGCAACGGTGCATACTCAGAGAGAACACTTATACCTTGAAATTTAGTGAGGGATCATCTTATAATGCTACCGCCGTACTAAGCAAAATAAGATGCATAACAGATAAACATCACATGCAATCAAAATAAGTGATATGATATGGCCATCATCATCTTGTGCCTTTGATCTCCATCTCCAAAGCACCGTCATGATCACCATCGTCACCGGCTTGACACCTTGATCTCCATCGAAGCATCGTTGTCGTCTCGCCAACTATTGCTTCTATGACTATCGCTACCGCTTAGTGATAAAGTAAAGCAATTACATGGCGATTGCATTTCATACAATAAAGCGACAACCATATGGCTCCTGCCAGTTGCTGATAACTGTTACAAAACATGATCATCTCATACAACAATTTATATATCATCACGTCTTGACCATATCACATCATAGCAAGCCTTGCAAAAACAAGTTAGACGTCCTCTACTTTGTTGTTGCAAGTTTTACGTGGCTGCTACGGGCTTCTAGCAAGAACCGTTCTTACCCACGCATCAAAACCACAATGATTTTTCGTCAAGTGTGCTGTTTTAACCTTCAACAAGGACCGGGCGTAGTCAAACTCGATTCAACTAAAGTTGGAGAAACAGACACCCACTAGCCACATGTGTGCGAAGCACGGCGGTAGAACCAGTCTCATGAATGCGGTCATGTAATGTCGGTCTAGGCCGCTTCATCCAACAATACCGTCGAATCAAAGTATGACATGCTGGTAAGCAGTATGACTATTATCGCCCACAACTCTTTGTGTTCTACTCGTGCATATAACATCTACGCATAGACCTGGCTCGGATGTCACTGTTGGGGAACGTAGTATTTCAAAAAAAATTCCTACGATCACGCAAGATCTATCTAGGAGAAGCATAGCAACGAGCGGGGAGAGTGTGTCCACGTACCCTCGTAGACCGAAAGCGGAAGCGTTTAGTAACGCGGTTGATGTAGTCGAACGTCTTCACGATCCGATCGATCCAAGTACCGAACGTACGGCACCTCCGTGATCAGCACACGTTCAGCTCGATGACATCCCACAAACTCTTGATCCAGTTGAGGTCGAGGGAGAGTTTCGTCAGCACGACGGTGTGGCAACGGTGATGATGAAGTTACCGGCGCAGGGCTTTGCCTAAGCACTACGACGATATGGCCGAGGTGTGTAACTGTGGAGGGGGGCACCGCACATGGCTAAAAGATCAACTTGTGTGTTCTAGGGTGCCCCCCTCCCCACGTATATAAAGGAGGGAGGGGGAGGCCGGCCGACCCTAGGGGGCGCGCCCAAGGAGGGGAGTCCTACTAGGACTCCAAGTCCTAGTAGGATTCCACCTAAAGGAGAGGGGAAAAGAGGGGGGGAGGAGGGGGGCTGCGCCCCCAACCCCTTGTCCAATTCGGACTGGGCTTGGGGGGGGCGTGTGCCACCTCCTGGCTGCTGCCTCCTATTTCCTGTATGGCCCAATAAGGCCTATTACTTCTCCCGGTGAATTCCCGTAACTCTCCGGTACTCCGAAAAATACCCGAATCACTCGGAACCTTTACGAAGTCCGAATATAGCCTTCCAATATATGAATCTTTACCTCTCGACCATTTTGAGACTCCTCGTCATGTCCGTGATCTCATCCGGGACTCCGAACAAACTTCGGTCATCAAATCACATAACTCATAATACAAACCGTCATCGAACGTTAAGCATGCGGACCCTACGGGTTCGAGAACTATGTAGACATGACCGAGACACTTCTTCGGTCAATAACCAATAGCGGAACCTGGATGCTCATATTGGCTCCTACATATTCTACGAAGATCTTTATTGGTCTAACCGCATAACAACATACGTTATTCCCTTTGTCATCGGTATGTTACTTGCCCGAGATTCGATCGTCGGTATCATCATACCTAGTTCAATCTCGTTACCGGCAAGTCTCTTTACTCGTTCCGTAGTGCAACATCCCGTAACTAACTCATTAGTCACATTGCTTGCAAGGCTTCATATGATGTGCATTACCGAGAGGGCCTAGAGATACCTCTCCGATACTCAGAGTGACAAATCCTAATCTCGATCTATGCCAACCCAACAAACACCTTCGGAGACACCTGTAGAGCATCTTTATAATCACCCAGTTACGTTGTGACGTTTGATAGCACACAAAGTGTTCCTCCGGTATTCGGGAGTTGCATAATCTCATAGTCAGAGGAATATGTATAAGTCATGAAGAAAGCTATAGCAATAAACTTAACGATCATTATGCTAAGCTAACGGATTGGTCTTGTCCATCACATAATTCTCCTAATGATGTGATCCCGTTCATCTAATGACAACACATGTCTATGGTCAGGAAACTTAACCATCTTTGATTAACGAGCTAGTCAAGTAGAGGCATACTAGGGACACTTTGTTTTGTCTATGTATTCACACATGTATTAAGTTTCCGGTTAATACAATTCTAGCATGAATAATAAACATTTATCATGATACAAGGAAATATAAATAACAACTTTATTATTGCCTCTAGGGCATATTTCCTTCACGATGGGGGTGAGTGTGGCGGCGACAGAGAAGAGGGCAGATAGGGGCAGGATCGCTGTCATCGAAGGGGTGAATGGGGTGAGTGTGGCGGTGACGAGGATGTGGGAAGATAGGTGTGGGGTGGTGCCGGTGAAGGGGCGATGGGGGTTTATATACATGGGTATGGAACGAGGGTGGATTACACACGCATGTGGGGAATGGGTGCGAAACATGACAGTGGCCATTAATTGATGTTATTCATGGTGGCAAAGAGGTTGCACAATTGGCAAGAGCTGAAGCAACATCCATAAGAACAGCAACGCCATTGGCTGGGCAGGTGCAAAAGGAAGAGGCTGGACTAAAATGTTAAAAATATGAGCAAATTACTACGAGATTTAATCTGAATAAACAGTAAATAAATCATGACGGCAGTAACAAAGATTAAACTAATCATGCGGACTAGCATAGTAGATGAACAGATCAAATCTAAGCCACATATTAGAAATAGGAATTCTAGCATGGTCTCAAACAAGGAGGACAGAATCACATACGGCGCAGCAGGAGCAGAATTGTTGGCGTTGAGGTTGTCGCCCACGTCGTTGATGAAGAGACTGCCGAGGTCAGGGAAGAAGTCGTCGCTGCTAGCAGTCGCGCGAGTGCGCTCCCCAAAAACCTGATCGCCCCTCTCCCGTACAGGATCACGAGAGGCGGGGTTCCGGAGGCCTGCTGTCCCTTCTCGCGGTGCACGCCGGAAGGAGGGATGGAGAAGACTTGCGTGGTGGCGCAATGTTTTGGAACGGTGTGAAACCATATGATGTGGCAGCGGCTAGGGTAGACATCTGCCTATCTAAATAGTGCAGGTCGGGTAGGTCATGGGAGTAAACCCCCACGTCCAAGTCAATAACAGCCACACGATCCAAAAGAATTGGAAGCGGTTGAGTAATTAACGCGTACGTTAATTAATAATTAATGACTCACTAATTTTCCCGAGCAACAAAAGACAACATGCATAACTTTGTCCTCGGCTCGGCTCATTCCCGACACCCGACGCGGCGCATCGTGACGAGGCGTGGCGTGGCGTTGCTAGGCGAGCGAGGAGGAGGAGGAGCGCGCGTGTAGGTCTCCTCTTCTCATGCTCATACAAGTGCTAGAAGAGCTCACCTTATAAAGTGGCGCAACTCACTCTCACCTAGCAGTATGGGACTAAACTCTAGTCCCACTCACATCACACACAGCCATGCATGAATGGGCCATGAGAATTTCAGATTTTAGTTGGGCTTTGGGCCAAAGGCCTACTAGTAAAATGGAACAATCCCCCACAAAGTCTCATTGGCGTATCTCATCATTTAGTTCCAAAACATTGTTTGTATACCGGTGCTTAGTGGAGACGGTTAAGTTCAACTTCCACTTAGAATTTTATGCTACACTAGATCACAACTTAAATAGTGGATTATGCCTTGAACTACAAGTTTTCTGCGAGACTAGTTTCACACAAATCCTTGACCGATACTGGGCTGCCGCAAGGCTTCCCCGCGGGTGGAGCTTATACGTCATACTCCAAGGCCTTTCATGAATTTATTAGAGAACACCCAATTCTCACAGACTGCGACGTTTAACAGTCAAATTCATATAGGTGTGTTCCTGAGGAGATGCTCTGCAGGACAACATCTCTGCTTACATAGATAAGCCACTTGGAACACATTAAGATAAGTATCAACCTACCGTGCAGATCAGGAGAGTATTGCATCTTCACGGAGTGGGATAATTAGTATAGGGATACTCTCCTCCCAGCTGACCAACAACTTGTCTCCCACTTCTACTTCACGGGATCTCCGATCACATAGAGTGGTTTACCACTGTGGAGAGCTCATACGGTGGGTCTCAAGCCCATCTTCATTGATGCATTATCTACCACATTACATGATAAACCCTTTGTGAAGGGATCTGCCAAGTGTCTAGATGTTTGGATATAATCCAACGTAATAACTCCGGAGTTCTTCAATTTTCTGACAGATTTTAATCTCCTCTTCACATGCCTTGAGGACTTCATATTATCCTTAGAACTATTTATCTTGATGATCCCAGTTTGATTACCACAGTTCATCAGGATAGGGGGTATTGGTTTTTCAACCATAGGTAAGTCAATCAAGAGCTGACGAAGCCACTCTGCTTCAACAGTGGTAGTGTCTAATGCTGTGAGTTCTGTTTCCATAGTTAACCTCGTTAAGATGTTCTGCTTGCAAGACTTCCAGAAAACAGCACCGCCACCAAGTGTAAAAACATAACCACTTGTGGCCTTCATCTCATCAGCATCAGATATCCAGTTTGAGTCACTATAACCCTCCAGTACCCTCTGGTACCCGATGTAGTGAATCCCATAGCTCGCAGTGCCTTTCAAATAGCGCATAACTCTCTCAAGCGCATGCCAATGATCATATCCCGGTTTTGACACAAACCGACTCAGTTTGCTCACAGGAAACGAGATATCGGGCCTTGTGGCACTCTCCCAATACATAAGCGAGCCAATAATCTGAGAATACCTTAGTTGATCTCTAGCAATCCGTCGATTCTTTTGAAGCAACACACTGGCATCATATGGTGTTGGAGAGGGCTTGCAGTCGCTTTACCCAAAATGACTCAAGACCTTTTCCACATAGTGAGATTGAAGCAGTGTAATACCACCATTCTTGTCTCTCAATAGCTTGGTGTTCAGAATAACATTAGCTACTCCTAGATCCTTCATCTCAAAACAATGAGATAAGAAATCCTTAACCTCCTTGGTTAAATCAAGTTTGGTTCCAAAGATCGGTATGTCGTCAACATACAGACAAAGAATAACTCCTTCGCCCCCCACCATGGTGATAGTACACACACTTGTCGCCTTCGTTTACAACAAAGCCTGCAGCAGTTAATGTTCTTTCGAACTTCTCATGCCACTCCTTAGGAGCTTGTTTAAGGCCATATAAAGACTTTAATAACTTGAACACCTTTCCTTCCTGTCTAGGTACTACAAAACCATATGTCTGATCCATGTAAATTTCCTCCTTCAACTCTCCATTGAGGAAAGCCGTCTTAACGTCCATTTGACGAACAAGAAGACTGTGTGAGGCAGCCAGTGATAGTAGCACCGGAATAGTGGTCGGTCTAGCCACAGGTGAGTAAGTGTCAAAGAAGTCTCATCCTTCTTTCTGGGTATAACCCTTGGCCACAAGCCGTGCCTTGTACTTTTCAATCGTACCATCAGGCCTAAGCTTTTTGTTGAACACCCACTTACATCCTACAGGTTTGCACCCATAAGGACGATCAGTGATTTCCTAGGTTCCATTAGCTAAGATGGAATCCATATTGCTACGGACAGCTTCCTTTCAGTAGTCAGCATCAGGTGATGCATAGGCTTCTGAAATAGTCCTGGGTGTGTCATCCACGAGGTACACAATGAAATCATCACCAAAGGACTTTGCATTCCGCTATCTCTTTCTCCTTATAGGAGTTTCATTGTCATCCTCCATGGGATTCTCAACGTGTTCCATCGCAATTCAGGAATTACAGCTAATTCCTGACTAGATAGAGTAGGTATCTCCTGATTTGATGAACTCGACATATCCTTCATAGGAAATGTGTCCTCAAAGAAAGTCGCATCATTCGACTCCATAATTGTACCAACATGCATGTCGGATACCTCGGATTTTATTATCAAAAATCTATAGCCAATGCTATGAAAAGCATAGCCCAGAAGAACACAATCCACGGTTTTTGGTCCAAGCTTGCGCTTCTTCGGAATTGGTATATTGAATTTCGCCAAACAACCCCAAGTACGTAGGTAAGAGAGTTTCAACCTTTTCCTTTCCCATTCCTCAAATGGATTCATGGTCTTATGCTTTGTGGGAATTCGGTTTAGGACATGACATGAAGTCATTAGCGCCTCCCCCCATGCCTTGAGAGCCCCGATGTGTTTAACATGGCATTAACCAAATCCGTTAGAGTTCGATTCTTTCTTTCGGCCAACCCATTTGACTGAGGTGAGTAGGGAGGCGTCCTCTCATGGATTATACCATGTTCTGCACATAATCAAATTCATTGAAAAAAATACTCTCCACCATGATCAGACCTAAACCGTTTAATTTTCCGATCAAGTTGGTTCTCCGCTTCAGCTTTATAGTTTTTGAAGAAATTTAAAGCCTCGTCTTTAGATTTCAGAAGATACACATAACAATAGCTAGTGGAGTCATCAATCAACGCCATGAATTATTTCTTTCCACCTTTTGTCAACACGCCATTCATTTCACAAAGATCAGAATGTATAAGCTCTAGTGGCGCTAAGTCTCTTACCTCTGCAGTCTTATGGGACTTGCGAGGTTGCTTAGCTTGCACACGCACTTGGCACTTGGCGCCCTTGACACTAGTGAATTTCGGAATTAAACGCATATTGGCTAGCCGCATCATGCAACCAAAGTTAATATGACAAAGTCGTGAATGCCAAATACTAGATTAATAACTTTAGTGCAAGTATCTGACAAAGACAGGCGGAACAAGCCTTCGCACTCATAGCCTTTTCCAACAAATTGTCCATACTTAGAAATTATAACTTTATTGGACTCAAAGACCAACTTAAAACCATCTTGACATAAACGGGAACCGCTGACGAGATTTTTATTGATCGAGGGCTCATGATGAACGTTCTTCATGCGCACGACCTTCCCCGAAGTAAACTTCAGATTGACCGTACCAACACCTCGAACAATGGCATGTGACCCGTTCCCCATTAGCACGGGAGAAGTCCCTGTGACCTGATAAGAAGAAAACATGGAGGCATCAGATCAAACATGTACATTGGCACTGGTGTCAATTAACCAATCAGGAGAATGACATACTTAAAGGATGGTACAAAAAATACCGTACCCAGATTCCTTCATATCAGTATTACCGATGGCAACATTAGTGGACTTGCCGCTCTTCTCAAGTTCGCGCTCCTCAAAGCAGTTAGGACATCTCAGAGCCCAGTGATTAGGATCACCGCAAACATGGCATAGTCCCTTCCCCTTCTTATGAGAATTCTTCTTGAAGTTGGTAGAATGTGACGGCTTGTTCTTTGCATCAAACTTGCCTTTGCCCTAAAATTTGTTCGTGTTGTTTTTGGGCTTGTTGGGCTGGAAGTTCTTCTTCTGTACCATGTGGGCACTAGAAGCTCCCTCAGCAACTCGAGCATGTGTGTCTTTTGCTCTCGCCTTCTCTTCAACATCAAGAATGCTAATGAGATCTGAAATGAAAAACTCATGTCTCTTGTGTTTCAGAGAAGTAGCGAAAGTGTTCCATGAAGGTGGAAGCTTGGCAATGATGCCTCCGGCAATGAATTTGTCGGGCAACACACACTTGAAGTACTGAAGTTCCTTTGTGAGCGACTGTATCTCATGAGCCTGCTGAACAACAGAGCGCTCATCAGTCATCTTGTAGTCATAGAATTGCTCCATGATGTACAACTCGCTGCCAGCGTTCGAGGCCCCAAACTTGGCCTCGAACGCAGCCCACATGTCCTTGCCATTGTCAAACGACATATATGAATCCACAATGGAATCATCAAGAACACTCAAAAGGGCGCCCTTAAAGAGGGTATCGATCTTCTAAAAAGCTTCCTACTGTGCAGGATTAAGATCGCACTCAGGCTTGCCCTTAGTGGCGTCATAGCAGTACATGGTCTGAAACCAGTTTATTGCTCTCATGCGCCACCTCTTATATTGCGCCCCCTTGAAGGTAGGCGGATTCAAATGCGTAGCAAAACCACTCGGAGTAAATTTCCTATAATCAGGTTTTTGGATTGTTGAAAATATGAGCAAATTACTACGAGATTTAATCTGAATAAACAGTAAATAAATCATGACGGCAGTAACAAAGATTAAACTAATCATGCGGACTAGCATAGTAGATGAATAGATCGAATCTAAGCCACAGACTAGAAATAGGAATTCTAGCATGATCTCAAACAAGGAGGACAGAATCACATATGGTGTAGCAGGAGCAGAACCGTTGGCATTGAGGTTGTCGCCCATGTTGTTGATGAAGAGATTGCCGAGGTCGGGGAAGAAGTCCAACAGTCGCACGAGTGCACTCCCCAAAAAACTGATTGCCCCTCTCCCGTACGGGATCACGAGAGGCGGGGTTCCAGAGGACTGATGTCCCTTCTCGCGGTGCACGCCAGAAGGAGTGATGGAGAAGACTTGCGTGGCGACGCAATGTTCTGGAACGGTGTAAAACCATATGTTGTGGCAGTGGCTAGGTGCTACTTGTGAATTGCGTTGGGATTTCCCCGAAGAGGACATGATGATGCATTACAATAGAGATAAGTATTTCCCTCAGTTAAGAACCAAGGTTATCAATCCGGTAGGAGAACCAAGCAACAACTCGTTAGCAGCACCTGCAAACAAACAACAAATCCTCGCAACCCAACGTGAACAAGGGGTTGTCAATCCCTTGACGGTTACGAGCAAGATTAAATTTATGGTACTTGACAGATAGATCGGACAAAAATAAAAAATAAAATAAATAAAATAAAAACACAACAAGGTATTTTTGGTTTTAGTATATGATAGAAGATAGACCCGGGGCCATAGTTTTCACTAGAGGCTTCTCTCTTGAAAATAGCATACGGTGGGTAAACAAATAACTGTTGGGCAATTAATAGAGAAGTAAATAATTATGATGATATCCAAGGCAATGATCATATATAGGCATCACGTCTGAGACAAGTAGACCAACTCCTGCCTACATCTACTACTATTACTCTATACATCGACCGCTATCCAGCATGCATCTAGTGTATTAAGTTCATAAAAATGGAGTAACGCCTTAAGCAAGATGACATGATGTAGACAAGATAAACTCATGCATGAATAAACCCCATTTTTTACCCTTAATAGCAATGACACATATGTGTCATACCCCCTTTTGTCACTGGGATTGAGCACCGCAAGATCGAACCCATTACAAAACACCTCTCCCATTGCAAGAAAAATCAATCTAGTTGGCTAAACGAAATCAATAGATCAGAGAGAAATACGAAGCTATAGTAATCATGCATAAAAGAGTTCAGAGAAAAGTCAAATAATATTCATGGATAGATCTGATCATAAACTCACAATTCATCGGATCCCAACAAATACACCGCAAAAAGTGATTACATCTAATAGAACTCCAAGAACATCGAGGAGAACATTATATTGAATGTCAAATAGAGAGAAGAAGCCATCTAGCTACTAACTATGGACCCGTAGGTCTGTGATAAACTACTCACACATCATTGGAAGGGCAACAAGGATGTTGTAGAGCCTCTCAGTGATCGTTTCCCCCTCCGGCAGAGTGCCGGAAAAGGCCTCCAGATGGGATCTCGTTGTTCTGGAACTTGCTTCGGTGGAAAAAGTATTTCGTGGACTCCTCTGTTGGTTTCCCGAATTTAGAGAATTTATAGAGGCGGAGTTAGGTCAAACGGAGCTACATGGGCCCCACAAGCCACCAGGGCATGCCCTGGTGCCTTGTGGGTCACTTCTCCATCTTCTCGTCCCCTCCCGAAGCTTCCAGGGTCTCTTATTGCCAGAAAAAAATCTCCAAAATGTTTCGTGGCATTTGGACTTCGTTTGGTACTGATATTCTAAAAAACCAAAAACAGGCAAAAAACAGCAACTGGCACTGGGCACTAATTTAATAGGTTAGCCCAAAAAAATGCTATATAATTGCTTGTAAGTGTATATAAGACATCCAAGATTTACTATAATAACATGGAACAATAAAAAATTATAGATACATTGGAGACGTATGAAGCATCCCCAAGCTTAATTCCTGCTCGTCCTCGAGTAGGTAAATGATAAAAACTGAATTTTTGATGTGGAATGCTACCTAACATATTCATCGTATACTCTTTTCTTTTGTAGCATGGACATTTGGACCTGAATGATTCAAAGCAATAGTCTGTAATTTGACATGAAGACATCAATACTCAAGCATACTAACAAGCAACCATGTCTTTTAAAATATCAATGCTAAAGAAAGTTATCCCTAGCCCATTATGCTCAATCATCGATCCATTCATGAAACACACTCAACATTAGCTACATCCAATGCAAAAGTATAACAATAGTGCTCTCTAGTTGGTGCTTTATAAGAGAAGATGGAGACTCAAAATAATTTTTTTTGCATAAAAGTAAATAGATAGGCCCTTCACAGAGGGAAGCAGAGATTGGCAGAGGTGCAAGAGCTCAAGGATTAAATTAGAGATAAAATTATTTTGAGAGGCATGCTTTTCCTGTCAATGAAAATGACCGAGAATTCCCAATATCTTCCATGCTAGACAAATTATAGGCGGTTCCCAAACAGAAAATAAAGTTTATTTCCTTTCCACCATTCTTTCACAATCCATGATTAGCCATATCCACGGGTGCCTTCTATACCAACACTTTCCAAGGAATTTATTATCATCATATTATTATTATAATTTTTCATTTTGGGAATGGGCATCCCTATTACCTGCCACACTCTCGTGCAATGACAAGTGAATAAACACTCATCGTGAGAATAAAAATACCTAGCATGGAAAATATTGGCCACCCCCTGCCACTTCATGAGCGGTATGGGCACACTAAACGGAAATTTATTTTGAAAAATTAGAGTTTGCACATGCAAATTTACTTGGAACAACATGAAAATACCGCATATAGGTAGGTATGGTGGACTCATTTGGCATAACTTTGGGTATAAGGAGTTGGATGCACAAGCAGCATTCCCGCTTAGTACAAATGAAGGCTAGCAAATAGATTAAGAAGCGATCAACCAAAAAGCAAAAATGGTTATAAACATGCATTGAACATAACTAACACTGAATAATGCACCATAAGTAGGATCTAACTTCGTTGCATAACTATTGACTTTATGTGCATGCATAGGGAATCACAAACCTTACACCAATATTTTTACTAAACCACAATTAATCACAAATATAACTCACATATTATCATCTCCATATCGCAAAACTGTTGCAAGGAATCAATTTTATCATATCCAATGATCTATATGAAAGTTTTTATTATATCCCCCTTAGATATTCATCACTTTGGGACCAAATTCATATCTTGTGCAAATTACCATTGCTATTATCAACTCTCAAAATAATATAAGTGAAGCATGAGAGTGCAAATATTTCTTCAAAATTTAATCTTATCAACTCTCAAAATAATATAAGTGAAGCATGAGAGTGTATGTATTTCCTTAAAATTTAACCACCGTCGTGCTCAAAAATATATAAGTGAAGCACTAGAGCAACTGCCTGGCTCAAAAGATTTAAGTGAAGCACATAGAGTACTCTAACAAATCATGATAAATATGTGACTCTCTCAAATAAGTGTGTTCAACAAGGATGATTGTGACAAACTAAAAAGCAAACAAAGCAAAGACTCATATAATACACGACGCTCCAAGCAAAACTCATGATATGTGACGAATAAAAATATAGCTCCAAGTAAAATTATAGATAGTTGGTAGAAGAAAGAGGGGATGCCTTCTGGGGCATCCCCAAGCTTAGTTGCTTGGGAGTTCTTTAATATTACCTTGGGGTGCCTAGGTTATCCCCAAGCTTAGGCTCTTGCCACTCCTTATTCTTTCATCCATCGTGATCTCACCCAAAACATCAAAACTTCAATCACACAAAACTCAACAAAACCTCGTGAGATCCATTAGTATAATAAAGCAAATCACTACTTTAAGTGATTTTTCAAACCCATTCATATTTTCTTTTTGCATTATACCTACTGTATACGAACTTCGCCATGGCTTATACCCCCCACCAATACAATCCATAGTTTCACCAAAACAAGCAAAACAATGCATCAAAAACAGAATCTGTCAAAAACAGAACAATATGTAGTAATCTGAACATTGACCATACTTCTGTAACTCCAAAAAATCTGAAAAATTAGGACAACATGGGAAATTTGTATATCAATCATGTATACAAATTCAGATTTTTTTCGCTCCAGTGATTTTTAACAATTCTGCTACTGGACGTAAAAGTTTTTATTTTTGCACAGAATCAAAGCAACTATCTTCCAAATCACCCCAAAGGCTTTGATTTAAACACTATAACACAATCATAACATAGGCATAATTGTGTGCTTATTGAAAAAAAGAAAAGAAACAAAAAATAAAAGATAAATATTGGGTTGCCTCTCAACTAGCGCTATTGTTTTATGCCCCTAGCTAGGCATAATCCACAGTTTCAAGTGTTGTCATATTTGGTTCTAGTTCCATAGGTAACCCTCATGATTGACTCATATGGTGGCTTAATTCTAGTTCTAGGGAAGTGTTCCATACACTTCTTTAACAGAAACTGGAATTTAATATTCCCTTCTTTCATATCAATAACGGCACCTATAGTTCATAAGAACGGTCTACCAAGTATTATGGGGCATGACAGATTGCATTCATTGTCAAGTACAATAAAATCAACGGGCACATAGTTCCTATTTGAAAGAATAAGAACATCATTAATTCTACCCAAAGGCTTTTTAATAGTAGAATACGCCAAATGCAAATTAAGAGAACATTCATCCATATTGGTAAAACCTAGCACATCACATAGAGATTTTGGAACAGTAGAAACATTAGCACCCGAATCACATAAAGCATTGCACTCATAATTTTTAATCTTGACTTTAATGGTGGGTTCCCATTCATCATATAATTTTCTAGGAATTGAATTATTTAGTTCTAGCTTTTCTTCTAAAGCTTTCATCATCGCTTCTACAATATGTTTAGTAAAAGCCTTATTTTGTTCATAAGCATTGGGTGAATTTAGCATGGATTGTAACAAAGAAATACATTCAATCAAAGAACAACTATCATAATTAAAGTCTTTGTAATCTGATACGTCCATTTTGCATCATGCTTTTATGTTGATATTTATTGCATTATGGGATGTTATTTCACTTTGTGGTACAATACTTATGCCTTTTCTCTCTTATTTTACAAGGTTTACACAAAGAGGGAGAATGCCGGCAGCTGGAATTCTGGACTGGAAAGGAGCAAACCTGAGATACCTATTCTGCACAACTCCAAAAGTCCTGAAATTTTACGGAGAATTATTTTGAAATATATAAAAAATATTGGGCGAAGAAACTAATGAAGGGGACCCACGAGGTGGCCACAAGCCTGGGAGGCGCGCCCCCAGGGCTTGTGGGCCCCCTGGCCATCGTCTGGTGCCCCTTTTCTGCTATATGAAAGGTTTTGACCTAGAAAAAATGAGAAGGAAGCTTTCGGGATGAAGCGCCGCCGTCTCGAGGCGGAACCTGGGCAGGAGTAATCTAGGGCTCCGGCAGAGCGATTCTGCCAGGGAAATTTCTCTCCTGGAGGGGGAAATCGAAGCCATCGTCATCACCAACGATCCTCTCATCAAGGGAGGGTCAATCTTCATCAACATCTTCACCAACACCATCTCCTCTCAAACCCTAGTTCATCTCTTGTATTCAATCTTTGTCTCAAAACCTCAGATTGGTACCTATGGGTTGCTAGTAGTGTTGATTACTCTTCGTAGTTGATGCTAGTTGGTTTATTTGGTGGAAGATCATATGTTCAGATCCTTAATGATATTCAATACCCCTCTGATCTTGAACATGAACATGCTTTGTGAGTAGTTACGTTTTTTCCTAAGGACATGGGAGAAGTCTTGTTATAAGTAATCATGTGAATTTGGTATTCGTTCGATATTTTGATGAGATGTATGTTGTCTTTCCTCTAGTGGTGTTATGTGAACGTCGACTACATGACACTTCACCATGATTTGGGCCTAGGGGAAGGCATTTGGAAGTAATAAGTAGATGATGGGTTGCTAGAGTGACAAAATCTTAAACCCTAGTTTATGCGTTGCTTCGTAAGGGGCTGATTTGGATCCACATGTTTCATGCTATGGTTAGATTTATCTTAATTCTTCTTTCGTAGTTGTGGATGTGTGCGAGAGGGGTTAATCATAAGTGGGAGGCTTGTCCAAGTAAGGACAGCACCCAAGCACCGGTCCACCCACATATCAAATTATCAAAGTAACGAACGCGAATCATATGAGCATGATGAAAACTAACTTGACAATAATTCCCATGTGTCCTCGGGAGCGCTTTGCTTTATATAAGAGTTTGTCCAGGCTTATCCTTTGCTACAAAAAGGATTGGGCCACCTTGCTGCACCTTTTTTACACTTTTTACTTGTTACCCATTACGAATTATCTTATCACCAAACTATCTGTTACCGATAATTTCAGTGCCTGCAGAAAATACCTTGCTGAAAACCGCTTATCATTTCCTTCTGCTCCTCGTTGGGTTCGACACTCTTACTTATCGAAAGGACTACGATTGATTCCCTATACTTGTGAGTCATCATAATCCAAGAGAGTGTGCACATCACTAGTTAAATTTTTTACCTCTCCAAACCCACTTTTATCAATTTTTTCATTAAGATTTTCACCCTCCGAATTATGGGGACGCCTTCTACCTAAGTTGACTCTTCTTCAGTCCCCTTTTCATCAAGTTTTATATTGCTAAACACGGAATCAATAGATGAAGCAACATTCATTTTAATATCCTCATCGTTACTATGGTAGAAATCGGGAGGAATTGCTTTTTCTAAAAATTCTCATTTAGCTCTTAGCATAGCGGTTCTTTTATTACTCTCATCCATGGAGACATATAAAGCTTTAATTGATTCATTAATATCAATCTTGGGTGGCAAAATTTTAGCTTTAAGGTTTTCCACATCATGAATAATTCTATCAATGCTCCTAGACATATGCTGTCTACTACGAAACCTTCTTCTTGTAGACTCGTGTTGGGCCTCCAAGCGCAGAGTTTTGTAGGACAGTAACAAATTTCCCTCAAGTGGACGACCTAAGGTTTATCAATCTGTGGGAGGCGTAGGATGAAGATGGTCTCTCTCAAACAACCTTGCAACCAAATAACAAAGAGTCTCTTGTGTCCCCAACACACCCAATACAATGGTAAATTGTATAGGTGTACTAGTTCAGCGAAGAGATGGTGATACAAGTGTCATATGGATAGTAGATATAGGTTTTTGTAATCTGAAAATATAAAAACAGCAAGGTAACTAGTAACAAAAGTGAGTAAAAACGGTATTGCAATGCTTGAAAACAAGGCCTGGGGTTCATACTTTCACTAGTGCAAAGTCTCTCAACAATGATAACATAATTAAATCATATGGCAATCCCTCAATGTGCGACAAAGAATCACTCCAAAGTTTCTATCGAAGAACGTAGGACGAAAACATGCATCAACCCCTATGCATAGATTGCCCCAATGTCACCTCGGGAATCCGCGAGTTGAGTGCCAAAACATACATCAAGTGAATCAATAGAACATCCCATTGTCACCACAGATATCCCATCGCAAGACATACATCAAGTGTTCTCAAATCCAATACTCAATCCAACATACGAAACCTCAAAGAGCAAGATTCAGTTCATCACAAGAAGGTAGAGACGGAAGAACACCATAAGATCCAAATATATTAACAAAGCTCATGGTACATCAAGATCGTGCCAAATCAAGAACACGAGAGAGAGAGATCAAACACATAGCTACTGGTACATACCCTCAGTCCCGAGGGTGAACTACTCCCTCCTCATTATGGTGGTCGCCGGGATGATGAAGATGGCCTCCAGTGATGATTTCCCCCTCCGGCAGGGTGCCGGAACAGGGTCCCGATTGGTTTTTCGTGGCTACATAGGCTTGCGGCGGCGGAACTTCTGATCTAGGGTTCTTTTAGGAGGTTTGGGTATTTATAAGAATTTTTGGTGTCGGTATGACGTCAAGGGGTTGCCCGAGGGGCCCACAAGCCGGGGGCGCGCCCTCGGGGGTGGGCGCGCCCCTAGGCTTGTGGCCTCCTCGGTCACTTCCTGGCCCAGCTCCGGTGCTTCGGGGGTCTCTGTTGGTCCATAAAAAATCACCGTAAATTTTCAGCCCATTCCGAGAAGTTTTATTTCTGCACAAAAAAACGACGCCACGGTAGTTCTACTGTAAACAACGTCGGTCCGGGTTAGTTCTAATCAAATCATACCAAAACCATATAAAATTATTGTAAACATGGCATGCATACTTCATAAATTATAGATACGTTGGAGACGTATCAGCATCCCCAAGCTTAATTCTTGCTCGTCCTCAAGTAGGTAAATGATAAAAGAAATAATTTATGAAGTGTGAATGCTAGCATAGTGCATAAATTTGATCAATGATAATTCCAAACACTTTTTCTAGCATCATTATATAACATAAACAGTAGCTCATATCATAAAACTTCTCATGATCAAGTAACACGCTATTCACATGTTAAAGCATAGACCATAAACTTTCTTGAAAACTAACAAACTATGTTCTCAGTCATCAAACAATTGCAATTCATCTTATTTCCAGGAAGGGTACGGTATATGTAAGAGCTTTGATTTAGCAAATTCCACATACTCAACTATCATATAGTCTTCCATGATTGCTACCACTCAAAGCATATTTTTAGAACAAATAGCATCCATCAAACACAGAGAAAGATAGGGCCCTAATGTTTCGCCTCCCAACTTATTTATCATATAGATAATTATCAACAATAATAATTCATGATCAAATATATTTGAATGGCCATATATGCTTAGATCTTTCCCCATCACATGATGCTTGCCAACTAAAGAATAGGTTGGAATAAGAAATTGACTCAATCAAAAATAAAAGTAAAAGATAGGCCCTTTGCAGAGGGAAGTAGGGATTTGCAGAGGTGCCAGAGCTCAAAGCTTTTAAAACAGAGATGAATATAATTCTGGGAAGTATGCTTTCATCATCAACGTAACGACCGAGAGTTCCCAATATCTTCCATGCTAGACACATTATAGGCGGTTCCCAAACAGAAAGGTAAAGTTTATTACTCCCCCTCCACCAATCAAACACAAGCCATGGCTAGCCAAATCCTTGGGTGCCCTCCATACCAACAACAATCCGAGGGAGTTTTGTTTTATTATATTTTGATTTTGATTTTGATCATAGGACTGGGAATCCCAATTACCAGCCACTTTGTCGTGAATGACAAGCGAATAAACACTCATCATGAGAATAACCCACCTAGCATGGAAGATACTGACCACCCCATGTCGCTTCATGAGCGATTTGGGCATACAAAACATATTATTATTTGAATATTTAGAGTTTGGCACATGCAAATTTACTTGGAATGGCAGGTAAATACCGCATATATGTAGGTATGGTGGACACTCATGGAAGAAACTTGGTTCAAGGATTTTGGATGCACAAGAAGTATTCCCGCTTAGTACAGCTAAAGGCTAGCAAAAGATCCTAAGCAAGCACCACATGTTGGAGGATCCATAACAATATAACTTCTATACAAATATACCCAAGCATAACTCATTATGTTGTCTTCCTTGTCCAACTTCAACTAATTTGCTCAAGTTTGAAAATAATTAATGGGGCTCACAATCATAGAAGATGTCCAAGATAGTATATTTATATGTGAAATCTCTCTTCCTTCAATATTCTTTCATGAATCGTTCAAGTGACCAATGTTGTGTTTGCTAACTTTCAATAAATTTTACCACCTATACTTCTTATATGTGAAGTCATTACTCCCCATGGAATAAGCATATGAAACATATATAATTTCAGATTTATGATATTCAATTCATTCAACCATTTACTCATAGGATATAAGTTAAGCACGAGAGTAAATGACAAACTACTCCAAAAAGATAAAAGTGAAGATCAATGAGTAGTTGAATAATTAAGTAGCTATGTGAAGCTTCTCTCTCATTTAAGAATTTCAGATCTTATGTATTTTATTCAAACAACTAGCAAAACAAAATAAAATGACATTCTAAATATAGCAGACATCATGTGAAGAAGCAAAAACTTAGGCTCAACCGATACTAACCGATAATTCTTGATGAAGAAAGGTGGGATGCCTACCGGGGCATCCTCAAGCTTAGATGCTTGAGACTTCTTGAAAATTATCTTGGGATTCCTTGGGCATCCCCAAACTTGAGCTTTTGTGTCTCCTTAATTCCTTTTATATCACGGTTTCCCTAAATCTTAAAAACTTCATCCACACAAAACTCAACAAGAACTCGTGAGAAAAGTTAGTATGAATCAATGCAACACCTTATCATTCTCTACTGTAGCAAATCACTAAAATTATTATTTAAAATTGCATACTAAATGCCTCTGCATATTTAATACTCCTATCCTGAAATAGAATCATTAAACAAGCAAACATATGCAAACAATGCAAACATAACTGCAATGTGTCTAAACAGGACAGTCTGTAAAGAGCGCAATTTTACTCACACTTGCCTAATTCCAAAAATTCTGTAAATTTACCACACTGTAGAAAATTTATCATAGCTTATTGTGCAAAAAAAATCAACTTTTATCACATTCTTACTTTTCTCAAGAATTCACGCACTAGCGTGCAACTTTCTGTTTTCAAACAGCCACATATAGACTTGCAAAATAAGCATGGTAAAGGCTATACTTGACATTTTTATTGAAATAAAAGATGAAAAACATTACTCTAAATAACATCAAGCAAATACTAATAAAATAAAATGACGCTCCAAGAAAAACTCATATCATGTGATGAATAAAAATATAGCTCCAAGTGAGGTTACCGATAATGTTGAAGACGAAAGAGGGGATGCCTTCCGGGGCACCCCCAAGCTTAGTTGCTTGGTTATTAATTTAATATTACCTTGGAGTTCCTTGGTAATCCCCAAGCTTAGGGTCTTGTCACTCCTTATTCTCCTCATATCGATATCTCACCCAAAACTTGAAAACTTCAATCACACAAAACTTAACGGAACTTCGTGAGATGGGTTAGTATAGTAAAACAAATCATTCACTTGGGTACTGTCAAAGACAAGATTCATAATTGTTTCCACATAATTCCTACTGTACTATATAATTTCCACAATTTATATTAAGCAATATAAGCCATGGAAACTAGAAAACAAGCAAACTATGCATCAAAAACAGAATCTGTCAAAAACAGAACAGTCTGTAAAGATCTGAATTATGCTCATACTTTGGTACTCCAAAAATCCTGAAAAATTAGGACACCGTAGAAAATTTGTATATAAATATTTTTTTAAAAATTCAGGATTTTTCCACGTTCCAGTGAATTTTAAAAATTCTGTTACTCGACGCAAAAGTTTCTGTTTTTGCACAGAATCAAATCAACTATCAACCACACTATCCCTAAGGCTTTACTTGGCACTTTGTTCAAACAAAAGCTATAAAACATGATTAAAACAGTAGATTAATCATGTGAAGACACAAAAACAGTAGGTATAAGTGTTGGGTTGTCTCCCAACAAGCGCTTTTCTTTAATGCCTTTTTAGCTAGGCATGATGATTTCAATGATGCTCACATAGAAGATAATAATTGAAACACAAAGAGAGCATCATGAAGCACATGACAAGCACATTTAAGCCTAGCCCATTTCCTATGCATAGGGATTTTTTGAGCAAATAATTCATGGGAACAAGAATCAACTAGCATAGGAAGGCAAAACATGCATAACTTGAAAACTTTCAACACATAGAGAGGAAACTTGATATTATTGAGATATGTAAATGCATATGTTCCTCTCTCATAATAATTTTTAGTAGCATCATTAATGAATTCAACACTATAACTATCACATAAAGGATTCTTTTCATGATCCACAAGCATAGAAATTTTTTTACTCTCCACATAAGCAAATTTCTTCTCATGAATAGTAGTGGGAGAAAACTCAACAAAATAACTATCATGTGATACTTGATTGGCATAATCCAATTAAAAATTAAAATCATGATGACAAGATTCGTGGTTATCATTACTCTTTATAGCATACATGTCATCACCATAATCATCATAGATAGCAACTTTGTTGTCATAATCAATTGAAACCTCTTCCAAAATAGTGGATTCATCACTAAATAAAGTCACGATCTCTCCAAATCCACTTTCATAATTATTACAATAAGATTCAACACCCTCCAAAATAGTGGGATCATTACCTAGATTTTACACTCTTCCAAACCCACTTTCATCATTTTAATCATCAAAAATAGGAGGCATGCTATCATCATAATAAATTTGCTCATCAAAACTTGGGGGAGAAAAAATATCATCTTCATCAAACATAGCATCCCCAAGCTTATGGCTTTGCATATCATTAGTATCATGGATAATCAAAGAATTCATACTAACAACATTGCAATCATGCTCATCATTCAAAGATTTAGTGCCAAACATTTTATTGACTTCTTCTTCTAACACTTTGGCACAATTTTCCTTTCCATCATTTTCACGAAAGACATTAAAAAGATGAAGCATATGAGGCAACCTCAATTCCATTTTTTTGTAGTTTTCTTTTATAGACTAAACTAGTGATAAAACAAGAAACTAAAATATTCAATTGCATGATCTAAAGATATACATTCAAGCACTCACCTCCCCGGCAACGGCGCCAGAAAAGAGCTTGATGTCTACTACGAAACCTTCTTCTTGTAGACTCGTGTTGGGCCTCCAAGCGTAGAGTTTTGTAGGACAGTAGCAAATTTCCCTCAAGTGGATGACCTAAGGTTTATCAATCCGTGGGAGGCATAGGATGAAGATGGTCTCTCTCAAACAACCCTGCAACCAAATAACAAAGAGTCTCTTGTGTCCCCAACACACCCAATACAATGGTAAATTGTATAGGTGTACTAATTCGGCGAAGAGATGGTGATACAAGTGTAATATGGATAGTAGATATAGGTTTTTGTAATCTGAAAATATAAAAACAGCAAGGTAACTAGTAACAAAAGTGAGTAAAAACGGTATTGCAATGCTTGAAAACAAGGCCTAGGGTTCATACTTTCACTAGTGCAAAGTCTGTCAAGAATGATAACATAAATCATATGGCAATCCCTCAACGTGCGACAAAGAATCACTCAAAAGTTTCTATTGGAGAACGTACGATGAAAACATGCATCAACCCCTATTCATAGATTACCCCAATGTCACCTCGGGAATCCGCGAGTTGAGTACCAAAACATACATCAAGTGAATCAATAGAACATCCCATTGTCACCACAGATATCCCATCGCAAGACATACATCTAGTGTTCTCAAATCCAATACTCAATCCAACATAACGAAACCTCAAAGAGCAAGACTCAGTTCATCACAAGAAGGTAGAGACGGAAGAACACCATAAGATCCAAATATATTAACAAAGCTCGTGGTACATCAAGATCGTGCCAAATAAAGAACACGAGAGAGAGATCAAACACATAGCTACTGGTACATACCCGCAGCCCCGAGGGTGAACTACTCCCTCCTCATCATGGTGGCCGCCGAGATGATGAAGATGGCCTCCGGTGATGATTTTCCTTTCCGGCAGGGTGCTGGAACAAGGCCTCGATTGGTTTTTTGTGGCTACAAAGGCTTGCGGTGGCGGAACTTCCGATCTAGGGTTCTTTTCGGAGGTTTGGGTATTTATAAGAATTTTTGGCGTCGGTCTCACGTCAAGGGGGTGCCCGAGGGGCCCACAAGCCGGGGGCGCACCCCTAGGCTTGTGGCCTCATCGATCACTTCCTCGCCCAACTGCGGTGCTTCAGGGGTATCTTTTGGTCCATAAAAATCACCGTAAATTTTTAGCCCATTCCGAGAACTTTTATTTCTACACAAAAAAATGACACCACGGTAGTTCTGCTATAAACATCATCAGTCCGGGTTAGTTCTAATCAAATCATACCAAAACCATCAAAAAATCGTTGTAAACATGGCATGAATACTTCATAAATTATAGATACGTTGGAGACGTATCAACATATCATCAAGTTTACTCAAATTTTCTTGTATCGTAATTTTGAAAACCTTTTGAGCATGAATAAATTCTTTAATATTACTTTCAAGATCAGAGGGCATCCTATTATTATTATTATTATTATTATTATAAGAATTACCATAGAAATTGCCATAACTATTAAAGGAATTTCCAGGAAACGGCCTAGCACTGGTACAACGAGGTGCTATACAAACGGTTTTTAACTCCTTTCTGCGACGGGAACCGTCGCCTAGTGAGTGACTGCGATAGGGGGTCCTTCCCACATGACCCAGAAACCGTCGGGGATAGGCCCTCCTGGCACACACGCTCGGCAAAATGAGGTCGTGTGCGACGGGCGAGCGATCAAATACGGTTATACGTACAGTTGTGCTAAAAAATACAATTATACATGCCAATTCATTTCCGGTCGTAAGTACATCCCACATAGTCAGTCCCGGCTAAACATTTCCGTTCGTATGTACATTCCACACAGTCAATCCAAGGAATACGTTTTCGTTAGTATGTACATCCCACACAGCTAATCCAAGAAGTACGTTTCCGTTCGTATATACATCCCACACAGTCGCTCCAAGGAAAACATTTTCGTTTGCAGGTACATCACACACAATTTTCCCAATTAAATCGTTTGTGATAGCATTGCCATTGCAGACGATATTAACAATTTTATCGTTTGCGTTATTGAATGCATCACACACGGTGCGTAGAAAAAACTATGTGGCAAAGGCTATCCATCACACACAGTATTTATGTGGTAAACGTTTGCGCAAGGTGGCCTAATGCAAACAGTTTTCAAGAGGATGTCGTGTGTGATTGTTCATTGATCCAACACAGTTTATTCCTAGAAACTGTGTGCATTGCCTGAGGTCATCGCCCACGGTGTTTTCTCAATAACTGTTTGCTATAAAAAAACAATTAGCAGGCTAATTGGCCATTAGCAAGCTAATTATCCTATTATTAATAATGCATTTATTAATCTAATTGGCATTTCATATTAAGCACACAATATATTTCATTTTCATATTAAGGAAGCAGGATTTCATAATTGAAATACATCAGAGTACAACATCATATAGCTTCAGCACTCAACTACCCCATTACACAACAGCACCAACACCAAGTTTCACATGCAACATCTATAACCTTTCGAAATTAGCATCATAGACGGCACATAGATAGATGAATCTCATCTGGAAAATTGCTGAAGCGCCAGGCGAATATTGAGCCTTCATTGATGTTGAAGGTCTTTGCAACTTTAGGCCAGTGACTGTGGATGATTGACCGTCCATCCTTCGTCCTCTTCAGGAACACTTCAATATTGAACCGCGGGTGTTGTATGAATACCTTCCTCGCCTCCTGACAATACAGGTGGTTTGAGAGGTAATCATCAGTGAACTGTTTTGGAAAGGCCTGAAAACAAGGATGTGCATAAATATCTTCTCTATATTGGAAATGGGGCAAAGGAATAAAAAAGGCAAGGTATAATAGTTAGTACCATCCTGTAGTGAAATGATGTCTTCTTCATTGTGCAGACAAAGATCTTGTTTTTTTCTATCGCTAATTTCTTTATCCTAACAATCTTTCTGAGTTTCTTGACTTGACTGATATTCATGGACAACTCATTTCCCCATATGCAAAAAGGGTCGAATAGTGGGTCAAAACCTCTGACAGCAGGACCTACATGTGCAAGACCAAATTGTTAAAAACCTAAATATTAGAATGGTTCCTGCAATTGCACAATAATGTGCTATTAGACAAAGGACCATGCATGTGCAAACCTCGATTGTAAACCTTAGTGCTTCCCATTGTTTCCCTGCAACACATATAAGGTAGTTAGTGATCAGGTTAAGTGAGGGTTCGCATGCTATCAGTAAAATATGTTGATGAAAAATAAGCACATTGCAGATTCATCAGATTAATTCAAGCCACATGGAAAACCCATTTATCCAAACCAAGCATGATTAAGAACTAGGAAAGATAGCAATTGTATATGTTTCTCATGTATTAAGTGTAGCTAAATTCGATTTATTCCTCACATGCACAACAATACAAAATTCTACCCACGACAATTGGACATCGCATTGCAGAATTGAACCAAGCAGTTAACTAAGCACCACAACAAATGAACCAAACATTAACTGAGCACCACATTACACAATATAACATAGTCCTAATAGAAGATCAGACAGTTAACCAAACCAAGCATGCTTAACAACTTGGAAATATAGCAATTGTATTTGTTTCTCATGTATTTAGTACAGCCAAATTCGATTTATTTCTCACATGGTATACAATAACAGAATGCACCCACAACAATTGAACATCGCATTGCAGAATTGAACCAAACAGTTAACTAAACACCACAACAAATGAACCAAACGTTAACTGAGCACCACATTGCACGATGTATAACATACTAGAAGATCAGGCAGTTAACCAAACCAAGCATGCTTGACAACTTGGAAATATAGCAATTGTATTTGTTTCTCATGTATTTTGTAAAGATAAATTCGATTTATTTCTCACATGGAAGACAATACAAAATTGCACCCTGAAGAATTAAACATCACATTTGCAGAATTGAACCAAACAGTTAACTGAAGACGATAATTAATTAACCAAACAGTTAATAAGTGAGGACCACATTGCACGACACATAGAACATATACACTAGAGCAACAGATTGCATGGTAAAAGTAGATAGGACAATTCACTAGAATTTGTTAAGGAAAGGCAGTAGTAGCACATGCAACGGGTAAACCGAGCATGCTTAACCGGCGTAGCTAGCAAACTGAAGATAAGTCCTTATAGTGAGCTAATAAGACAAGCTACTCCTCATCGTTGGAGATATCAATGATGATTGGCTCCTTGGACATGGAAGAGGGCAAGGCCTCCACATCGTGGGTGCCCTCGTCGTAGTGGTGAGTTGCCTGAGCCACTCCGGGCACCAACCTACTGCCTCTCGAGTTGAGGTAAGCACGGACATGCTGAGAAAACACCTCGTAGTCTTCGTCAAAGGCACCAACGGTGGCCTCGAGGAAACGCCCCAAAATATCGTTTAAAGTAGCCAACCGCATCGCAGCGTCGGCGTGCGAGGCATCGATGGTGGCCTCGACGACAAGATGCTCCTCCAAGATCTGGGGGTCGGCACGAATGGCAGCCATCGCGACCTCATCCGCGCGTGCGACCGCGATTTGCTTCTCCGCTGCCAAATGCTCCTTGAGCTCCTGGCTATACTGCGTGCACCATGGCTTAGGGCGGCGCTCATTTGGGGGAGGGGTCGGTGATTTGGGTGGAAGGTGTCGCGCTGGCGGTTGGGGCATGTGGGATGTGGAAGGAGGAGAAGGATGGGGGTCGGGTGTGGATTACCTGCCTGGATCGATGAGGCCGAGTAGCGTGAAGGAGGGTCGCCGGCGAGGAGGCGGCGCTGCAAGGAAGGAGTGAAGGTTTCAACTTGGAAAGGAAGGCGAAAACAGGGGAAATGTGGTTTTTGGTAAGGGGGAGGGGGCGGGGAGGTAGATATTTTCGCGGAAGCCGAATTTTTTTGAATCGGTGCAGCGAAAAAACTGGTGTGCAAAGTGTCATCAGAGACGGTCCCTTATTCAACACTGTTTATGATATGTGAACATTACAAACGATTCATATAGCTTAACCCGTGTGTGATGAGTTTGAACGTCAAAAATTTTGGTTCGAATTTCCCTGGTTACAGTGGTCATCCACGTCATTGCATAATTTGGGCACACAAAGGAGACTACAGCACACCCACACTTCTTAATTGAGCAAGTTCAGTAATTAAACAGAGCTAGCTGACCTAAACATTACTCTAACAAATTAAAGACCGGTGCTCTTAATTAAACAAAACAAAGAGTACTACTACGACTGGTGCTTGTCGATCTCCGCCGCCTCCTCCATGTCCAGCTCACGCCCGACGATCTCCTGGGAAAGGGGCTCCATGGCATCCATCGCACCATACTCGGCAAGCATCTCGCCATCCGCGTCCGCCATCTCTTTGGAAAAGGCCACCACGAGCTGGGCATGGGCGGCCGCGATCTGGGCTTGGACGGGCTCCGTCATGGCAAGGTATGCCGCGGAGGAACGAACGGCTGCTCGAACGCTCTCGGCGATTGCCAACTCTTTGGGCGTGGATTGCCGACTGTTGTGGGAGAAGCTTCGTTTGATTTGTGCGGTGACCGCCACGAGCTGGGCGTGGGCGGCCTCGACATGGTCATGGGCGACCTCCATCAGGGCTAAGGCCGCCGCTGCGAAAAGGACAGGTATTGTGCCGCTCTCGCCAGTTGCTATCCCCGAGACAAATGTTGCTGCCGCCACCTGAGAAGCAACAGCGGCCGTTTGGGCTGCCTTGGCCGCCCGGTCGCAGATTGCGGCCGCGCTCATGCAGCTTGTTAGCACGTGCATGGTGGCTGCGGCCGCACTCTCGCCGGAGTGGGCCGCCGAAGTTGCCCTCACGACATGGGTCCACGTCCCCATCTTTCATCGGCGACGATTGAACAGTGAAATGATATTTGGGGAGCGAGCTAGTGTGCTTGACATGCCGGCTGTGGAATGTAGCCGACGCACCTTCTCGCGTAAGCCATAGGCGTACTATACTCTGACGGTGCTTCAAGATATTTTGTACCGCATCTCACACGGTTGGTGATAATAAACTGTGTGCGATCTACTTGATTTTTCATCTTGATTTGAATTACATAATCGGGTCACAGCGGCAAAGGAGGGTGTTTGAATTGCTAGAACTTTTATCTGTAGTGAAGATGCAACTATAGGTGTGTCGTCAAAAAATTGGAATTATTCAGGGTTCACTTGGACATTTTTATACATTAACTTGGTTTTCTAGCCATTTCAGGTGCACAATTCAAAATTAAACTAAATGCACATGCTCCGGTGCACCAAAATGGGTTGTAAAATCATATATGTGTCCATGGGTTTATGCTTATGTCCCATGCAAGAAATGGGGATGAAATTCGAAAACCACGGCACCGTGGCTCTCCGGCAAACATTGAGGTAATTGCTTTTGTAATTCTAGTAAACCCAAAACCTGTCTGAAATTCATGAACCTTGGCATGCTATCATGGAATGGCATCAACATACTGGGGTAAAAAATATTGTCCCATTTGGGGTAGGTTATGGTATAAGCTTCTCACAAACCAGAGCTTCTCACAAGAAGCCTCATGGTTCCGTTAGGGAAACGTGTCACCTTTGTGGACAAAATGATATTTGTCGCCTCTTCTTGCTTTCAATTTTTTTCTGGTGTCAACATAGAACAACAGGAGTGTTGTGTTAAATTTTGGAAATTTTCGGGGATCATTTGGACATTTTTATACGTTAACTGATTTTTCTAGGCATTTATGTGCATAATTCAAAATTGAACTACATGCACATGCTCCAGTGCATAAAAACGGGTTGAAAAATCAAATGTGTGTCCTTGGTTGCAAGCTTAGGTCACATGCAAGAAATGAGAATGAATGTCAAACACCTTGACACTGTCGCTCGTCCGCTAACATTGAGATACATGGTTTTAAAATTCTAGTAAATCGAAAACTCGTCTGAAATTCATGAAACTTGACATGATATCATGGAACGGCATCGACATGCCGTGGTAAAAATATTGTCCCATTTGGGGCAGGTTTGGGTATAAGCTTCTCGCAAACCAGAGCTTCTCACAACAAGCCTGATGGTTTCAGTAGGGAACGTGCCACCTTGGGGGACGAAATGATTGTTGCTTCTTCTTACTTTCAAATTTTTTCTTGTGTCAACATAGAACAACAGGAGTGTTGTGTCAATTTTTGGGATTTTTTGGGGTTCGCTTGGACATTTTTATACATTAGCTGAGTTTTCTATGCATTTATGTGCATAATTCAAATTTGAACTACATGCACATGCTCTAGTGCATATAAATGGGTTCAAAATTGAAATGTGTGTCCTTGGTTGCTTGCTTAAGTCCCTTACAAGAAATGAGAATGAATGTCAAACAGCTTGCCACCGTCGTTCGGCCGCTAACATTGAGATACATGGTTTTTAAATTCTAGAAAATCAAAAAATCGTCTGAAATTTATGAAACTTGACATGCTAGCATGAAACGGCATCAACATGCCGTGGTAAAAATATTGTCCCACTTGGGGCAGGTTGGGGTATAAGCTTCTCACAAACTAGAGCTTCTCACAATAAGCCTCATGGTTACGGTAGGGAACATTTCACCTTTCTGTACGAAATGATATCCGTTGCCTCTTATTGATTTCAATTTTTTTCTAGTGTCAACATAGAACAATACGAGTGTTGTGTTAAATTTAGGAATTTTTCGGGGTTCGTTTGGACATTTTTATACATGAACTGAGTTTTCTATGCATTTATGTGCATAATTCAAATTTGAACTACAGGCACATGCTCCAGTGCATGTAAATTGGTTGAAAAATCAAATTTGTGTCCTTGGTTGCATGCTTAGGTCCCATGCAAGAAATGGGAATGAATGTCAAACACCTTACCACCGTCGCTCGACCGCAAACATTGAGATGCATGGTTTTTAAATTCTAGTAAATCCAAAACTCGTCTGTAGTTCATGAAACTTGACATGCTATCATGGAGTGGCATCAACATGCTGTGGTAAAAAATTTGTCCCATTTGGGGTAGGTTTGGGTATAAGCTTCTCGCAAACCAGAGCTTCTCACAATAAGCCTGATGGTTTCGGTAGGGAACGTGCCACCCTTGGGGACGAAATGATATCTGTTGCCTCTTCTTGATTTCAAAATTTTTGTAGTGTCAACATAGAACAACAGGAGTGCTGTGTCAATTTTTGGGATTTTTCGGGGTTCGCTTGGACATTTTTATACATTAACTGGGTTTTCTAGGCATTTTATGTGCATAATTCAAATTTGAACTACATGCACAAGCTCCAGTGCAGAAAAATGGGTTGACATATCAAATGTGTGTCGTTGGGTGCATGCTTAGGTCCCATGCAAGAAATGGGAATGAATTTCAAACACCAAGGCACTGCTGATTGCCGGCAAAACATTGAGATACTTTTTTTTAAATTCTAGTAAATCCAAAACTCGTCTGAAATTCATGAAACTTGGCATGCTATCATGGAATGGCACCCGACATGCTGTGGTATTTTTCGTGTCCATTTTGAGAGAAGGCGCACTCGAATAACAGCCAACAAAGGCATTTTGAAACAAATAGCTGCCACTTTAACATCTCAAACTTTTGTATAATTTAAATCATGTGCATTCTGTTAACTATTCATGTGACGCCATGTGTCTCTCTTTTAATGGCTATAGGAGGTGCCGTGTAGACAGCAGCTTGACTGAACGGGAGGCGTGCGAGCTGTCCTCCAATGCGCAGGCTCACCGAGAAGCGTGCGAGCTGTACGCTGTGCAGGCTCAGTGGGAAGCGAGCCCTTTGACTTCCATGGCCGTCCGCCTTGCTCGCAGCCTCTCCATTAATGGCGCCCGAGCTGCTGTTTAATACGGGCGGCCTTACTGTTCGCCTCCCATTCCCCTCTCTCCCGCAGACCTCCACCAATGCCATGGCGTAGAAGGATCATCTGCCACTAGTCTTCCTGTTTGGTGAAGTCGACTCCGAGCCGGAGGAGATAGAAAATAAGGAGGAATGGGGCCTCATGGACATGGCCCTAAACAAGCTGGCCGTGACAGTTGATGCCCCCGCGCCCGTCCCAGTTCCCATCCCCGCGCCCGCGCCAGTGACCATCCCAGTAGCATTGACGGGCTGGTCGCCGAGCACTATCGCAGAGCTAGAAGCCGCTGGCGTCAGCGAGGTCTTCGCGGACCCGCGTGAGCTCGTGTACATGCCAGCGCCAGCGCCTGTGCCCGTGCCCGTGCGCGCCCATGCACCCACCGTGGCGCCGATCCCCTTGCATTTGCCTGCACCCGCTGTGCCCGTGCCTGTGCGCGCGCCCCCCTCGGAAGCATGGGACGCTGCCATCGACCGCTACCTCGCAGCGCCGCGAGTTGCCGTCCTCCCGCGCCCCGCCCGTCGATCGCGCGACGACATCATGTTTGATTTCCAAGTGAAGAACATTCTGTGCTGCCTTGAAGACTTCAACAACAGCGTCCCGGAGGACGACAACGACAACGCCGGCGCGGCACGCCGCCTCCACCGCCACTGGAATTAGTTTTTTTGGGGGGTTTAATACTGTATCAGTGTATCTTGATCATATGAATATAAATTCGTAGTGTGACTGAATGAAAGATATGGTTTGAATGAACTTGCATTTTTCTCTCTGAATGTACAGACTTATCAAACGGTTTTCTTTAAAAACAGCATAATTGGTTTTTAAATATAAAACACTCATCGCAAACGTTTTAGATAGAACACCCGTATGCAAACCGACAGCTTCCCCAGGAAGCCAAGGGAAAATGTGCCGAGCAGGATTTGTGTAGCTCTTGATCGCAAACGTTTTAGATAGAACACCCATATGCAAAGTGAGAGCTATGGTCTTCCCCAGTAAGCTAAGGGAAAATTCACAGCGCAGGATTTGTGCATCTCTTCAACTCAAACAGTTCAGATTGAATTCGGTATGCAAAGCCAGACTTCGTGCTAAGCGAAGAGAAAATGTGCCGAGCAAGATTTGTACATCCCTTCAACGCAAACGGTTGTTTTGGATGACCCGTGTGCAAGCACGTACAGACAATTTGGGAAGATTTGCATCTGTCATATTGGGTATATTGCCATTTGTCAAACTGGAAAGATTGACATTTGTTGATCTAGTAAGATTGCCATTTGTCAAGCTTGTAACACTGCCATTTGTCAAAATATGCAGCTAAAAATCACTAGCACTATCTAATTTTTGCAACTAAAATTCAGTAATTAAGCATAGATTTCATTCATAGATTAAGCAGTCGTTCTTTTATACAAACAGTTCAACTCGACAGCTGAACCGACCAAACTTTTCCTCAATTATTACCAACCACGTACTGAAATAGCTAGTTTAACTATATATACTAGCTAATTTTAAGTACGTTGTACAGTTCTACCACATCTATAGTCAGATGAACCGAACAAAATAGCCCGTAAATACTACTACTACGGAGGGGCTTTGTACTACTTCAGGCAGCCTCTCCTCTGCCGAGCGCGCTCAGTAAGAGGCAGAGGAGGAGGAGCCTACCGACGAGCTGGACAACTACAATACGGTGCCTGCCGCTGCTGCACCTTCAGTGACGCTCACCTCGAACGCCCTCTGCCGCTCCAGATGACCCCTCTTGAAGCGGTGGTTCTCCTCGTAGATCTCCTGGTTCCTCGCCTCTGCGGTGGCGTGTGCTGCGGCCACGGCGGCGGTAATGCTCTTTGCGTGCTCGACGAGGCGCTCCTCCTCCTCCCGCAGGAATTCGATGTAGCACGCAAGGTCGCTGACGCACGTGCGGGCCTCCACCTCCGCCTCCCGCCTTCGGGCGGCGGTGGCGGAGCGGGTGATGACCCCGGCGGTCGACGGTGGGCTGGTGGCCACGGCGGCCGACGATGGGGTGGCGGCCACGACCACCACCTCCCGCCTTCGGGCCGCGGTGGCGGAGCGGGTGATGGCCACGGTGGCCGCCAGTGGGGTGGCGGCCACGATGGCCACCTCCTGCCTTCGGGCCGCGGCGGTGGAGCGGGCGATGGCCCTGGCTTTCGACGGTGGTGTGGCGGCCGGCAACAGCTGCTGACGGGTAGCGGTGGTGGAGCGTGTGGTGGGTGTTCCGCGAACACCCAATAGGGACGCCACGCGCACTACACTACGTCGGCGACTGCGCCGCCGTTGCGGTGTAGCCTCCCAGCTGGAGCTATCCTCTGATGACGGCGGAGTGGCTGAGCGACGACGACGGACCGGTGCCATTGGCGATTGTGGGATAACCAGACGAGATAAGCTATAGGGAGGGAGGGGAAAATGCGATGCAGGACTCACCGGCCGTGAGGGTTTATATAGCAGGCCGGTAAGCATTGGGATTTTAGAGGATTTCACCGAGTCGGGCGGGAAGCTTGCACGGGAACCTGCGAGGTTGCGCGGGAACGGGCTCACCGACGATTCATTGGCGCCACTTCGAGCCACCATTTGGCCAAAAGAACGCCCCTGCGCGCTGCGCAAGCTTGCGCTGTAAGCCGTCTGCGGCAGCGGGGTGACAAGACGTGCGAGAGGAGGACGAAAGGACACGTACACATATGGTTAATAAAAAAACATTTGCGATTTAATTACCTACTACCCCCGTCCTGGTTTATAAGTCGTCTATTTATTTTTGTGCCAAATTTTGACTAGAGATTTAACTAATAAAATACGAATGCATGTCGCCAAAGATTATATCGTTGGATTCATATTTGAACATAGTTTCCAATTATATAATTTTATAACATGCATCAACATTTTGTTGGTTAAATTTAAGGTCAAAATATGGCACAGAATATAAAGGGGACTAATAGACGAAGACGGAGGTAGTAGCACAAGGCCGCTCTCTACGCAACATCACAACTGCCGGCCGGCTTGTAGACGACCATTCCCTGCGTGTTCAACTGCTCTATGCGTGTGGTTGCTCGCGGTTGAGGCAGCCGTGGCGCGCTTTGCTCACGTCCCACCACGCGCGCTGTGCTCTCGCGTCCCTCCGGGCACTCTGCCCTCGTCCCTCCACGCGCGCTGCCAATGTTTGGGGCCGGCACATGATCACGTATGTTCGTGCTACCATTATGCATGCGGTTGCGCCGGGCGCGGCGCCATGATGCAGTTACCCGCTGCAAAAACTGCCATGCGAACACGCCGAGAATCCAGGCTGCCCGACCCCCATTTATTCCTACGGCCATTTACCTTCATCTCTCGCGCCACACGATACAATAAGCATACCCACGACGACACATACAAAGAGGACATCCAGCAGTTCCAATGGCGCTCCCCGTGGCTCCAATGGCGCTCCCAGCGGCCGACGACGACAATGGGGGGCAGTTCACCACGCATCACGTAGTGGACGCCCACGTGAGGGGGAAGGCCCTCTCGGTGGTGTACACGAATGAGCCGGTCTCGGTGGAGAGCTCCATCCAAACTATGGAGCAGTTGCTTGCTAAGGACAAGTACCAATTAGTCGGCTTCGACCTCGAGTACACCATTGGTCATGCCGGGCACGATCAGAAGGTTGCCATCGCCCAGTTGTGCGTGCGACATGACGTCCTCGTCTACCACTACCATCTGGCCACAAGGCCTTGCGAGTGTTTCTCCAGGTTTATCAACAGCTCCGACTACAGTTTCGCTACGGTGGACACCACCAACGATCTAAAAGCGCTCAAGGTTTTGGGCTTGAAATGCCAAAATCTTGTCAACATCCAGGACCACTACGAAGTCTGGCATAGCAACAACAACAAACAGAACTCCCTGGTTGACCTCGCCTCGGCCATCATCGACCCCTACAACATGAAGATGAAGGATGAGAGCAAGAAGGACAAGAATGCCTGGCACAGTGTCTGGCATCAGAGACAGGATGGACAACACGGCCAAGGACGCGTACACAAGCTACGAGATGTACAGGCAGATCGTTGACATGAGGAAGTGTCTTCTTCCTGCCCCAGACGAGGGATCGAGCCACAGAGCAGTGGCGGGAGTGTCACAAGAAGTAGATGACTAGACGATCGTTTCTCCTAGTTTAGAATGCATGCAATTGGTTATTGAGGTGTGTGCGAATGATCTGTATAGTCACTTATGTAATTGGATGTTTATTTCAGTTATATATATATATGTGTGTGTGTGTGTGTTATTCTTCTA
This sequence comes from Thinopyrum elongatum, assembly GCA_011799875.1. Taxonomy (NCBI): domain Eukaryota; kingdom Viridiplantae; phylum Streptophyta; class Magnoliopsida; order Poales; family Poaceae; genus Thinopyrum; species Thinopyrum elongatum. The sequence continues at coordinate 84,822,128 of CM022297.1, read as the reverse complement.
TAGACAGAGCAAATCACACGACTCATTAGCAGCAATCGTCTGTGTTATTATTGGTCTTCGCACACATTTCTGATTACGAACCTGTTTGCCATGTATCACACACATCTTGTTTAGTCGAACTGTTTTTGTTGTCTTGGCTCATCGCAAACAGTTCATCCGAGTGAACTGTATGCCCTCCATCTCACACACCTTGATCTGGCTGATCGTTTCTATGGTGTTGGCTAATCACACACAGTTCATCCTAGTGAACTGTATGCCATATATCGCACACACCCTCATCTGGCTGCCCGTTTCTGTTGTTCTGCCTCATCGCAAACAGTTCTGCTAGATTAACCGTATGCCACGCATCGCACACGCAACTCTAATCTGAACCGTGTTTGATGTCACCGCCATTGCAAACATTTTGTATCTTTTTTGATGGTTTTATTACATCAGCATTTGTGATTAATGCATCGCACATAGTTTCGTCGAAGGGTCTCTGATTGGACTGTCGTGTTTGGACCAACCTGCAGTAGTGTAGGATTAAAATTACCTCTATAAGCATTACTATTAAAATTGTTTCGCAAGACAAAATTCACATCTACGGGATCATTATTTTGTTTAATCAAGGTGGACAAAGGCACATCATTAATATCAATAGGAGCATTTTTACTAGCAACCAATTTCATAAGTGCATCAACTTTATCACTCAAAGTACTAATTTTTTCAACAGAATTCACCTTTTTACTAGTAGGAGCTCTTTCAGTATGTCATTGTGAATAATTTTCCATAATATTATCAAGCAATTTAGTAGCTTCACCCAATGTGATCTCCATAAAGTACCACCCGCAACGGAATCTAAAAGATTTGTAGAAACAAAATTCAATCCCGCATAAATTTTTGGGATTTTTATTTCTGTGCCCCTGGTTTGTTAGTTGTACTCATTCATCCCCACGCTCTTAACTTTTGCTCACTTTTCCCCACTCCCTTGCCCGAAACCCTCAGAACAGGTTACAATGGACGTTGCCGTCAGGTCAATGCCTTTGACCGTTAACTCTGATGAGTGGGGCCGCGTAGGGTCAAGTCCACCTTTGACCGTTAACTCTGACGAGTGGGGCCGCTCCCGCGCCGCCCTGGAGGAACCCGTTTAGTGGTTTCGTATGCTGATCGTACAGTGGTATTCGTATACGTGGGCGCATGCAACTGACCGCGATCGTGGGGTAGCACGTGTCCATGGGACATGCCTAAAACGTCCCATTGTATAAAGAGGAGGAACCACCTCCCGGTGCATCGCCCCTACCATTTCCCCCAAATCCCCTCCTTGCCGCATCGTCTTCCTCTCCCCCACCACGTCGTCTCGCTCTCCTCCACTGCCTCCACCGCACCGTCTCGCTCTCCCCTACCGCATCCTCTTCCTCACCTTCATCGCCTCCATCTGTTCGATGGCGGACGCTCGTGGCGACGCCGGCGTAGCGGCTGGAGATGTAGTGGAGCTGCAGGGCGCGGTGACCGCGGATGAAGTGAAGGACGTTGGCGGTGTCCACGGCGGTGCGGGGAAACTCGCAACCGCTGTGGATGTGGAGAAGGAGGTGGCGGGCTCCGCCTCAGCGCTGCCGGAGCAGAAGGTGACGGCGTCGAGTGGTGCAGTCCATCCCGATGCGCAGCCTGGCGAGGAGCAGGAGGTATTTGCACTTGCTTGTTAGTTGCAATATTTAGGATATTAGCTTGTAGAGTTAGTTGCATTGGTTAGATTGTGATTCGTACGGTAGTACAGATGGTTAGAGTAATTGGTTTGACGGATGGGCCGGGGTTTTCTGTATGGGGGGGGGATGGGGGTTTTCTATATGGGGGGGATGGGGGATTACATTCGTTGCAAAAATGCTAGATAGATCTGTATGAGAGATAGGGATCTCTGTGCTTCAATGCTACACATATGTATGCTTATTAGATTTGTTTTTAATGCTACACAGATTGGGGGTTTTAATGCTACAGACATGTATGCTTATTAGATTGGGTCCCTATTAGATTTGTTTTGAATGCTACGCAGATTGGGGTTTTGAATGTCATATGCCCAAATGGAATCCATTGATTAAGAAGTTATTTGATTCATTAGTATATAAATTTATCCACAATATGTAGTTATATTAGCTCTGTTGTTCAATGTGTGTGCATGACAATGGAAAATGCAAATAGGATCATAGTATGGATAATATGATCAAGGGTTCCCTATGATCAATGTGTCATGTGTGCATATCTAAATTATCAGTTGGCTTCTGTATTTACTAGTAATGGATGTAATTGTATATTCAGGAGGATGATTCTGTGGGGAATAAGAGGAAGCTGGCCCTTACTGGTTTCGACCCGTACGATCCAGAGTATAGTGACAATGAGGAATATGAGGTAAGCCTACTTGAAATTTAGATTGTTCATTTAGTTCCTTTGACATAGTGTATATGAATCTATAATGTATTAATGTAATTCATTCATGTGTGCAGTATGATTCTGGAGAAGATGTGTACAAGGGCAACATCGTGTCCTTCACTGCAAAGGAGGTGGAGAAGATCAAGGCCAAGGGAGTTGCTTCCTTCTACAACCACAAGATCAAGAAGTGGCACTGCCCCTACTGCACCACCAAGCCAAAGCCAAAGGATGGCCGCTTCGATCACCTTGTGTCTCATGCAGAGAATGTAGCGATTCGCGAGGAGGACTACAAGATCAGGGGCCAGCATGCTGCCCTCGCGAAGGCCCTGACTCCTGTGTGATGTGATGATGTGATGATGTTTTATCTTTGGGATACTTTTGGTAAACTAAATGTGGCTATTTGGTAAACTTTGTGTGGTGGTATCTAAACTTTGTGTGTGATCTATGGTAGTAATGTATTATGCTATCTATATTTGTCTGTCCTTAAATTTGCTTGTGGTGTATGGTATGTTCTGTTTAGATGTTGTGAGCTATGAGTTTAGGTGCTGCAATGATCACACATGTTGTTTCAGTGTTGCTTCACTAATTAGACATGCTGTAAAGAATAAGAAAAAAGAGCAAATAGTCCATCATTTTATCAAATATTCCAATAACATAGCAAAAAACAACATTTGAATGAAGATGTAATGATTTTTTTAATAAAGGAGTATTATCCTAATTATTTGTCTCATGTTTATTGATCAAATGCATGCTTTTTCCCACCAGCATGTCTCATTATCCAATGTTTTGAACTGACATTCGACAGGACAGTATAAATTCAAAAAAATGCAAAAAAATAAAACCTTGGCAACCTATTTATGTTTGTGTATGAGATCATGTGTGCAAAATTTGAGGTGATTTAGAGGAGGTCAAAGAAATTTGAATTTGAGAAATGTGCTCCAAATGAGCTCCCAGGCTAGGTAAACAGCCCCATTTGTAATCAAGTTTTTTTGGACCTACTCTAAATGAGCCAAATGTTTTTTATTAACACCTATTCAATCTATATAGTGTAGATTCGAAGTCTCACTATTTTTTGAATTAATCTTCATATTTTTACATTTTCTTTAAAAAAATATGCTTTAATATAAAAACTATTAAAAACACGTTTAAAATATGAAAATGGAAAACTAAGTTCAGATCCTTCTTATTCACTTTGAAATAAAGCTTTGGTGATTTTTTTGATTTTTTAAATTTTTTCAAAAACAGAAGGTAACCCTACCTCCTCTCCTTGAACTCTCAGAAATGTTGTACGTGATAGCTCATATGTGTAAAGGTTTTTTCATGAAAATGACCATAGACCAAGTTTATGATTTTTGGTTCGTAACATGTCACATAAGACAACATTGTGCGCAGGTTTTATATTTTTTTGATTTTTTTAAATTAATGGTGCTCATTTGACCTCGATCGTGCCAGGTAGGGTTTTTTTAAATGTCCATATACCAAGTTTAGTATTTTTCCTCGTTAGTGTGTCTTATAAAACGACAAACGGCGAAGGTTTCATATTTTTTGATTTTTTTTAAAATTAGTTATGCTCAGTCAAAGCCTTGGAAACCCCGTTGACCAGCTCAAAACCCCTCTAAACCCCGCGGGGTTTCGCCTAACCCTAGCTTCGAACGTCAGCCGTCCGACCATACCCTGGCGCCAAGCGACAGCCCTCAGATGTGGTCTTCTAGAAGGAATTCGGTGGGCAGGCTGCGTGCAGGCTCCGCGCCATTGGATCACATGGACGGCTCCGCATCATTGGATCGTGGGGCGATCCGCGAGAGGCGATCCTGTTGGCTGTGCTCGGCTGCTCGCCCACCACTGACTCCGCGAAAAAAAACGTAGTTATTGGGCCCAAAAGGAAACCAATCTCTGGTTGGGCCGTCGAATTGCGTCGTTTTTTTGCATCGTTTGCTCTGTTTTTTGTGAACGTGCTGGCTCTATTTTTTTGCATCGGTTGAAATTACACAACAATTGACATTGCCTAGAAAATTTAGTTCTTTTTGTTCAATACAAATGCAAAATGACCAAATTTATAAGGGCCAAATTTATTTTTATCATGCAAAATGGCCACAAACTATTCAAAAATTGTCTCTTTTTGTTCATATAATATATATGACCACGGATACCCATGCGTGTAATTAGCTTCTTTTTCTTCTTCTTTTCAAACCATGGTTTCCCATGTGTGTACACTCCCGATGCCGCGGTGGGTGTGAAAACGGGCTACTTCACATTTGACCCCGTTATTGCCACGGCGAAATAACACGTAGCACTACGGCTATTTAAGCCACCCTCTACCTCTGCCATCCCTCATCCATCTCCCATCCTCTGCCATCTGCCCTTCTTGCTCTTCGACCCCTTCTCCTTCTTCTGCACATCCCTCAGCCATGCAGTACACCGGACCAACCTACCGCTTCCCACCCACCGTGCCGGAGAGGCTCTACCCTACCGGCGTGTATGTTGAGCGCACACTACGTGTGTGGGCGATATCAAGGTGGAGGACCGCAAGGAACTTCACCGAGTTCTTCCTCGCGGCCGGCTATTACCACCTCCCGCGGGGAGCTCCAACGATGTTCCACATCGAGGAGGTCATCCAAAATGGGGTGGTGGTTGCTCTCCTTGCCCACTTCACCAACACATTTGACGCCTTCTACCTCCTCGGTCGGGTGTTTTGGTGTGGCTGCGAGTTCATCGCTTTCACCACCCACAACATGTTCACGGAGTACACCAACATCTTCCCCCCCCCCCCGTGTCGCGCATGCACACTCTTCTGTACCCCATCGACAACGCCCCTTTTATTAAGTTCTATTATTAAGTTTTCTATCTATTCTATTATTAAGTTCTTCCTAGTTTGAACTATGTGATCGTGCTATGGGCTTGTTGGCCCTATCTACATATTTGTTGATTGTTTTCTTAGAGAGCTCGCTTTGTTAGTAACCACCTAGTGCATGCAGCCACAATGAACCCTTCTCTTTTTTTTACAAAAGCCACAAATATGTAGCCACCTAGCTAGTGCATGCAGCCACAAAAATATAAAACATATTGTTCAATTTATTTGTCGTAGCAAAACAGGTGCAGATGCGAGTGGATCGAAAAGGCTGAAACTGATCATAAAAAACGATGCTCTAAATCGAGGAGACAAGCGTGCGAGAAGAGAGGAACCAGCGGCAGCGACCGTCGCTACATCCATGGTGGCTGGCATGCACGAAAGCGGCTCGGTCAGTGCATCGTGGTGGCACGCATCGGCGCATGCATGCTCAGTCAGCGCATCGTGGCGGCGCGCATCGACGCATGCAGGCAGGCTTTCTGGGTGCATGCATAGCAGGCTTCTGTCGTGGCGGCGCGCGCAAGCGTTTAATGCAAGAGACGACCCAACGAAACCACGTCCCAACGGTCAAATAGCGACACCGCCCAACGCGGCCCCACTTGTCAGGTCCAACGGACGACACAGTCCAGCGCAGCCCCACTTGTCAAAGTTAACGGTCAAGCCATTGACCCGACGGCAACGTCCGTTGTGACCTGTTCTGAGGGTTTCGGGCAAGGGAGTGGGGAAAACTGAGCAAAAGTTAAGAGCGCGGGGATAAATGAGTAGAGCTAAGGAACCAGGGGCACAGATGTAAAAATCCCTAAATTTTTTGTATGATCATCCACAAATTTAAACCATGAGTAGGGTAATTTCTTATCATTAATTTCATCCTTTTCCAAGATTGGGCAACATGTTCATGCTCAAGTCACTTGAAATTCTTAATTTGATTTCTAAGGGAAATAATTTTCGCGGGAGGAAAATATTTAGTAATAAAAGCATCTTTGCACCTATCCCAAGAATCAATACTATTTCATGGCAAAGATGAAAACCAAATTTTTGCACGATCCCGTGATGAGAATGGGAATAATTTTAATTTCACAATATCATTATCCACATCTTTTTTCTTTTGCATATCACACAATTCTACGGAAGTGTTAAGATGGGATGTAGCATCTTCATTAGGACTACCAGAAAATTGTTCTTTCATAACAAGATTTAGCAAAGCGGCATTAATATCACAAGTCTCCGTGCTAGCGGAGGGAGGAGCAATCGGAGTACTAATAAAATCATTATTATTAGTATTGGAAAAATCACACAATTTTGTATTTTCTTGATTCATCGTGGCTACGCAAACAACATAACAAGCAAGCAAAGGAACAAACAAGAAAAGGGCAAATGGATTTTTTTTATTTTTTTGTAAAACTTTTTAGAAGTGGGGGAAATGAAAATGAGAGGAAAATGGAAAATAATGTAAATACAACGTGATGAAAGTTTATGCGAAGGTAATTGATAGTTGTTGATGATGTCTCCCCGGCAACGACACCAGAAATTCTTCCTGCTACTTGTGAACTGCGTTAGGATTTCCCCGAAGAGGAGAGGATGATGTAGTATAGTAGAGATAAATATTTCCCTCAGTTAAGAATTGATACGTCTCCCTCGTATCTATAATTTTTTATTGTTCCATGCCATTATTATACAACTTTTACATACTCTTGGCAACATTTCATATGATTTATTGGACTAACCTATTGATCCAGTGCCCAGTGCCAGTTCCTGTTTGTTGCATGTTTTTGGTTTCGCAGAATATTCATATCAAACGAAGTCCAAACGCAATAAAAATTTACGAAGAATTATTTTGGAATATATGTGATTTTTGGGAGTTGGAAGCAATGCAAAAGGAGGCCAACAACTCCTAGGATACACCAGGGCGCGCCCCAGGCCTCAGGCGCACCTAGGTGTCTTATGCCCTCCTCGTAAGTCGGTTGTAGCTCTACTTCGGGTGCAAGGAAGTTTACATCCGGAAAAAAATCATGTTAAAATCTCAGCGCAATCAGAGTTACGGATCTCCGGATATTTAAGAAACGGTTTTTGGTCAGAAAACTGGAACGCGAAACAGAAGAGAACAGAGAGGGAGATCCAATCTAGGAGGGGATCCTGCCCCTCCGCCGCCATGGGGGCCATGGACCAGAGGGGGAACTCTCCTCCCATCTAGGGGGAGGCCAAGGAATAAGAAGAAGGAGGGGGCTCTCTCCCCCTCTCTTTCGGTGGCGCCGGAACGCCGCTGGGGCATGTTGTTGGCATGCATGTTGTCTCTGTTAAAATAGGAGATCATTGTTATCATGGCTTATGTGATTTGGGTGCTAGTGTGAGTGCAATCCCTTTTACTTGATATCAAGAAATTATGAATGATACGGCACCTGCTGAAATAGAAGATATTGATGTTACTATTAAGCCTGCTAATAGAGATACTATCTCACCAATTGGGATCATTAGAGATGTTGAAGCCTTGTGTGGCAAAATAAAATACCCTACTGATTTTCTAGTTCTTGGTCCCCCACAAGATGATTTTTGTCCCATTATATTTGGTAGACCTTTCTTAAACACTGTTAATGCTAAGATAGATTGTGAGAAAGAAACTGTTAGTGTAAGTTTCGGGGATGTGTCTCATGAGTTTAATTTCTCCAAATTCCGTAGACAACCTCGTGATAAAGAATTGACTAGTAAAGATGAAATTATTGGGCTTGCTTCTATTGCCGTGCCTCCTACTGATCCTTTATAACAATATTTGTTAGACCATGAAAATGACATGTTCATGAATGAACGAAATGAAATAGATGAGATATTCTTTAAACAAATGCCTGTTTTGAAACACAATTTGCCTGTTGAGACTCTTGGAGATCCTCTACCACACAAGAGTGATCCTGTGTTTGATTTAAAACAATTACCTGATACTCTAAAATATGCTTATCTTGATGAAAAGAAGATATATCCTGTCATTATTAGTGCTAACCTTTCAGAGCATGAAGAAAAGAAATTATTGAAAACTCTGAGGAAGCACCTTGCAACTATTGGATATACTCTTGACGATCTTAAGGGCATTAGTCCCACTCTATGTCAGCATAAAATTAATATGGAACCTGATGCTAAACCAGTTGTTAATCACCAGCGACGGTTGAATCCTAAGATGAAAGAAGTGGTAAGAAATGAAATTCTAAAACGTCTGGAAGCAGGTATAATTTATCTTGTAGCTGATAATAGATGGGTAAGTCCTCTTCATTGTGTCCCTAAGAAGGGAGGTATTACTGTTGTTCCCAATGATAAAAATGAATTGATTCCACAAAGAATTGTCACAGGTTATTGAATGGTTGATTTTAGAAAATTAAATAAAGCTACTAGGAAAGATCATTATCCTCTGCCATTCATTGATCAAATGCTAGAAAGACTATCAAAACATACACATTTTTGCTTTCTAGATGGATATTCTAGTTTTTCGCAAATACCCGTGTCACAAGAGGATCAAGAAAAAACTACTTTTACTTGCCCTTTTGGTACCTTTTCTTATAGATGATGCCTTTTGGTTTATGCAATGCACCTGCTACCTTTCAAAGATGTATGACTGCTATATTCTCTGACTTCTGTGAAAAGATTGTTAAGGTTTTCATGGATGATTTCTCCATTTACGGAACTTCTTTTGATGATTGCTTAAGCAACCTTGATTGAGTTTTGCAGAGATGTGAAGAAACTAATCTTGTCTTGAATTGGGAGAAGTGCCACTTTATGGTTAACGAAGGTATTGTCTTGGGACATAAAATTTATGAAAGAGGTATTGAAGTTGATAAAGCTAAAGTTGATGCTATTGAAAAAATGTCGTGTCCTAAAGATATCAAAGGTACAAGAAGTTTTCTTGGTCATGCTGGTTTCTATAGGAGATTTATTAAAGACTTCTCTAAAATTTCTAGGCCTCTCACTAATCTTTTGCAAAAAGATGTTCTATTTGTTTTTGTTGATGATTGTGTAGAAGCATTTGAAATCCTTAAGAAATCCTTAATCTCTGCACCTATTGTTCAACCACCTGATTGGAACCTACCCTTTGAAATTATGTGTGATGCTAGTGATTATGCTGTTGGTGCTGTTCTAGGACAAAGAGTTGATAAGAAATTTAATGTTATCCATTATGCTAGTAAAACTCTAGACAGTGGTCAAAGAAATTATGCTACTACTAAAAAATAATTTTTAGCAGTTGTGTTTGCTTGTGATAAATTCAGGTCTTATATTGTTGATTCCAAAGTAACTGTTCACACTGATCATGCTGCTATTAAATACCTTATGGAAAAGAAAGATTCTAAACCTAGACTCATTAGGTGGGTTCTCTTGCTACAAGAATTTGATTTACATATTATTGATAGAAAGGGAGCTGAGAACCCCGTAGCAGACAACTTGTCTAGGTTAGAAAATATTCTTGATGACCCACTACCTATTGATGATAGCTTCCCTGATGAACAGTTAGCTGTAATAAATGCTTCTCGTAGCACTCCATGGTATGCAGACTATGCTAATTATATTGTTGCTAAATTTATACCACCCAGTTTTACATACCAAGAAAAGAAAAAAGTTTTTCTATGATTTAAGACATTACTTTTGGGATGACCCACACCTTTATAAAGAAGGAGTAGATGGTGTTATTAGACGTTGCGTACCTGATCATGAACAGGAACATATCCTACGCAAGTGTCACTCCGAGGCTTATGGAGGACACCATGCTGGAGATAGAACTGCACACAAGGTATTACAATCTGGTTTTTATTGTCCTACTCTTTTTATGGATGCTCGTAAGTTTGTCTTGTCTTGTGATGAATGTCAAAGAATTGGTAATATTAGTAGACGTCAGGAAATGCCTATGAATTATTAACTTGTTATTGAACCATTTGATGTTTGGGGATTTGATTATATGGGACCTTTTCCTTCCTCCAATGGGTATACACATATTTTGGTTGCTTTTGATTATGTTACTAAGTGGGTAGAAGCTATTCCAACTAGTAGTGCTGATCATAACACCTCCATTAAAATGCTTAAAGAAGTTATTTTCCCGAGGTTTGGAGTCCCTAGATATTTAATGACTGATGGTGGTTCACACTTTATTCATGGTGCTTTCCGTAAATTGCTTGCTAAGTATGATGTTAACCATAGAATTGCATCTCCATATCATCCTCAATCTAGTGGTCAAGTAGAATTAAGTAATAGAGAAATAAAATTGATCTTGCAAAAGACTGTTAATAGATCTAGAAAGAATTGGTCTAAGAAACTTGATGATGCATTATGGCCTTATAGAACTGCATATAGAAATCCTATGGGTATGTCTCCATATAAAATGGTATATGGAAAAGCATGTCACTTACCTCTTGAATTAGAACATAAAGCTTATTGGGCAATTAAAGAGCTCAACTATGATTTCAAACTTGTCGGTGAGAAGAGGTTATTTGACATTAGCTCACTTGATGAATGGAGAACCCAAGCCTATGAAAATGCCAAATTGTTTAAGGAAAAAGTTAAAAGATGGCATACAAAAGGATACAAAGCGTGAATTTAATGTAGGTGACCATGTCTTGCTATACAATTCTCGTTTAAGATTTTTTGCAGGAAAACTTCTCTCTAAATGGGAAGGGCCTTACATTTTCGAGTAAATTTATCGTTCCGGTGCCATCAAGATCAACAATGCCGAAGGTAATAACTCGAATTTGGTGAACGGGCAAAGAATCAAACATTATATCTCAGGTACTCCCATAAATGTTGAAACCAATATTATTAATACCATAACACCGGAGGAATACATAAGGGAAACTTTCCAGAACGCTCCAGGACCCTGAAGAGGAATAGGTATGTGATGTGGTAAGTAAACCGAATCCAAAACTTTCCCAAAAGCAATTTTACTCTGTTTTGGAATATTGAAAAAATTAGGAAAATAAGAAGTAGCCCGAATAGCGCACGAGGAGGCGACAAGCCGTGGGGGCGCGCCCTACCCCCTGGGTGCGCCTCCCCGGCTTGTGGCCACCTCGTGTGCCCTTCAGACTCTGTTTTCTCCCAGAATACTTCTTTTGCATGGTAAAAATTCATTATATAATCTCCTGAAGGTTTTGACCACCGTATCACGGCAATATCCTCTGTTCTTGTTTTGAGCTGTTTCTGTAGGAGATTTAGAGCAAGTTGTCTTCGCAAGATTCAGATGGAGAGAGCTATGTTTCCCATTATACTGCGGGTCCAAATATCTTTGGGGAAATTCACCCCTACCTATGGTCCATGGAGGAAGAGCAAGATTTCAACATGGAGAAAACAAGGAACGATAGCTCTGATGAGGATGAAGATCCACTACCTCAACCTGGAGATATGCACGTGGAATTCAAGAAGTCAAGCCTTCCTAAGGTCCAATCTATCCCATCCCGTTTTCTGCAGGACAGTAAGGCGGCATTATGCAAAAAGATACTAAAGCTAGAGCTCGAGAATGATGATTTAAGGGAGGAAAATTTTAGCCTCAGACGCAAGCTGGAGAAGAAGAATGCTACGACGCCACCATCACCACCTCAAAAGAAAGAGACTTGAGTATATGGGTATGGGCACTCCCCTTGGCGTGTGCCAAGCTTGGGGGAGGTGCCCCGGTATCATATCACCATCACATCTTTACCTTTATCATTTTCCTTAGTTCGATCCTTTTGGTTATATCTTGGTTTAGTAGAATAAAAGTTTTTAGTATGATCTAGTTTTGAGTTTTGCTTTATGTTCCCTCTATGTAATCGAGTCCGAGAGTTATATAATAAAGAGTAGTTTTGAGTTGAGGGCATTGCTTTCTTGCTTTGATCTTGAAAAAAAGAAATAAAAAGATTATATAATGATCTTATGGAAAGTGATGACTTCACATATAAAAAGTATGTCGCATGAAATTTGTTGAAGGTTGAGAAACATAGTTTTGGTCATTGTTTTAATTAATAGGAAGTAATAAAGAAAGAGAGGTCTCACATATAAATACACTATCTTGGACATCTTTTACTATTGTGAGCACTCATTAAAATATTGTATGCTAATAAGTTGGTGTTGGACAAGGAAGACAACATAATGGGTTATGTTTTCTTATATCCGAATAGAAGTTATATTGTCATGGATCCTCCAACATGTTGAGCTTTCTCCTCATCCTATGCTAGCCAAATCTTTTGCACCAAGTAGAGATACTACTTGTGCATCCAAAATCCCTTAACCCAGTTTTGCCATGAGAGTCCACCATACCTACCTATGGATTGAGTAAGATCCTTCAAGTAAGTTGTCATCAGTGCAAGCAATAAAAATTGCTCTCTAAATATGTATGATCTTTTAGTGTGAGGAAAATAAGCTTTATATGGACTTGTGATATGGAAGAAATAAAAGCGATGGACTGCATAATAAAGTTCTTTATCACAAGCGGCAATATAAAGTGATGTTCTTTTGAACTAAGATTTTGTGCATCCAACCATAAAAGTGCATGACAACCTCTGCTTCCCTCTGCGAAGGGCATATCTTTTATTTTACTTCCTACCTTTATACAAGAGTCATGGTGATTTTCACCTTTCCTTTTATATTTTCTCTTTTTGGAAAGCACTATGTGTTGGGGAAGATCCAAACATATATACCCACTCGGATGTAGGTGTTTATAAATTATTATTCTTGACGTTACCATTGAGGTAAATGGTTGGGAGGCGAAACTATATGCCCATATCTTCCTATGTGTTTGATTGAAACTTTGATCTCATAAGTATCGCTTGAATGTTAGCAATTATGAAATATTAAATGATGGTTGAGTATGTGAACTTGCTAAATAAAAGCTCTTACATTGACTCTTTCCGATGTTATGATAAATAGCAATTGCTCCAATGACCAAGATCATAGTTTGTTGGTTTTCAATAAAGTTTTGATTCATACTTTACCTTGTAAACAAATTGTCACTTTAGCATAAGAAGTTATATGACAATATATGTTGTTGTTTCAAAGATGATCATGATGCCTTCATGTCCGTATTTTATTTTATCGACACCTCTATCTCTAAACATGTGGTCATGATTATCGATTTTGGTTTTCGCTTGACGACAAGCGAGGTCTAAGCTTGGGGGAGTTGATACGTCCATTTTGCATCATGCTTTTATGTTGATATTTATTGCATTATGGGCTGTTATTTCACTTTATGGTACAATACTTATGCCTTTTCTCTCTTATTTTACAAGGTTTACACAAAGAGGGAGAATGCTGGCAGCTAGAATTCTGGACCGCAAAGGAGCAAATCTGAGATACCTATTCCGCACAACTCCAAAAGTTGTGAAATTTTATGGAGAATTATATTGGAATATATAAAAAATATTGGGCGAAGAAACTACCAAAGGGGACCCACCAGGTGGCTGATACGTCTCCAACGTATCTATAATTTTTGATTGTTCCATGCTATTATATTATCTGTTTTGGATGTTTTATATGCATTAATATGCTATTTTATATTATTTTTAGGACTAACTTATTAACCTAGAGCCCAGTGCCAGTTCCTGTTTTTTCCTTGTTTTTTACTTCTACAGAAAAGGAATATCAAACGGAGTCCAAACGGAATAAAACTTTATGATGATTTTTCTTGGACCAGAAGACACCTACGTGACTTGGAGAGATGGACAGAAGAGTCCCGAGGAGGCCACAAGCCTCTAGGGCGCGCCCCAGGGGAGGGGGGCGCGCCCTGAGGGCTTGTGGGCCCCTCGGGTGTCCTCCAACCGTAATTCCACCTCTATAAATTCAGAAATATTCCCCAAACATCAGAAGCGTCCACCAGAATACTTTTCCGCCGCCGCAAGCCTTTGTTCCCGTGAGATCCCATCTTGGGGCCTTTTCCGGCACCCTGTCGGAGGGGGATTCGATCATGGAGGGCCTCTACATCAACCTTGCTGCCCTTTCGATGATGCGTGAGTAGTTTACCATAGACCTACGGGTCCATAGCTAGTAGCTAGATTGCTTCTTCACTCTCTTTGATCTTCAATACCATGTTCTCCTCAATGTTCTTGGAGTTCTAACTGATGTAATCTTATTTTGCGGTGTGAATTGTGGATTTATGACCAGATTATCTATGAATATTATTTGGGTCTTCTCTGAACTCTTTTATGCATGATTAAGATATCTTTGTATTTCTCTTCGAATTATCAGTTTGGTTTGGCCAACTAGATTGGTTTTTCTTGCAATGGGAGAGGTGCTTAGTTTTGGGTTCAATCTTGCGGTGTCCTCACCCAGCGACAGAAGGGGTAGCGAGGCACGTATTGTATTGTTGCCATCGAGGATAAAAAGATGGGGTTTATATCATATTGCTTGAGTTTATCCCTCTACATCATGTCATCTTACTTAAAGCGTTGCTTTGTTCTTATGAACTTAATACCCTAGATGCAGGCAGGAGTCGGTCGATGTGTGGAGTAATCTCTACTCCTGATGTCTGAGTTGGTAGAATAGTCTCCATGGTTTTTTTTCATCCCACCATTTTCAACCATTTTTTTTGTTGGTTTTTTATCGTCCACCTCCCACCGCCCCCTCTGCAAAACGAAAAACCTGTACGCCACCACCCGTCTCTCGATCCACCCGATCTCGATGCGGCTGCCCTCTCTCCCTCTTTTAGCGATGCGCCGCCGCCCCAATCTCCCGCCCTGCCGCCGCCGCCCCCCGCCTTCCCCTATCTCCCGCTTAGCCACCTCCACCCTCCTCGCTGGATCCGCTTGCATATCGTCAAGGAAGCGGCTCCCGGGTCTGCGCTCGTGCGGCCGTGACGGAGGGTCTTGAGGTGGCCACCGCCGAAGACGAAGCCCATGCCTTGTCCAGAATCGCTTCCTCCGCCGTGTTCCATCGAGAAAGCAGGGGGCAGCACAGAGAGGGTCCTCACGCAGCCGTGCGGTGACCACAACAACGCGGTCGTACGGTGGGTATCCTCGGACGCCGCTCTCCTGGGCCGGAGGAGTACAGATGTGGCACCTCACCAAGGTCACCACCCACGATGAGTGCACCTCACCTTATCGATGGCGTCTACAAGATCCTTTGTAAGTACGGCAGCGTCTACAAGATCCTTGGTAAGTACGATGACGTCTCTTTCCACCTCATCAGCACAACCACCCTCGAGGCCCCGATCCCAGCAGTAAGCACTCCCTCGCCCCCACTCTCTTCCTCCTGCACCCAATGCTCAGCGTGTGCCGTGACCGCTGAACGCGTCGACGCCGGTATAACCTGGCTCTTGAACATGTGTGCGTTTTAGTTTTCTTCTTGATGTGTTGTCTGAACAATCTCCAGTGACGTGTTCTCTGAAAAATGTTCTGATGATTGGTCTGTTTCCTTCTTGATACAATCACCTCTGCATGTTTGATGGTTGAACTCCCGATCTGCTAGAACCAATATTTGGAGCCAGCGTGTTTTCTTTCTGTTTTAAAGAATGGAAAATAAAAATCATTGTTTGAAAGTGAAGCAATTCATCAGAAACAAAATCATATGAACTTTGAAAGTGTCACTATAGTCTTGAGTTGCAACGATATGCCAACTGTACCGGCTAAATATATTTTTTAACTGATGAAATTAATGTTGGAGATAAACTTCAGCCCTCCTGCAGGAAACGGCTCCAGCACAGAAACATGGTGGGGGTCGAAGCCGTGCTGCCACTCCAAAGAGGAGAACCTGGTCGTCTACAAGCATGTCCCCAGCTGCAGCCTCTTCGAAATCCTACACGGTACAACCTTCTCACCACAGGATGTATCCTATCTATTCAATGTATGAAGAAGTACACATGCCAAGACCGTGAGAGGGCACACTTATATCCTGCTCCAGGGATGGATGCACCACTACTTAGTATCATGGTGTGGCTATCTCATTATTTTGTTCCACCTCAAGCCTTGATGAAGTGTCAACATGAGTGCTCCAGTTTTTGCAGTAATCGGCTGGGAAATTTGATAGCAGATTGTTATGTCGGCTAACTCACATAATGTCATAGTTCCTCAAAGTAGCAGCAATTAACACTAATTTGTTCACATAATCAAACTGTTCACTGGAATTATTCAATAATTTGGTATGTATAGTCTTGTTGACAAGTTAGACATCAACTAACATAAAATAGTTGTTGACTATAATGATTATTTAACATTTCTTGGAATTGTGTGAGCTCAATAGCATTAGGAGCATCCAAGTCATTGCAAAATATTATTTTACCTTTCAGTGAAGAGGTGAAGATGCAACCTACAAAAGGAGTCAAACTCCATTTGACCTCACAAGTAATTAATATGCAAACATTTGTTTCTTTCAATGCAATCCTTTAACTAACTCATGTGTGAATTTGATTATATTAACACACCGCATGTTTACGTATATGAAATTAGAAGATAGGGCCATCTTCTCTGATATAAGCATAGATTTATGATTTCTATTTCTTGACCAGGGGTGATTAGTATGACTCTCCGTTTCCTATGGTGTTATTATAAACATTGCTCAATGGGCACATGTGACATTTTGGCAGGATAGGGGTAGCGAAGAGGAATGGGTGCACATGTTGGTTGAGGAGGTGGGAGCAAAAGAAATACATTCACGTTTATAGCTATGTGGTGAAAATCCAGATATATGTTGCACTCGATGCATTTAATAGCGTAGAATAATCTATGCATAAATACTATGCTTGTTGGTCCGTGGCAAGACATGGGTACATTTAAAAAATTGACCAATGTCTTGGTTTCTCTCTCTATATATGTTGCTAACAAGACTAAAAGCCCATAATAGAAAGTGCCAGTGAGGTAATTCACTTATTATGTGCCATGTTAATTCAACTACATATCCAAGGGATTGATAATTAGCATTGCACTTAACCTCTATCTTCGAACGGGCATGCCATGGACAGGGATGGCATTATCAGATTGGAGGGAGTGGGGCCCCACCCTGGGAATTCCGGGGGTGTGATGAATTAGTCGCTCCCACCTCCATCTGTAGGGTTGTTTCCGTATGTGTTGTCCGTAAGTGAAGCAATTTCGTTTAAGTATCCATCTCTCAAACACTGTACCTTGTGAACTATACATTTTTGGCACTAAGATCCTGATGAGCCGTTGTCTGCGGCTCCCTCCGCAAGGGCTTCTCTGTGCTGGTACACTCTCCCGTCGGCCTCTTCTTCTGTTCTCTCAGGCACGTACCGGCGCGGCTGACCTCTTGTTGACCAGTGGCGGAGGTATATAGCCTACAAGCTGGTGGAACTACTACGGGTTGCTATAACCTACAAATATACAGATCTTGTACCGCACTATATGAACTTCTCAGTGCATAAATAGATTTTTTAGACTATTCAGTGTCGAAATTGTTCTGCAATAACAGTGAGAGTGTTCTATATATTCCTATCTAGATTTGACATTTAGTTTCCATGTCCTTTATTTTTCTTTTATTCTTAGGGACAACATGCTAATTTCATAAATTCACTCTTATTTGTATTATGATTTTGTTTCTAGGTTGGTTAAATTTCCTATTCAGCTCAAAGAGGTCCTGCGGTACAACCTGGGAAATAAAGGCGAGTCAATTTGGTGAGGATAAACTAGATTGCCTTCTATTATGGCGGGTCAAACTATTGTTTGAAACACCACCACCAACAACATGCTTTTTTCTTCTTTCTCTTTCTAATAGAGTTCTGATTGTATCTATAAGATATGTTAATAGACACATGAGTCTGATTCGGCACTTATTTCTTAAGCTGAATGGAGAGGTCAAATTGAGCTATAAGCTGTTTGCAATTGTATTTCTTTATTTCCAATTTATTGGGTTTGATTTTAAAGTTCTACAGCCAAATGATAGTCCAGATTGAGTACATGTTGTTACTCCACTTATTTAAAAGCTACCATTTCTGTTATTTTAAATTGTTAACTAATGACTCTCTGCTTCCAGGAGAGTTTGACCACTCATATCTCTCTTTTTCTTGCAACCTGCACTTAGTAGGTCATTTTTGCTAATATGATAGTCCTAGCCTCTAACCTGTCAAACAATTATGATAGCCGATTGATTCTTCGTAAAAGGTGTAGTGACTATTGCAAAGTTTACCTGGTCTTCCATTTATATTTTTCAGAAGACAGCCCTAGAGATGTTGCTTTATTTGGATTCTGCTTATTGCATTTATTGGAGCACCTGCAATGGGCACATTGATTGTTTAAATGTTCCTCTTACTGCTGACCACATTACCAATATACAATTGATTATATCTCTCATTGAGACCTGTGTCATCTTCCATGGTTATTAGAAGATAGCATAGTACTGGTTGAACCTGATAGTTAACTGAAACCATTGCTTAACACCGAGCCCTCTACTTTCTAAAAAGTTTCCATTTTAGTTTACTGAATATGTTTTTCTTGCTTGAACTATATCAGCTGGGAAAGTGCCAAAACCCAGAAGCTTATTATTTTGCTGCTCTTGAGATACACATCAATATTGCAATCAACATTGACTGTGCAACTATGTAGACAAGGGACTGCATATTCTATATCTAAGGTTCAAAAGTGAAGTTGCTTGCATTGATCCGCAATAGATCTTGACTTCGGCGAAAAATGAGGTATATTGAGCTTAATGACGCATGGTTACATACAGATAGAAGAACCGGTTGTACTGGTTCTACTTCTGATTCATGTAATGAATCTTCAGTGTATATAGTTCATTCTCTACACCCGTAAAGTCAAATGCATATGCTGGTGAGCTCTGTAATCCAAACACTCATAAGATAGTAGCTGCTATTTTCTACTCTTAGCTGGTAAGTTGTTTTTAACATTTTTATAAAGCAGCTTGTGACATTTCTAAAAAGTAAGGTCATGCCGGCACATGGAGCGCTCCTTTTTGGTCATTTTCTACTCGATCGTAGAGTTATATTGCAGTATCATAATTTTTCATATCTCAGTAAAGTGCATTTTTTAGATTAATAAGTAAAGTGCATGTCAGTACTTCCAAGAGGAAAATTTTCAAGAAAATTGTTCTTTCCTGATGGTAATGATTTTCATCCAAAGTACTATGGTTTGCTTGTCCTTTTGGTTTTGCATCGTGGCCATTCCAGAACCACTATAGAATAATGAACGTTCTTGAATTCCTACTATTTTTTATGATTTTGAATATTTAATTATTGAATTCATTTATGTTGTAGTAAACTCTAGATGAAACATTTGGGTAGATATAGTTTTGATATACAACTTTACTTGATTTTTAATCCATGTGGTAATGTCATTAGCATACATGATATCTTGCGCATACCATACACTGTTGTCTCACAACAATTGATTAGTTTCTAAATTCTACTCCCTCCTTCCCAAAATATAAGGTGCAATTGACTTTGCTTGGTCTTTTATGCACGACTTTGACCACTAATATATATATCAAAGTACATGAATTGAACATGTATAAATAGTATCTTCATATTTGTCTTACAAAACATGATGATGGAGGATGGAGTTGTGTTTCGAAGAATTGTAAGAACTAAAAAGTTGTAACACCATGTCTTGTTTAAGTGTATTCGAGAAAAAATGTCTTGTTTAAGTGCCAAATCAGCACTGCAACACGCTTGTAACACCCCTGTACTGATGAGCTACAGTAACCCCTGGGGTTAAGCTAATTATTTTTGCTAAACAGTGCATGATCATCTTTACTCCTATCCCTTTTCAAATCCCGGTCAAATTCAAATTTAAATACTAAGTGAAAATAAAAGTTGTTCAAATTTGAAAAATAAAATGTTCAAAATATTGTAAATAATCCAGAGACAATTCTAAAATTGTAATCAACATATACTAAATAAATTAAGTGACTCTAACAGCAACAAAACAGAGATATTTAATCCATGATCATTTAATTAAAATCCAAATAAAATTCATTTGCCTCCAAACCAATTACTAGCAGTGACAAATATTGCACTATATTTATGTCGCTAGTTCACATATTTTATAAAGCTATATATGAGCCCACACATTTTTGCAAAGCAGTGAAACAAAAGAAAAGAGAAAAGAAGAAAAAGAAAAAGGCCGCAGCGCCTGGGCCTAAGTGGCACAGTGCGGCCCAGCCCACCGCCAGTCGCCTCCCACCACCGCACTGCTCCTCATGCGCAGCTGTCGCCTCTGCCGCACGCCGTGCACCGGCCCCCCCTCGCCTCTGCTCCACAACGCGCGCTACTGCCGCCACGGACGCCTACAAGGACCCCCCCCCTCGACCCCTCGGACGAACCCTAGCCGCCTCCCTCTCCCTCTTCGTCGTCTCCCCACCGCACCCGAGCGCCGCCATGGACGGCTGTGGCTGAGCTGCATGGCCACCGTGCCCTGTTGCTACGCGCCGTCCCTGGCCGTGCCACCACCACCAATGGACGCGCCGCACTGCGGCCGATCCAACGCGCCCGGCCACGCCCAAAACCGTGCAGCACAGCAGGTTTCCGAGCTCGCCGGAGTTCCACCACCGCTCGGGGCTCGCCGGAGCACTCCGGTGGCCGCGTCGACTCAGCGCCGACGTGGCAGCCGCGGGCCCCGCCCCGTGCCACTGACCACGGGCCCCACTGGGCCCAGTTGACCAGTTAACCCCGCTAACTGGGCTGATTGGGTCGCTGACATGCGGGCCCCACCCCATTAAACGAATTTTATTAAGTGGATAATCTACTAATTAATTAATTGGTTAATTATAACACTAAACACCCACTAACAATAGGCCCCACCCGCTAATTAATCCTAATTAGTTTAAATCAAACCTGATTAAACTAATAGAGGCTGACATGTGGGCCCCACTGGACCCACATGTCAGGTTTGACCTGGCCAGCCGTCTGTTGACTGCTGACGCCAGCAAGGCGTCATGCTGACATCACCCCCCCCCCCCCCCCCCCCCGCACTGTTCCAGAAATTAATAAAAATCTTTAGAAGTTCATTGAAAATAAACCGTAGCTCGGATCGAAAAACTTTATACATGAAAGTTGCTCAGAACGACGAGATGAATCCGAATACGCAGTCTGTTCATCCGTCACACGTGCCTAACATAGCGAACATGCAACCGTTCCCCTCCAGTTCGCTGTCCGAAAATGCCAAACTTCGGGAAAACATTCCCGGATGTTATCCCTCTTCGTCTGTATCATCGAGCACTGCGATAGGTCACCCCTAGCACCGCGTATCGTCTTGATTATTTTTTGTGATGCTTTGTTTGCTTCGTATTTACTGTTTCTTCCCCCTCTTCTCTCCGATAGACTACGAGACCGACGCCACTGCTGCCCCGATCGACTATGGTGTTGACGACCCCTCCTTGACTGAGCAACCAGGCAAGCACCCCCCCTTGAGCATGCCTATATCGCCTATTCTCTTCTCTCTTGTGCTTGCATTAGAAATGCTACTGTTACTGCTTTACCTATTCTGATGCATGACCTGATTTTGTAACCTGCTTTTGATAATTACCTGCTTATCCTAAACTGTCTAGTATAGGCTGGGTAGAGACCTATCAGTGACCCCCACTTGTCTCGATTGCCCCGTTGGATCATCAGAAGACTCGACGACTAGGCCCCAGCACCGCACATCACCCCCTTAGTTGTAACGACACTGCAGCCTTACTATCGAGTGCCGAGGGTGATAACTCATGTAGCACTTCTGATGTTAACTCTGGAGAGTAGCTATTCGGTCGTGGTCCTCGAGGGTGATTCCTCCTTCACCACTTCCGATAACGACGCTGTCGTGCAACACCTCAAGTGTGAACCCATCGAGGGTGATTCCTCCGAGTTCACCTTGACGGATACATCGAGTAGGAATCCAACGAGGGTGATACCTCGGATTCCCCTGATGTTATGGACACACGGATACTTGGACTTCACAACTGTTACTTGGAAGGCGGGTCGACCCTGAGGGGTACCCGCGAGTGATGTGGAGACGGGTTGACCTGGATGGTGCCCGAGTGATGAATACGAGGCGTGGCCGGGCATTCTTGGCCCTTGCCGCAAGTCCTCGAGACGGGGCGACGGGGTCACATCGATCGTGAGTCTCTGCTCGTTACCGCACCCCCAATGTACTAACGATTTGGATATTTGATCCGAGTGGGCCTCTGGCCCGATAGCACTAACCATCACGTGGGATCAGTTATGGGCACTCTGCATCGTAGCAACAGCCGAAAGCTCTGTCAGACGTCCAGTTCATCAGTGCGGCATGGAGTGATTGGCGCCATTCACGACAGAGGTGGTGCTTGGATCTGAGCCATGTGCGCATCGACCCGGAGGGTGAGGGGCGATGGCCCAAGACCCCCGAGCGCTTAGGATGTAGACCGACGGGGACCTCTCTGCTGAGCTCTAGGTAGGGTTGCGGTGTGTCGTTTGGCCGAGGCCGGGCATGACCCAGAAAGTGTGTCCGGCCGGAGTTAAGTGACCGTGGTGGGTAAGTTGGTGCACCCCTGCAGGGAAGAACTAATCTATGCATAGCCGGATCCTCGGTAACGGACGCTCGGAGTTATATCCCGATGGTTACAACTAGAACTGGATACTTGTGATGAGATATGGATAGTATGGCTCTGGGATTGCTTTCTCGCAGGGAGTCGGGAAAGGATCTCTGGCCGAGGTTGATACTTGGACATTAGGGCTCTGGGATCGCTTTCTCGCAGGGAGTCAAGGAAGGATCTCTGGACGAGGTTGATGACACCACTACTACCTTATGCTGTACTAATCTACACTCTTCTAATGTTGTAAGACCGTTGAAGATGCTAGTCTTCGATAGGACTAGGCTTTCCCCTCTATTCTGGCATTTCTGCAGCCCAGTCCACATATACAGCCTTTCTTTGATAATGTTGCATATGTAGTGTAGATCCTTACTTGCTGAGTACTTCGGATGAGTACTCACGGTTGCTTTGCTTTCTTTTTCTCCCCATATACCCTTTTGATGCAACCAGATGACGGAGCCCCTGAGACATCTGCTCCCGCCGACGATCGCTACTACTACCCCGAGGGTGGATACTACTACGAGTTGGCTGACGACCAGGAGTAGGTTCAGAGGGTCCCAGGCAGGAGGCCTGCGCCTTTCGATCGTAGTGTTTTCTTTTGCCCCGCCTTCTAAGGGCCTATCTGTGTTATCTTTTATATCTGTACTCAGATATCTGATGCTTCTGCTGACGCTTGTACGCAAGCTTATGTATTCGAGCCTTCGAGGCCCCTGGCTTGTAATATAAAGCTTGTATGACTTTATTTATGTTTTAGAGTTGTGTTGTGATATCTTCTTGTGAGTCCTTAGGCTTGATCGTGTGCATTTGCGTGTATGATTAGTGCACGATTGAGCCGGGGGCGCCACAACACTGACTCATGTATGACATCCACCCATGTTGATTATTGAAACCTTTATCCATGTGTTGAGATTACAGAATTACATGATGATGGAGGATGGAGTTGTCCTTCGAAGAATTCTCTAAAGAACTAAAAAGTCATAACACCATGTCTGGTTTAAGTGTATTCGAGAAAAAATGTCTTGTTTAAGTGCCAAATCAGCATTGCAACGTGCTGACTCGTGTATGACATCCACTCATGTTGATTATTGGAACCTTTATCAATGTGTTGTAGTTAATTTGCACAATGCAAGTCACCATGATTCAATGTCCGTAGCACAATAAAACGGAAGAAGTTTAACTAAGGAGATTATATCGACGTTAAAAAAAATCCATCAACAAGGGTCTCAAGGTGATGTCGTTGAAAGGGGACACAAATACACCATGTTTTAAGTATATATATATATATATATATGTGGTCAGAAAAAAGGCCCGTAGCAACGCACGGGCATTCTACTAATAGTAGTAGATGTAGAATCATTTCGGTCTACTTGTCACGGACGTGATGCCTATATTCATGATCATTGCCTTAGATATCGTCATAACTTTGCGCTTTTCTATCAATTACTCAACAGTAATTTGTTTACCCACCGTATGTTTTCTTTCAAGAGAGAAGCCTCTAGTGAAACCTATGGCCCCGGGGTCTATTTTCCATCATATATTTTCAGATCTATAAACCAAAAAACCCAAAAATATCTTGCTGCGATTTATTTATATTTACTTTAGTTTGCTCTTTTATTTATCTTTTATACCTATCTCTATTAGATCTCACTCTTGTTCGTGACCGTGAAGGGATTGACAACCCCTTTTTCGTGTTGTGTGCAAGTGTTTGTTAGTTTGTGCAGGTGCATAGATTGGAGACTTGCTTGTGTGTCCTGCTGGATTGATACCTTGGTTCTTAACTGAGGGAAATACTTATCTCTACTTTGCTGCATCACCCTTTCTTCTTCAAGGGAAAAATCAACACGAGCTCAAGAAGTAGCAGGAAGAACTTCTGGCGCCGTTGCCGGGGAGGTTCTACATCAAGCCTACCAAGTACCCATCACAAACTCCCATCTCTTGCACTTACATTATTTGCCATTTGCCTCTCATTTTACTCTCCCCCACTTCTAAAACGTTTTCAGAAAAACACAAAAATATTTCCCTTTTTATTCGCCCTTCTTTTGTTCGTCTTTTCGTTTGCTTGTGTGCTAGATTGCTTGGTTTGTCACGATGTCTCAAGAAAACACCAAGTTGTGTGACTTTACCAACACAAATATTAATGATTTTATTAGCACTCCAATGGCTCCTGCCACTAGTGCGGAACCTTATGAAATTAATGCCGCTTTGTTGAATCTTCTTATGAAAGAATAATTTTCAGCCTTCCTAGTGAAGATGCCGCATCCCATCTAAATACTTTCGTTGAGTTGTGTGATATGCAAAAGAAAAAGGATGTGGATAATGATATTGTTAAATTGAAGCTATTTCCGTTCTCACTACGAGATCGTGCTAAAACTTGGTTTTCATCTTTGCCTAAAAATAGTATTGATTCATGGAATAAGTGTAAAGATGCTTTTCTTTCCAAGTATTTTCCTCCCGCTAAAATCATCTCCCTTAGGAACGATATAATGAATTTTAAGCAACTTTATCATGAACATGTTGCACAATCTTGGGAGAGGATGAAATTGATGATAAGAAATTGCCCTACTCATGGTTTAAGTTTATGGATGATCATACAAATTTTTTATGCCAGATTGAATTTTGCATCTAGAAATCTTTTAGATTCTGCCGCTGGAGGTACTTTTATGGAAATTACATTAGGAGAAGCCACTAAACTCCAAGGTAATATTATGGCAAATTACTCTCAATGGCATACCGAAAGATCTTCCACTAGTAAAAAAGTGCATGCGATTGAAGAAATTAAAACTTTGAGTGAAAAGATGGATGAACTTATGAAATTGTTTGATAGTAAGAGTGCTCCTATTGATCCTAATGATATTCCTTTGTCCACTTTGATTGAGAATAATAATGAATCTATGGATGTGAATTTTGTTGGTAGGAACAATTTTGGTAATAACGCGTATAGAGGTAATTTCAACCCTAGGCCGTTTCCTAATAATTCCTATAATAATTATGGAAATTATAAAATAATACCCTCTGATCTTCAGAATAATATTAAAGATTTCATTAATTCTCAAAAGAATTTCAATGCTATGGTAGAAGAAAAATTGCTTAAGATTGATGATTTGGCTAGAAACGTTGATAAGATTTTTCTTGAGATTGATTCTTTGAAGATGAGATGTATGCCACCCAAGCATGATATTAATGAATCTCTGAAAGCTATTAAAATTTCTATGTATGAATGCAAGGAAAGAACCGTTAGGATGTGTGCTAAGCGAGATTGGTTTGTAAAAGCGTGTTCTTCTAGTTTTTTTGATAATAATGATGATGATCTTAAATTGATTGGTGTGATTGCTATTGAATCTATTTTTTCTAATATAAATCTTGATAAATATGGGACTGGAGATGAGTCAACTTTAGCTAGAAGGCATCCCAATAATTTGGAGTTTAAAGATCTTAATGAAAAAATTGATAAAAGTGGGAATGGCGAGGTCAAAACTTTAAGTAGCGATGAACCCACTCTTTTGGATTTAAAGGACTTTAATTATGATAATAGCTCTTTAATAGATTGTATTTCCTTGTTGCAATCCATGCTAAATTCACCTCATGCTTACAATCAAAATAAAGCTTTTACTAAACATATTGTTGACGTTATGAAGAAATCTTTTGAAGAAAAACTTGAGTTGGAAGTTTCTATCCCTAGAAAGATTTATGATGAGTGGGAACCTACTATTAAGATTAAAATTAAAGATTATGAGTGCAATGCTTTGTGTGATTTGGGTGCTAGTGTTTCCACGATTCCGAAACTTTATGTGATGTGTTAGGTTTCCATAAACTTGATGATTGTTCTTTGAATTTGCATCTAGCGGATTCCACTATTAAGAAACCTATGGGAGGGAATAATGAAGTTCTTATTGTTGCAAATAGGAATTATGTGCCCGAAATTTTTATTGTGCTTGATATAGATTGCAATCCTACATGTCCTATTATTCTTGGTAGACCTTTCCTTAGAACGATTGGTGCAATTATTGCTATGAAAGAAGGAAACATTAGATTTCAATTTTCATTAAGGAAGGCATGGAACACTTTCTAAGAAAGAATATTAAGTTTCCATATGAATCTATTATGAGGGCTACTTATGGTTTGCATACCGAAGATGACAATACCTAGATCTATGTTTTATGCCTAGCTAGGGCGTTAAACAATAGCGCTTGTTGGGAGGCAACCCAATTTTATTTTTTTGTTTTTTTTGTTTTTGGTTCTGTTTTTTCAATAAATACACATTATTACCTCTGTAGTAATTTTGTTTTTGTGTTTGAATTAGTGTTTGAGCCAAGCGAGACCTTTGGGATGCTTTTGTATATCGTTGATTTGGTTTGGCTGAAAAACATAAACTTTTGCTTCCAGTAACAGAATTGTTTAAATTCACTGGAGCATGGAACAATTCTGAATTTTTTACACATGATTAAAATATGAATTTCCTCTGTTATCATAATTTTTAAGAATGTTTGGAGTTACATAAGTATGATTAATATTCTTGTTACTACAGACTGTTCTGTTTTTGACAGATTCTGTTTTCTATATGTTCTTTGCTTATTTTGATGAATCTATGGGTAGTATCGGGGGTTGTGAACCATGGAGAAGTTGGAATACAGTAGATATAACACCAATATAAATTTATAATGAGTTCACAACATTACCTAAAGTGGTGATTTATTTTATTATACTAACGGATCTTATGAGTTTTCTGTTGAGTTTTGTGTTGTGAAGTTTTCAAGTTTTGGGTAAAGATTTGATGGACTATGGAATAACGAGTGGCAAGAGCCTAAGCTTGGGGATGCCCAAGGCACCCCAAGGTAATATTCAAGGACAACCAAGCATCCAAGATTGGGGATGCCCCGGATGGCATCCCCTCTTTTATCTTCAATCCATTGGTAAATTTACTTAAGGCTGTATTTTTATTCACCACATGATATGTGTTTTGCTTGGAGCGTCTTGTATGATATGAGTATTTGCTTTTTAGTTTGCCACAATCATCCTTGATGTACACACCTTTTGAGAGGTACACACATTAATCATGAATTTATTAGAATACTCTATGTGCTTCACTTATATCTTTTGAGCTACGCAGTTTGCTCTAGTGCTTCACTTATATCTTTTTAGAGTACGACGGTGGTTTTATTTTATAGAAATTTATGAACTCTCATGGTTCACTTATATTATTTTGAGAGTCTTTAAACAGCATGGTAATTTGCTTAGGTTATGAATTTAGTCCTAATATGATGGGCATCCAAGAGGGATATAATAAAAACTTTCATATAAAGAGCATTGAATATATGAGAAGTTTAATTCCTCACATTTGTTTTGAGATATAAATATGGTGATATTAGAGTCATGCTAGTGAGTAATTGTGGATTGGTAGACATACTGGTGTTAAAGTTTGTGATTCCCGTAGCACGCACGTATGGTGAACCGTTATGTGATGAAGTCGGAGCATGATTTATTCTTTGATTGTCTTCCTTATGAGTGGCGGTCGGGGACGAGCGATGGTCTTTTCCTACCAATCTATCCCCCTAGGAGCATGCGTATTAATACTTTGTTTGGATGGCTAATAAACTTTTGCAATAAGTATGTGAGTTCTTTATGACTAATGTTGAGTCCATGGATTATACGCACTCTCACCCTTCCACCATTGCTAGCCTCTCTAGTACCACGCAACTTTCGCCGGTGCATTAAACCCACCATATACCCTTCCTCAAAACAGCCACCATACCTACCTATTATGGCATTTCCATAGCCATTCCAAGATATATTGCCATGCAACTTCCACCGTTCCATTTTATTATGACACATACCATCATTGTCATATTGCATTCCATGATCATGTAGTTGGCACAGTATTTTTGGCTTGGCCACCGTTCATATATTTTTATACATGTCACTCTTGATCATTACACATCCCGGTATACCACCGGAGGCATTCATATAGAGTCATATTTTGTTCTAGCATCGAGTTGTAAGTAAATAAAGTGTGATGATCATCATTATTAGAGCATTGTCCCATGTGAGGAAAGGATGATGGAAGCTATGATTCCCTCACAAGTTGGGATGAGTCTCTGGACTTAATAAAAAAAATAAAAGAGGCGAAAGAAGCCCAAACAAAAAAATAGAGAGAAAAAATGAGAGAAATGAGAGAAGGGACAATGTTACTATCCTTTTTCAACACTTGTGCTTCAAAGTAGCACCATGATCTTCATCATAGAGAGTTTCCTATTTTGTCACTTTCATATACTAGTGGGAATTTTTCATTATAGAACTTGGCTTGTATATTCCAATAATGGGCTTCCTCAAATTGCCCTAGGTCTTCGTGAGCAAGCAAGTTGGATGGACACCCACTTAGTTTCTTTTTGAGCTTTCATACACTTATAGCTCTAGTGCATCTGTTGCATGGCAATCCCTACTCACTTGCATCAATATCAATTGATGGGCATCTCCATAGCCCATTAATTTGCCTAGTTGATGTGAGACTTTCTCCTTCTTTTTTTCTCCTCCACAACCACCATATTCTATTCCACCTATAGTGCTATATCCATGGCTCACGCTCATGTATTGCCTGAAAGTTGAAAAAGTTTGAGAGCACCAAAAGTATGAAACAATTTCTTGGCTTGTCATCGGGGTTGTGCATGATGAAATACTTTGTGTGGATAAGATGGAGCATAGCCAGACTATATGATTTTGTAGGGATAACTTTCTTTGGCCATGTTATTTTGAGAAGACATGATTGCTTTATTTGTATGCTTGAAGTATTATTGTTTTTATGTCAATATTAAACTTTTGTTTGGAATCTTATTGATCTGAACATTCTTGCCACAATAAAGAAGATTGCATTGATAAATATGTTAGGTAGCATTCCACATCAAAAATTCTGTTTTAATCATTTACCTACTCGAGGACGAGCAGGAATTAAGCTTGGGGATGCTTGATACGTCTCCAACGTATCTATAATTTTTTATTGTTCCATGCTATTATACTATCTGTTTTTGGATGTTTTATATGCATTAATATGCTATTTTATATTATTTTTGGGACTAATCTATTAACCTAGAGCCCAGTGCCAGTTTCTGTTTTTTTCCTTGTTTTTGACTTTTACAGAAAAGGAATATCAAACGGAGTCCAAACGGAATAAAAATTTATGATGATTTTCTTGGACCAGAAGACACCTACGTGACTCGGAGAGAGGGCTAGAAGAGTCCCGAGGAGGCCACAAGCCTCTAGGGCGCGCCCCAGGGGAGGGGGCGCCCCCTGAGGGCTTGTGGGCCCCTCGGGTGTCCTCCAACCCTAATTCCACCTCTATAAATTCAGAAATATTCCCCAAACATCAGAAGCGTCCACCAAAATATTTTTCCGCCGCCGCAAGCCTCTGTTCCTGTGAGATCCCATCTTGGGGCCTTTTCTGGCACCCTGCCGGAGGGGGATTCGATCATGGAGGGCCTCTACATCAACCTTGTTGCCCTTCCGATGATGCATGAGTATTTTACCACAGACCTACGGGTCCATATGTAGTAGATAGATGGCTTCTTCTCTCTCTTTGATCTTTAATACCATGTTCTCCTTGATGTTCTTGGAGTTCGATCTGATGTAATCTTATTTTGCGGTGTGTTTGTTGAGATCCGATGAATTGTGGATTTATGATCAGATTATCTATGAATATTATTTGAGTCTTCTTTGAACTCTTTTATGCATGATTAAGATACCTTTGTATTTCTCTTCGAATTATCGGTTTGGTTTGGCCAATTAGTTTGGTTTTTCTTGCAATGGGAGAGGTGCTTAGTTTTGGGTTCAATCTTGCGGTGTCCTCGGCCAGTGACAGAAGGGGTAGCGAGGCACGTATTGTATTGTTGCCATCGAGGATTAAAAGATGGGGTTTATATCATATTGCTTGAGTTTATCCCTCTACATCATGTCATCTTACTTAAAGCGTTGCTCTGTTCTTATGATCTTAATACTCTAGATGCAGGCAGGAGTCGGTCGATGTGTGGAGTAATAGTAGTAGATGCAGAATCATTTCGGTCTACTTGTCACGGACGTGATGCCTATATTCATGATCATTGCCTTAGATGTCTTCATAATTATGCGCTTTTTATCAATTGCTCAATAGTAATTTGTTTACCCACCGTATGTTTTCTTTCAAGAGAGAAGCCTCTAGTGAAACCTATGGCCCCCGGGTCTATTTTCCATCATATATTTACAGATCTATAAACCAAAAAACCCAAAAATACCTTGCTGCAATTTGTTTATATTTACTTTAGTTTGCTCTTTTATTTATCTTTTATACCTATCTCTATTAGATCTCACTCTTGTTCGTGACCGTGAAGGGATTGACAACCCCTTTTTCGCGTTGTGTGCAAGTGTTTGTTAGTTAGTGCAGGTGCATAGATTGGAGACTTGCTTGTGCCTCCTACTGGATTGATACCTTGGTTCTTAACTGAGGGAAATACTTATCTCTACTTTGCTGCATCACCCTTTCCTCTTCAAGGGAAAATTCAACGCAAGCTCAAGAAGTAGAAGTGGCCACAAGCCTGGGGGGCACGCCCTACCCCCCAGGGCTTGTGGGCCCCCTGGCCATCATCTGGTGCCCCTCTTCTGCTATATGAAAGGTTTTGACCTAGAAAAAATGAGAAGGAAGCTTTCGGGATGAAGCGCCATCGTCTCAAGGCAGAACCTGGGCAGGAGCAATCTAGGGCTCCGGCAGAGTGATTCTGCCAGGGAAACTTCCCTCCCGGAGGGGGAAATCGAAGCCGTCGTCATCACCAACGATCCTCTCATCGAGGGAGGGTCAATCTTCATCAACATCTTCACCAGCACCATCTCCTCTCAAAGCCTAGTTCATCTCTTGTATTCAACCTTTGTCTCAAAACCTCAGATTGGTACCTGTGGGTTGCTAGTAGTGTTGATTATGCTTTGTAGTTGATGCTAGTTGGTTTATTTGGTGGAAGATCATATGTTCAGATCCTTGATGATATTCAATACCCCTCTGATCTTGAACATGAACTTGATTTGTGAGTAGTTACGTTTGTTCCTGAGGACATGGGAGAAGTATTGTTATAAGTAATCATGCGAATTTGGTATTCGTTCGATATTTTGATGAGATGTATGTTGCCTTTCCTCTAGTGGTGTTATGTGAACGTCAACTACATGACACTTCACCATGATTTGGTCCTAGGGGAAGGCATTGGGAAGTAATAAGTAGATGATGGGTTTCTAGAGTGACAGAAGCTTAAACCCTAGTTTATGCGTTGCTTCGTAAGGGGCTGATTTGGATCCACATGTTTCATGCTATGGTTAGATTTATCTTAATTCTTCTTTCGTAGTTGTGGATGCTTGCGATAGGGGTTAATCATAAGTGGGAGACTTGTCCAAGTAAGGACAACACCAAAGCACTGGTCCACCCACATATCAAATTATCAAAGTAACGAACACGAATCATATGAGCATGATGAAAACTAACTTGACAATAATTCCCATGTGTCCTCGGGAGCGCTTTGCTTTATATAAGAGTTCATCCAGGCTTATCCTTTGCTACAAAAAGGATTGGTCCACCTTGCTGCACCTTTGTTACAATTGTTACTTGTTACCCGTTACGAATTATCTTATCACCAAACTATCTGTTACCGATAATTTCAGTGCCTGCAGAAAATACCTTGCTGAAAACCACTTATCATTTCCTTCTGCTCCTTGTTGGTTTCGACACTCTTACTTATTGAAAGGACTATGATTGATCCCCTATGCTTGTGGGTCATCATAATCCAAGAGAGTGGGCACATCACTACTTAAAGTTTTTACCTCTCCAAACCCACTTTTATCAATTTTTTCATTAAGATTTTCACCCTCTGAATTATGGGGACACCTTCTACCTAAAGTTGACTCTTCTTCAGTCCCCTTTTCATCAAGTTTTATATTGCTAAACACGGAATCAATAGATGAAACAACAATCATTTTAATATCCTCATCATTACTACCGTAGAAATTGGGAGGAATCGCTTTTTCTAAAAATTCTCGTTTAGCTCTTAGCATAGCGGTTCTTTTATTACTCTCATCCATGGAGACATATAAAGCTTTAATTGATTCATTAATATCAATCTTGGGTGGCAAAATTTTAGCTTTAAGGTTTTCCACATCATGAATAATTCTATCAATGCTCCTAGACATATCATCAAGTTTACTCAATTTTTCTTCTATCGTAATGTTGAAAACCTTTTGAGCATTAATAAATTCTTTAATATTACTTTCCAGATCAGAGGGCATCCTAATATTATTATTATTATTATTATTATTATTATTATTATAAGAATTACCATAGAAATTGTCATAACTATTAGAGGAATTTCCAGGAAATGGCCTAGGATTAAAGTTACCTCTATAAGCATTACTATTAAAATTATTTCGCGACACAAAATTCACATCTACGGGATAATTATTTTGCTCAATCAAGGTGGACAAAGGCACGTCATTAAGATCAATAGGAGCATTTTTACTAGCAACCCTCATAACTACATCAACTTTATCACTCAAAGTACTAATTTTTTTCAACAGAATTCACCTTTTTACTAGTAGGTGCTCTTTCAGTATGTCATTGTGAATAATTTGCCATAATATTATCAAGAAATTTAGTAGCTTCACCCAATGTGATCTCCATAAAAGTACCACCTGCGGCGGAATCTAAAAGATTTGTAGAAACAAATTCAATCCCGCATAAATTTTTTGTACGATCATCCACAAATTTAAACCATGAATAGGGTAATTTCTAATCATTAATTTCATCCTTTTCCAAGATTGGGCAACATGTTCATTCTCAAGTCACTTGAAATTCATAATTTGATTTCTAAGGGAAATAATTTTTGCAGGAGGAAAATATTTAGTAATAAAAGCATCTTTGCACCTATCCCAAGAATCGATACTATTTCATGACAAAGATGAAAACCAAATTTTTGCATGATCCCGCGATGAGAACGGGAATAATTTTCATTTCACAATATCATTATCCACATATTTTTTCTTTTGCATATCACACAATTCTACGGAAGTGTTAAGATGGGATGCAACATCTTCATTAGGACTACGAGAAAATTGTTCTTTCATAACAAGATTTAGCAAAGTGGCATTAATATCAAAAGTTTCCGCACTAGCGGAGGGAGGAGCAATCGGAGTACTAATAAAATCATTATTATTAGTATTGGAAAAATCACACAATTTTGTATTTTCTTGATACATCGTGGCTACGCAAACAATATAGCAAGCAAGCAAAGGAACAAACAAGAAAAAGGCAAATGGAAAATATTTTTATGTTTTTGTAAAAAAAATTAAAAGTGGGGGAAATGAAAATGAGAGGCAAATGGCAAATAATGTAAATGGAAGGAGATGAAAGTTTATGCGGAGGTAATTGATAGTTGTTGATGATGTCTCCCCGGCAACGACACCAGAAATTCGTCCTGCTACTTGTGAACTGCGTTGGGATTTCCCCGAAGAGGAGAGGATGATACAGTACAGTAGAGATAAGTATTTCCCTCAGTTAAGAACTGATACATCTCCCTCGTATCTATAATTTTTTATTGTTCCATGCCATTATTATACAACTTTTACATACTTTTGGCAACATTTTATATGATTTATTAGACTAACCTATTGATCCAGTGCCCAGTGCCAGTTCCTGTTTGTTGCATGTTTTTTGTTTTGCAGAATATCCATATCAAACGAAGTCCAAACGTGATAAAAATATATGGAGAATTATTTTGGAATATATGTGATTTTTGGGAGCTGGAAGCAACGCAAAAGGAGGCCCACAGCTCCCAGGATACACCAGGGCGCGCCCCAGGCCCCAGGCGCGCCCAGGTGTCTTATGCCCTCCTCGTAAGTCGGTTGGAGCTCTACTTCGAGCGCAAGGAAGTTTATATCTGGAAAAAAATCGTGTTAAAATCTCAGCGCAATCGGAGTTACGGATCTTCGGATATTTAAGAAACGGTTTTCGGCCAGAAAACTGGAACGCAAAATAGAAGAGAACAAAGAGGGAGTTCCAATCTAGGAGGGGCTCTTGCCCCTCCGCCACCATGGAGGCCATGGACCAGAGGGGTAACTCTCCTACCATCTAGGGGGAGGCCAAGGAAGAAGAAGAAGGAGGGGGGCTCTCTCCCCCTCTCTCCCGGTGGCGCCGGAACGCCGCCGGGGCAATCATCGTGTGACGGCGATCTACTCCATCAACTCTGTCATCTTCACCAACATATTCATCACCTTCCCCCATCTATATTCAGTGGTCCACTCTCCCGCAACCCGCTGTACCCTCTACTTGAACATGGTGCTTTATGCTTAATACTATTATACAATGATATGTTGCCATCCTATGATGTCTGAGTAGATTTTTGTTGTCCTATCAGTAATTGGTGAATTGCTATGACTTGCTTGTGGTTATGTTGCTATCCTTTGGTGCCCATCATCTAAGCGTGCATGTGGATCACACCATAGGGTTAGTTGTATGTTGATAGGACTATGCATTGGAGAGCAAGGGTGACAGCAGCTTCTTCCTAAACATAGAAATTTATACGTACGGGATTGAAGGGGGACCAATATATATCTTAATGCTTGCTACTTCTTGAGCTTGTGTTGATTTTTCCCTTGAAGAGGAAAGGGTGATGCATCAAAGTAGAGATAAGTATTTCCCTTAGTTAATTACCAAGGTATCAATCCAGTAGGAGGCACAAGCAAGTCGCCAATATATGCACCTGCACAAACTAACAAACATTTGCACACAACGCGAAAAGGGGTTTTCAATCCCTTCACAGTCACGAACGAGAGTGAGATCTAATAGAGATAGGTATAAAAGATAAATAAAGGAGCAAACTAAAGTAAATATAGATAAATTGCAGCAAGGTATTTTGGGGTTTTTTGGTTTATAGATCTGAAAATATATGATGGAAAATAGACACGGGGCCATAGGTTTCACTAGAGGCTTCTCTCTTGAAGAAAACATACGGTGGGTAAACAAATTACTGTTGAGAAACTGATAAAAAAGCGCATAATTATGAAGACATCTAAGGCAATGATCATGAATATAGGCATCACGTCCATGACAAGTCGACCGAAACGATTCTGCATCTACTACTATTACTCCACACATCGACCGACTCTTGCCTACATCTAGAGTATTAAGTTCATAAGAACAGAACAACGCTTTAAGTAAGATGACATGATGTAGAGGGATAAACTCAAGCAATATGATATAAACCCCATCTTTTTATCCTTGATGGCAACAATACAATACGTGCCTCGCTACCCCTTCTGTCACTGGGTGAGAACACCGCAAGATTGAACCCAAAACTAAGCACCTCTCCCATTGCAAGAAAAACAAATCTAGTTAGCCAAACCAAACCAATAGTTCGACGAGAAATACAAAGATATCTTAATCATGCATAAAGAGTTCAGAGAAGACTCAAATAATATTCATAAATAATTTGATCATAGATCCAAATTCATCGAATCTCAACAAACGCACAGCAAAAGAAGATTACATCAAATAGAACTCCAAGAACACCGAGGAGAACATTGTATTGAAGATCAAAGAGAGAGAAGAAGCCATATAGCTACTAGCTATGGACCCTTAGGTCCATGGTAAACTACTCAAGCTTCATCGGAAGGGCAGCAAGGTTGATGTAGAGGCCCTTCGTGATTGAATCCCCCTCCGACGGAGTGCCGGAAAAGGCCCCAAGATGGGATCTCACAGGAACAGAAGCTTGCGGTGGCGGAAAAGTATTTTTGGTGTGCCTTCTAGTATATGAGGAATATTTGAGGATTTATAGTGCTGAGATTAGGTCATGACAGTCCACGAGGGGCCCACAAGCCAGGGGCGTGCCCCCACGGCTTGTGGTCGCCTCGTGGGTCTTCTGGCCTCCTCTCCAAGTCTCGTGGGTTTCTTCTGGTCCAAGAAATATCACCGTAAAGTTTTATTCCGTTTGGACTCCATTTGATATTCCTTTTCTGTAAAAGTCAAAAACAAGGAAAAAACACAAACTGGCACTGGGCTCTAGGTTAATAGGTTAGTCCCAAAAATAATATAAAATAGCATATTAATGCATATAAAACATCCAAAACATATAATATAATAGCATGGAACAATAAAAAATTATAGATATGTTGGAGACGTATCAAGCATCCCCAAGCTTAATTTCCCCTCGTCCTCGAGTAGGTAAATGATAAAAACAGAATTTTTGATGTGAAATGCTACCTAACATATTTATCAATGCAATTTTCTTTATTGTGGCAAGAATATTCAGATCCATAAGATTCAAAACAAAAGTTTAATATTGATATAAAAACAATAATACTTCAAGCATACTAATAAAGCAATCATGTCTTCTCAAAATAACATGGCCAAAGAAAGTTATCCCTACAAAATCATATAGTCTGGCTATGCTCCATCTTCATCACATAAAGTATTTCATCATGCACAACCCCGATGACAAGCCAAGCAATTGTTTCATACTTTTGGTGTTCTCAAACTTTTTCAACTTTCACGCAATACATGAGCGTGAGCCATTGATATAGCACTATAGGTGGAATAGAATATGGTGGTTGTGGAGAAGACAAAAAGGAAGGAGAATGTCTCACATCAACTAGGCAAATTAATGGGCTATGAAGATGCCCATCAATTGATATCGATGCAAGTGAGTAGGGATTGCCATGCAATGGATGCACTAGAGCTATAAGTGTATGAAAGCTCAAAAAGAAACTAAGTGGGTGTGCATCCAACTTGCTTGCTCACGAAGACCTAGGGCAATTTGAGGAAGCCCAAAATTGGAATATACAAGCCAAGTTCTGTAATAAAAAATACCCACTAGTATATGAAAGTGACAAAATAGGAGACTCTCTAAAATGAAGAACATGGTGCTATTTCAAAGCACAAGTGTGGAAAAAGGATAATAACATTGTCCCTTCTCTCTTTTTCTCTCATTTTTTTGTTTGGGCTTCTTTGGCCTCTCTTTTTTATTTGGGCTTCTTTGGCCTCTTTTGTTATTTTTTAAAGTCCGGAGACTCATCCCAACTTGGGAGGGAATCATAGCTTCCATCATCCTTTCCTCACATGGGACAATGCTCTAATAATGATGATCATCACACTTTATTTACTTACAACTCAAGAATTACAACTCGATACTAGAACAAAATATGATTCTATATGATTGCCTCCGGAGGTATACCGGGATGTGTAATGATCAAGAGTGACATGTATAAAAAAAATGAACGGTGGCCAAGCCAAAAATACTATGCCAACTACATGATCATGCAAAGCAATATGACAGTGATGGTATGTGTCATAATAAAACGGAACGCTGGATGTTGCATGGCAATATATCTCAGAATGGCTATGGAAATGCCATAATAGGTAGGTATGGTGGCTGTTTTTAGGAAGGGTATATGGTGGGTTTAATGCACCGGCGAAAGTTGCGCGGTACTAGAGAGGCTAGCAATGGTGGAAGGGTGAGAGTGCGTATAATCCATGGACTCAATATTAGTCATAAAGAACTCACATACTTATTGAAAAAGTTTATTAGCCATTGAAACAAAGTACTAATACGCATGCTCCTAGGGGGATAGATTGGTAGGAAAAGACCATCACTCGTCCCCGACCGCCACTCATAAGGAAGACAATCAAAGAATAAATCATGCTCCGACTTCATCACATAACGGTTCACCATACGTGCATGCTACGGGAATCACAAACTTTAACAAAAGTATTTCTACCAATTCACAATTACTCACTAGCATGACTCTAATATCGCCATCTTTATATGTCAAAACAAATGCGAGGAATTAAACTTCTCATATATTCAATGCTCTTTATATGAAAGTTTTTATTATATCCTTCTTGGATGCCCATCATATTAGGACTAAATTCATAACCTAAGAAAATTACCATGTTGTTTAAGACTCTCAAAATAATATAAGTGAAGCATGAGAGTTCAAAAATTCTAAAAATAAAACCACTGCCGTGCTCTACAAAGATATAAGTGAAGCACTAGAGCAAACTGCCTAGCTCAAAAGATATAAGTGAAGCACATAGAGTATTCTAATAAATTCATGATTAAAGCATGTCCCTCTCAAAAGGTGTGTACATCTAGGATGATTGTGGCAAAATAAAAAGCAAAGAATCATATCATACAAGACGCTCCAAGCAAAACACATATCATGTGGTGAATAAAAATATAGCCTCGAGTAATTTTACCAATGGATTGAACACGAAAGAGGGGATGCCATCCGGGGCATCCGCAAGCTTAGATGCTTGTTTGTCATTGAATATTACCTTGGGATGCCTTTGGAATCCCCAAGCTTAGGCTCTTGCCACTCCTTATTCCATAGTCCATCAAATCTTTACCCAAAACTTGAAAACTTCACAACACAAAACTCAACAGAAAACTCGTAAGATCCGTTAGTATAATAAAATAAATCACCACTTTCGGTACTGTTGTGAACTCATTCTAAATTTATATTGGTGTTATATCTACTGTATTCCAACTTCTCCATGATTCATACCCCCGATACTACCCATAGATTCATAAAAATAAGCAAACAACACATAGAAAACAGAATCTGTTAAAAACAGAACAGTCTGTAGTAATCTGGAAATTTAGTATACTTCTGTAACATCAAAAATTCTGAAAATTTAGGCAATTTGTTTATAAATCTTGTGTAAAAAATTCAGATCAAAATCTCATTTATGTGATTTTCTAAATATCTGGCAATGAGCACAAAAGTTTCTGTTTTTCAGCAAGATCAAATCAACTATCACCATAGACCATCCCAAAGGTCTTACTTGGCTCAAACACTAATTAAAACACCAAAACACAATTACTACAGAGGTAATAATGTGTATTTATTGAAAAACATAACCAAAAACAAAAAACACAAAAATAAAAATTTGGTTGCCTCCCAACAAGCGCTATTGTTTAGCTCCCCTTGCTAGGCATAAAACATAGATCTAGGTATTGTCATCCTTGGTATTATTTTCCATAGATGTGTTGTTGTCAGGGGGTTTTGAAAATATAACTTGAAACATATTATCCATAGAAATTTTGGCATTATCAAGTTGCCAATCTACGTATCCTCTTTGATTCCCGGCCACAATCCAAGAATATTGTTGATTAACATCATTGAAAACTTGTTGGATCACATCTAAAACGGGGATTTTCTTTTTAATGTTCTCATCAAAATTTTGATTATTTCCAAGAAAATGTCTCAACGTATAGTCACTATTGTAAAGGATCTCATATATCACCGGTTTTTTCACGGCTCATACCATAAAAATCAAAAATTTCCCTAGCTTCTCGTACTATGTGATCAAATTCATTCATAAGAACATGGGTAGCTATCTTTTTAGCTTTAGGATCTTTTATAACGGGTAGCTCATAAAACAATCTTTGCAAGGTAGGATGGGTATGGATAAATCTATTTTCAAATTTCAGAACTAGTGCTGAAATAGCCTCCGCATAATTTTTTGTTCTTTTAAGTATAGGAGCATCATCAAAAGGTAAATTGCCGACACAATTGAAAAATTCTTGGATATGTTCTTTTCCCACAACATTTCCTTGCCCCAAAACAAAAGTTTTAGCATCCAGATTGCCAGATCATCCAATTTTACGAGTTAGGCCATCATCTATTTCTGCCATACCAAAGTCACTCATGATGATGAGTTCAAGCAAACAAAAGATCGAGCGAAAAGAAAAGGGCGAATAAAAAGGCAAATATTTTTATATTTTTCTGAAAATGTTTTAGAAGTGGGGGAGAGGAAAACAAGAGGCAAATGGCAAATAATGTAAGTGTAAGAGATGAGAGATGAGAGTTTATGATGGGTACTTGGTAGGCTTGATGTAGAACCTCCTCGGCAACGACACCAGAAATTCTTCCTGCTACTTCTTGAGCTTGCGTTGATTTTTTACTTGAAGAGGAAAGGGTGATGCAGCAAAGTAGAGATAAGTATTTCCCTCAGTTAAGAACCAAGGTATCAATTCAATAGGAGGCACAAGCAAGTCTCCAATATATGCACCTGCACAAACTAACAAACACTTGCACACAACGCGAAAAAGGGGTTGTCAATCCCTTCACGGTCACGAACAAGAGTGAGATCTAATAGAGATAGGTATAAAAGATAACTAAAAGAGAAAACTAAAGTAAATATAAATAAATTGCAGCAAGTTATTTTTTTGGTTTTTTTGGTTTATAGATCTGAAAATATATGATGGAAAATAGACCCGGGGGCCGTAGGTTTCACTAGAGGCTTCTCTCTTGAAGAAAACATATGGTGGGTAAACAAATTACTATTGAGCAATTGATAAAAAAGCGCATAATTATGAAGACATCTAAGGCAATGATCATGAATATAGGCATCACGTCTGTGACAAGTAGACCGAAATGATTCTGCTTCTACTACTATTACTCTAGACATTGACCGACTCCTGCCTACATCTAGAGTATTAAGTTCATAAGAACAGAGCAACGCTTTAAGTAAGATGACATGATGTAGCACTACAAAAAAAAGACACATCCGTGACATTTTGGGCCGAACGAATTTTTTTTCTGTCATGCTTATGACACTTCTATGACGATAATTGTGACAAAACCCAGTATCATCATAGATGTGGTGGGCTCCTACTTCTATGACAAAAAATCATGACAGAAAATGGGCTTTTCGTCCTGGGCGGGCCGGAGACGGACCTGCATGACATTCTTTGGGTCGTCCATGACGGAAAAAATCGTGGTAGAAGCGAGGGCGAGGAAAATTTCAGGGAGTTCCCGCTTACAGTGGGTGGTCGGGGCCAAGCGATGCACGAAGGTTTGCGCGTTTCTCTCGTACACGTACGTGCGTGTGTGCGAGACTTTGCGCTCTAACTGAACCCGAGCGAGGCGTTGGGCTCTAACTGAACCCGAGCGATTGCACTAGCTACGTAACTGAACCCCGATCGATCCCTTGCTGTTAACTGAACTCGAGTGGTTCCTTCGCTACTGCTGCTAACTGAAGCCGATTGAAGCTGCCTCTTGATGAACAGGTCCCGATGGGGGTTGGATGAACAGTTCCTGGTGGGGGTTGGATGAACAGGACCCCGATCGAGGAGGTCAGGGTGGATGAACAATAGCCAGTGGAGGGACCCCGTACATGGAGGGCTGGTTGAACATGACCCCGTGGAAGGCTGGTTGAATAGTAGCCGGTGGAGGCTGGATGAACAGGACCCCCGTGATGAACAGTATCAGGTGGAGGCTGGAGGAAGTCGACGGTGGATGAACAGTAGCAGGTGGAGGCTGGAGGAAGTCGACGGTGGATGGACAGTAGCAGGTGGAGGCTGGAGGAAGTCGACGGTGGATGAACAGTAGCCCGTGGAGTCCCGTTTTGCGGTACGCCACACCCCTCCCGATGAACAGGACCCCGTTTCGACCGTAGGCGCTCCAACACAAGTCCGTTTCCTCCGTTTTGCAGTACGCCACACCCCTCCCGATCAACAGGACCCCGTTTCGACCGTACGCGGTCGAACACAAGTCCGTTTCCTCCATTTTGGGTACGCCAGACCCTTCCCGATGAACAGGACCCCATTTCGACCGTATGCAGTCGAACAGAAGGCCCGTTTCCTCCATTCTTGGGTACGCCAGACCTCGTTTCGGCTGTTCCGTCCAAGCCGGTTGGCTCCCGATGAACACGACGTATTCCGTTGCCTCCCGATGAACACGACGCATTTCGTTGCCTCCCCATGAACACGATGCAGTTTCTCCGTTCCGACCCAGCTGGTTGGCTTCCGATGAACAGGATACCGTTGCTGCCGTCCGTTGCCTCTCCATGTACACAAGCCCTGGCCGTATGTATGCGCGAGTACGCGTTCGAGACCTCTCCCATATGTACGTATGTGGCCGTATTTTTTGGCATGTGGCTTTACGTATGTGTACACGGTTTGGAAGGGACTGCTTGAACTACTACATCGGGGGCTCTACTACTACACGTGCTGCTACTTGCTCGGCCACGGTTCATCGTTGCAGAGAGACCGATCGACCAGTATGTACGTACACGTTCGCGACCAGAATGACAACGCTACGTACGCTTTGACCAGGTGTGTCCCGGCTGTCAGGGAGGATAAGGAGGCACTTCCTTGCATGCGAAGTTATTGATGGTGGGTCCTAGCTGTCAGGGGGAGGATTCATTTTTTTTCGCGCCTAATATGGAGGCACTTCCTTGCGTGCGAAGATGTAGCTGGTGGGTCCATCTATCAGCCTCACCGCGTACACTACTCTTCCGATGGCTGTCGTTTGTTAACCACGTTGACCACGCCGTGCGGACAGCACCCAGGCGGTGGACGACGGCGAGGCCTAGGAAGGGAACGACACTGAGCCAGGGAAGACGAGGCAGGTGGATGCCCACGTGGAGGGGAGTATGAGGGTTCACTGGTTCGGCTGCGGTGTAAGGCTGCCGTCGCCGGAGAATAACAGGGGGTGTGGGTGAGTAGAGGGAAGGCCTGGCCA
Organism: Thinopyrum elongatum; assembly: GCA_011799875.1. Lineage (NCBI taxonomy): Eukaryota > Viridiplantae > Streptophyta > Magnoliopsida > Poales > Poaceae > Thinopyrum > Thinopyrum elongatum. The sequence continues at coordinate 84,778,930 of CM022297.1, read as the reverse complement.
GTAGTAGTATGGTCGGGCGGTGAGGCCTGCGCAGCAGCACAGCCGGCCATGGGAGGCTGGAGCAGGTGGTACGGCGGGCGCAGGTTTGGGCGGCTGGAGCAACAAGATTAGAGGTTGAAGACGCAGCTTGGCCGTTGGATTAACATCCAACGGTCAGTGCAGCTAGAATCGTTTATTGACTAAGTTGACAAAGCCCTGCGTACGCGTTAACTTAGTAGGCCCATAAGTCAGCCTCCAAATCTGGTGGGTCCCAGCTAGCAGGGGAATCAATTTTTTTTCGCGTAATAAGGTGGCACTTCCTTGCGTGCGAAGATGTTTTCTGGTTTCTTTAATTTCTTCTTTTTCGAGTTAGAATAAAAAGAAAACTATTTAGCATCTTCGGTACAATCTATATTTTCACGAAAAGGATCATAATAAAGCTGGTGGGTCCCAGCTGTCAGGGAGAGGAAACTTTTTATTTCCGCGTAATAAAGGAAGCACTTCCTTCCGTGCGAAGATGTAGCTGGTGGGTCAAACCTGTCAGGGGGAGAAATTATTTGTTTTCGCATAATACGGGGGCACTTGCTGCATGCGGCCATGGACCATGTGGGTCCCTACTGTTAGCCAATCCACGTACATGCCTCATCCGATAGCTGTCATTTGTTGACAAAGTTAACCACGCCACGCCGAGAGAACCAACGCAGTGAATGATGGCGAGTATTACGAAGGAAACGACCCGGAGCCGGCGAAGACACAACAGTGGATGCCCACGCGGAGGGGAGTATGAGGGTTCACTGGTTCGGCTGCGGTGTGAGGCTGCCGTCGCCGGAGAAGAACAGGAGGTGTTGGTGAGTAGAGGAATGGCCTGGACGGCGTTTGGGAGTAGGGTGGGCCGGTGAAGCCTGCGCGGCACCACAGCCGGCCACGGGAGGCGGTAGCAGGCGGTACCGCCGGCCGTGGTTTGGGCGGCTGAAGCAAGAATATCCGAGATTGAAGAAGCACTACAGCCGTTGGATGGACATCCAATGGCCACTGCTGCTAGAATCGTGTCTTGACTATAAGTTTACAAAGTCTTCCGTACGCCTTAGTAGGCCCACAAGCCTTCCATACGCGTCACTGACTATAATTCTCAAAAAAAATAGTAGGCCCACAAGTGAGCATCACATCTGTGGCAGAGAACATATAGCCCATTTGTGATTTGTAATAATGTACAACCCATTTTTGAATTCTAATGGAATTTACTACAACTCATTTACAGTCTGTTAAAATTACAGCCCATTTTCTAGCCAGGACAACGATTAATAATTTCAACCAACCTCTCAAAACAGAATTCAACCAAAATATTTTTATCCCGAAATTTCGAGTCAGATTAAATATAATTTCAAAATGAATTTGTATTAGGTAAAAATCTAAAGAAATATTGCGCGCGCAATAAGTAATGAAATTAAAATTTCCAAATTCAAAAAATAATATTTTTGAAACTAATTACCTGTTTGGTGCGTTTTTGTATATTTACAACCCAATTTTTATAATTATATCCCATTTATTATTTCTTAAAGCCAATTTTCTTGTTAGGCCTAATGCATCCCTCATAGGAAAGATTTACAGCCCAGCGGGGTGGAGAATAACAAGTTGAGCTGGGTTGGGTATTCCGAAAAAAAAGTATAGTCGGGCTAGCCATTTTCACCTTGAAAAAATAATATGTAGGCTGGATATTTGGTCGACATAAAATAATAGCCTGGGCTAGACGGGCCACAGCCCACCCAGTTGATACCCTGTGCCTCTGAACAACAACAAAAACATCGCTCAAGAAAATCTCCGCTTACACCTAAAAAAACAAATACTGCTCGAGCTGCTGGGTCCCAGCTGTCGGCCGCTCCTTATGCAATTCTCTCATTTATTGACTATATAGGTTGATGATGGTGTGGGACCGTGATGTCAGGAAACCAGGAGGAAGCAAAAAAAATTATAGTTGTATATAATAAGGAGGAACTTGCGTACGTACGACTATGGCCCTGGTGGGTCCCTACTGTCATCCTCTCCAAGTAAAGTGATCTCCTGATTCCTCATGTTCGTTGACCATGTTGACAATGCTCGGTGCCATGGCGAGCGCAACAACTCGAAGGACGATGGAGAGGGCCTCGCGGGCCCTACGGATGGTCTGATACAGCGCCCGCTGCTTATTCAGGAAGCCAGGATCATCGGATACCTATGAGCACCTTCGAGAGACTGAGACGGCATGAAAGGGTAAGGTCGCGCTTGGGAGCTCTGGATTGTTTCACACCTGTATTAAGATACAAGTGTAATTTACTCGTCACCGGAAACAACGCGTAAAATACAGGCGTAATGAAACCGAGGGCCCGAGGTCTGTAAAGAAAACCGGCGAGTTACGCGTGTAATTTGAGAGACCATTGTATATTTTACTAGTCGAAATCGACCAACCAAGCGCTTCGCCCAAGACCATCTGCTTTTATTTACAAGTGTCAGTTTTACAAGTGGTTTTGGTTGGAAAACGACGATCCAATCATGGCCTAAGATGATGAGTTGGTCGGAAGATCATATGGTTTCACCTCTAACCTACCCGAGTTGTCGTATAGGCTATGAATGAAACATAAGACAATGAACTTCTTAAGCACAGAAACAACAGAAGAGGATGATCTTCTTAACATGCAAATCACTGGCATTAGATCAACATGCAAAACAATATGAAGCATTATTCTCAGGAGGCACGGTGAACAGCTCGTGATGCCGCATGCCACAACATTCCAAGCTCAACTTTGCAATCAAACTCACAAGGCCTGGCATTACATAGACAACATTCAAAACAAACTCTTAAAATACCTTACATAAGTCAACATTCATGTGACTATGCATCTCAGTAGAGTAAATATTTACTTCTGAACTGAACACAGGAATAGGAAAAAACGATCGACGCTGCTCACAGCAAAGGGCATCCCACTCAAAAATATCAAATGCATGTCTTCTGGCTAACATCAATGAGCAAAATTTGGTAATGTCTTCCTGCTAACATCAATGATTAAACTTTGACAAGCTTTTCCCACTCAAAATATGTAATGCCTATGATTGTGGAACGGGCAGGGTTTGTCATCAGTATGCACAGTGAAATGGCACATGGAGCCGGATTAACCAGCGTATCTTTTTGTGCAGTTCAACTGAAATCAAACAATGTCTTGTGTAGCACGGTGGATTTCGTATTTATATGCTACAAGAAAACAAAGACACATCAGCACACACATGAATATTGGCCCCAGTGTCAACCCACCAATCGGTGGACTGACAAATTGAAAGTACGTTAAACAGATTACCATACCCAGATGCCCCATCATTGTTGCTTAGAGTGACATTGACAAACTTGGAGTCCTGTCCTGGCTTCTTGTACTTGTTTGGGCACTTGTTTGCCCAGTGTTCCTCTGAACCATAAGTAAACCAGCCATCTCTCTTTTTGTCTTTCTTCTTACCCTTCTTAAAGGTAGTATTCTGCTGGACAGAGTTCTTTCCCTTGAACTTGTGGGAATTCTTCTGCCTTGAAGACGTTGGTAGCTCCATTCAGATGGGCATGGTTTGTCATCAGTTTGCACATTGAAATGGCACATGGAGCCGGATTAACCAGCGTATCTTTTTGTACAGTTCCACTAAAATCAAACAATGTCTTGAGTAGCATGGTGGATTTCGTATTTATATGTTGCAAAGCATTAAACACGTTGGCAGCTCCATTCAAGTAGATAGTCCGGTGGCTCAAGGTGACGATGAATGATTAGAGAACCATTCGATGTATTGTGCATGATGAAGTATTATGGAGGACACGAACCATCTGAACATTTTGTGCAGTTCCACTAAAATCAAGCTGAGCATCCCTGTCTGCATAAATACAGAAAAAGCATGATGAATATAATAGTGGTACTAGTTGATTAAACATACGCTTACAACTATAATCATCTTCATTATCTGAACAGGAAAAGATAGCAATACAATAGCTTGAATTAAACATTTATTCAAAACAATACAACAATATAAGTAGCACAACATAACAAAGCATAATCATGTGGATGAAGGCCGATACTGACCTCGTTTGTTACAGCTGCGTCGGCAACTGACTTGGTCATACCTTTCCTTGTGGAGTGAATTTTGCACTCCATGTGTTGTTGAGTTGCCCATGCTCTCTGCAGACTAGTCATGTCACCAGCGTCTACTAATACTCTGTAAAGCTTCTCAGTCATTCCTTGTGTAATGTAGGGCAAACAGTGACTGCTTCTTTCTGCAAAGTGGAAAGACCAACTGGGCCCAATAATGCAACAGTTTGCCTTAAACACATTGGCTCCTTTTGTGTAGTTCAACTAAAATCAAAGTCAAAATAAAATCGAGCAGAAGTTTTGATATCCCTGTATGCAACAATAGGTATAAGGGAAACAATTACTGAGAAATAACGGTTGATGACTTATACTCCCAGAAGAAAAAACATCTACCTTATCTTAATGGGAAACAAAGCAGGAGAGTAGCAATTCTCAATCAGTGTGATTCATTCATATTAACTGAAACATTATCTTAACAATGCCTTGTTTCAACATGTATAAAGAACAACAAAGCAGAAAAGTACCATTCCTAAAACAATGCGACTGGTTCATATTAACAGAGACATTATCTTAACAATACCTTGGTTAAACATGTAGAAAGAACTACAAAGGAGGATAGTACCATTTGTAAAACACTGTAACTGATATATAATAACAGAGACATTATCTCAACAATACATTTCTTAAACATGTACTCCGGTCGATCCCTAACAGAAATGGTACTCCCGCCGATCCCTAACAAGTGTTGCAGTTTTGAACTAAGATTCAGTAGTTAATTCTGAGAGTGGCATTGCTTAATTTTACCAGCGGCATTAGATTAACAAAAAGCATAAACAATTCCAGGGGAGAGTGGGCGCAACAACACCATGTGCATCCATCTACTTATAAAGGGGTTGATGCAGAGTTTGTTGTAACAAAACAACAAGCATCATGTCTGGGTTGGTCCCATTTTTGTTCACTACTTAATGGGAAAAGACAGCAATACAATAGCTTCAATTCAATATTTATTTAAAACAGTACCAATACAAGTAGCACATCATCTCAAAGCACACTGCACAATCATGTGGATGAAGGCCTGTACTGACCTTTCATGAGGTGGACAAGATAAAATACGAATCTACCAACACGAATAGGAAATCCAATCTCGTTTTGTGCAGTTCCACTGAAATCAAGCAAAGTTGCCGGTGTGACATTTAAGTTCGCTATAGCAACAAGTTGAATAGATATCCCTGTTTTAACAGAGGCAAAAAAGGAAACAATTACTGGCCAATAAAGGAGAATGAAACATACGGCGACAAAAAGAAGCATCTAACTTATCTTGATGGAAAACAAAGTAGGACAGTAGCATTTCTAAAACGGTTGCATTGATTCATATTAACAGAGACATTCTCTTAAAACAACATTCGTTAAAAATGTAATTTACTTTTAATAGTGGCATTGCTTCAATTTTCCAGCAGCATTCTTAGATTAACAACAGCAAAATAGTTGTATGGGACATGGGACATGGGACATGCCAGCACCATGTGCGTCCACATGTATAAATGGGTGATGCAGAGTATGTTGCCAAGCAGCATATCTGCGTTGGTCCCATATTTGTTCTCTTTGAACCTTTTTCCTATGTGAGGGTAGCAAATCTAGTCCTGCACAAACTACCCGACCCCCAGTTTCTTTCCTTTTTCAACAAAGAGATCGGTTCCTTACAGATGTGTGTACTGGGTTACCCCCTTTTTCCCTTTTCAACCAACAAAGCGGCTGGATAGCCAGTCTATACTACTTTCCCTCCCTTCTTTCCTCATTGAACCACGTCCTAGATTCATGCTCCACCCCACCCCACCCTTCTTTCCTCTTTGAACCAAGACCTAGATTCGACTACAGAATTGAAAAAGATCCGCATGTAGCTAGAGTAATGACGGTTTCAAAGAAAGTTATACCTTAGGGTCGTCGAGATGTGGCTAGGCGTGCGGCGGGAGGCCGGATCTGCCCACACTACGTAAGGCAGCGAGGAAGAAGGGGTCGGTGGCCCTCCCGCACAAGCGCTGGGTGAAAGAGAACAGCACAGCCGGCAGTGGATTGCCTCCCTCGCCGAAGGCGACAGAATGAACGCTGCACCTCCTCCCCTTCCCGGTGCGACAGGATCTAGACGCCTCCTTCACCAGCTGTGAGGGGGGAAAGAGAGAAAGAGGCCAACGCAGTCTTGTTTAGGTCTGGTGAAGAGGGTGAGAGACTGTGAATATAGCAAACCCTAGCAAAGGAACACTGAGCCTCCAGCGTGCGTGTGTATATATATATATATATATATATATATATATATATATATATATATATATATATATATATATATATATATATATATATATGTATGTATGTATGTATGTATGTAGTGCGGCGAGAGTGTGGAGAGTGCAAACCCTAGCGAACAAGCGCTGAGGCTCCAGCTTATATAGTACTTGTATAGTACTCGTGTATACTACTAATATATAGTGGAGTGGTTTTCTTTTTCTCTCCATAACAATCATTTTAAATTGTGTAAGTACGAAACGAAACTCTTTATACTAGTGAAGAAAACTACTTACGATCAACTAACGATCCACGCGTGCTGGTCGCACTTCCTGCCCTTCACGTGCGATACACTACCCTCCGTTAAGTGAACAACCACACACGCGCCAAATTATCGGAAAGGTGTGAGAGTGTGTACAAATAAAGAATTTTAATTTTAATTATTGGAAAGGTTTGAGAGTATGTACAGTTTGCCCTCTCTCAATAATTATGGTTTGTTGTGTTCGGCCTAAACTTGGTCAAACTTTACAAAGTTTGACTTCAGTCAAATTTAATATGCAGAGTAAATAAAAACGGAGGGCTACTACGTCCATCCGGGTTTTTAGTCCACACCATTTTTTAATCAAAGTCTGACCACATATTTAGTTAATAGCTGGACAAATAAAATTATAGGGGAGCTGAAGACAAAGTTGTGAGAAGGCTTAGAAATCAATACAAAACTTATGCTCTTAGTACCAACGTCGATCCTTCTTCGAGGAAACATTTGGTTCATAGCCAATTGTGTGATAAAATTGCACCAACGTGAAAGACGACTGTGTCTCCAACGCAACCAAGGTGAACTGATGAAGGATATCATCTTTGTGGGTAACAAGCAAAGAGCACCAATGGAAGACAGCTTGTTTTTCATTGAAAATCTATCAGCTTCACCAGCCGATGCAACCATGAGACGCAACCATGAGCATCGATAGGTCATCGTGGTGATGCATCATCCATTTGGCATCAAGTTTGGGTGAGGTACCAATGAAGTTCGACAAATCCTCACTGTGGTCTGCTTCTTCTCGATAATCAAGCTCGAGGAAGGAAGAACCACGTGGCAGAGGCAAGTGAGGCGGAACAACAATGGCCATCAAATTTTGTGCAGTTCCACTAAAATTAAGGAAGACATGCCCGGGTATGGAGATACGCATCGCTGTTTGCAAAAATATAAAAAAGGGATATAGTGTTGTTACTTTGTTTTGGCAGTGGTACAAGATTAACAACGACATCTCAATTGTCAATAAGAATTAATGAAAAGTACACCAACAAACAGAAGCATCATGATTATCTTGATGGGAACTAAACCAGGATACCCAAGAAAAAAAGCAGGACAGAAGCATTTATCGACGCCTCTGGATTGACATCAGCATTACTTAAAAGGGATGTCACTTTACCATGGGCATTGCTTCATTTAACCAGTGATAGTATTAGATTAGCAGCACCAATAGGAGCATATGGACAATGACCGCACAACCACCATGTACTTTTTGTCGAAAAAACATGTATACCTCCACCGAGGCATAAACCAGGATAACTTTTCGAGTGGCCTTTCCTCTATAATAGTAAAAAATAGGTGATGTTGGACCAGCCGACGAACCCTAGCTACTATACATAGGGAGCTGGGGAGTAGTGGCCTAGAAGAAAACCCGCATGCAGCGACCTGGGGAGCTGGACCAGTACAATGAAGCATGAAATCCAAAAGAAGTTATACCTCAGGTGGGCGAGATGTCGCTTAGGCGGGCTGGTGGGATCTGCCCACACGACGGCAGCGAACAAGGGCGCGGAGGACCTTCGTCCACGCCAGCGCCGGCTCAGAGAGGACGGTGCGCATCGGCTTCCTCCATCGCCGACGGCGACAACGTCAACGCTGCACCTCCTCACCTCCCGCAGCGGACGGGATTCGGCCGGATCTGTGACCACCTGTGAGGAGAGAGATAGAGTGGACACTGTCATCTTGTTTAGATATGGAGAGGGTGAGAGAGCGAGACGCGAGAAACCCTATCAAACAAGAGGCTATATATGCAATGGAGTAAAAAAATCTCTTCATAGTAGTGGTTTTAAATAGAATACGTGCGTTCCCGGAAAAAAGAAACGAAAACTGGCGGACAATTTTTTTTAACGTACCAAGAAAGAAAACTCGATTAAAAACACGCCCCCGCTTCCAGGTCGCAGTTTGTATCGCTCACGTGTGGTCCCCAACCCTTCCATTATTAAGTGAACAAATTAAAGGGTCAAATTATTACGTACGTAAGCTGCCTCTTCGTGTACAAATGTGCTCCATCGTGTACTCGCGGGTATCTCGGAGGCAAAGTGAGTGCGTGTACATTTCTTCTTGTACGTCGTACTCTATTTATCTCACTTCATATTGTTTCCCACTCCTATGATATTCCTATCCTAGGAACAAAATGAGGCGGTACTAAGTTTGTGTGTGTGTGGGGAGAACGAGATATCGATCGTGTGTATGAGTAGTCGCGGGAGTCGTCGCGCACACACACATAGACATAGACATGCATATCCGCGTTTACGTAAAATTCCATCTCCATCTCCATCTCCAATCATATTTGTCCAACTGGCACATTATTTATGTTATTAATTATATACGCAGCAATATTTACATACAGCATCTCTTGTTTGAGGGCGTCCGGACCGCTGCCACACCTACTCCTGACCAACCCGAACCCTCTTCATCACCCGCGCGTGCTTCCCGTCCAAAACGGTCAGTGCCGCATTCATGCCCGGCCAGAGCGGACGCGGCCTCTCACTGGTGCCGGCATTGAAGCGGCGCACCGGCCGAGAGAGCGCCGCCCGCACCGCTTCCCGGTGCACGCAACTGCTCCGCGTTCAAAGGTTGGAATAGCCGGCCACAACATGCATGTAAAAAGTTCTTAGGAGTCCGTGCTACAGCTAGCTGTCCTCCCCCTCCTCGTCAATCTCTTCCAGTAGTGCTAGTACTCCATGGCGCGATCCATTGACAAGCAGGCGGGAAAGTTATGGTATACTCGGTTTGCGGTGAGTGGCATGCTGAGCGACCGTGTGGGGTGGAGCCGTGGAGGAGGGTGAGACACGAACGTGACAGACGTGATTTAAACGTTGGTTTTGCTCGATGGCGCGATCCAACGAAACGAAACATTGGTTTCTCTCCGTTTCCATTTTTTCTCCGGAAAAAACGGAAACTTTCCACTCCATTTTCATTCCTACTCCAAGGTTGCCCCGTTACAACATTCCATCAAATACAAAAGAAAACTAACACGCATGCTGATGCATCTCAATGATTCACATATCATAGCCAATATTTACTTCACAACTAAAGACAAAAATTGTGAGAGTGTGTACAAAAAAACTACTAATGGGGTCACTACGACGTAAACCCTAAACCCTAAACAGGATTTAATTTCCTGGCTAGGTAGAACCTGTCGAAGGAAAGACGGCTGGCACCCTCGGATCATACGATGCTTTTGTGCAGTTCCACTAAAATCAAGCTGAGCATCCCTGTTGGCAAAGATATTGAAGAAGTGTGATTAGAATAATAGTACTAGCACTAGTTCATCAGACATAAACTCATCACAAATAGAAGCCGGTAGAAGTAGAGAAAGATCCACATGGAGATGGAGCTACGTGGGGAGCTGCGGCAGTGGAACAAGCCGGCTCCAAAAGGAAGTTGTACCTGGGACGTCGGGCTGTAGCTAGAAGGGCGGTTGGGAGGCAGCATCAGCCCATACCGCGGGGACCCCCGATCGGGACGCACCGGCAGTGGGTTTTCTCCCTCGCCGCTGTCGACCACGTCTACGCAGAACATCATCCCCTTCCCCCAGCGGCGGGATCATGCCGGATCTATGACCAGCGGTGTGGCCACCGTCGTTCTATGCTTGTGAAGAGAGCAACCCAAGCAAGCAGGCTTGTAGCTTAGGCTCCTGCTAGTGTATATATAGTGGAGCGGTTTTCTTTTTCTCTCCATATCAACCATTTTATATTGCGTATGTGTCATTGAAGAGTGAAATGATGGTTGCTTCTTCCGACTAACTTACTATGTGATTTGACTGCTCCTGAGTGGCCCCTACACGTACTCCTCCTACGTGTATGACCGTTCCTGGGTCTCACTTGTACTTATCTCTATTTTCTTGCATGACACGTAGACAGGATGCGCATAGAGGAATTTTGTTACTGCACGTTGTTAAGTAGTACTACTAGTACCTACTCCCTCCTTTCGGTTCACTGCTAGTACTCCCTCCATCCTGGCTTATTGGTCCCCTTTGTACTCAATTCATGGGCTCATTTTTCTCAAGAAATTGTCTTTACCAACGTATTAATATCAGGCATGCGTGAACAACGAATGATTAAACCTTGCATGCAACATTTTGACAAAGCATTGACTTATGAACATGTGAATGTGAGGGACTACAACCTCGTGCATGCATGCAACAGTCACACGTACACATGGACGCAAAAACGCGCGTGATGCCCTAATGCTTGCATGTCCGAGCACACGACGGAACACACACGGTCATGCTCAAGTGCTCAACCTACACGTGCATGCACACACATACTCAGCCAGGGTGAGCTAGTGACCGTATAAACACCGGAAAATGTATATATTGAGTGCAATGAGCGTATTATGAAGTCCACTGGCATGCACAAATATACAGTGACAGACAGTGTATTTATCTCGTTTCAAATTAAGCCATATTAACCGAAAAGGAGGCAATATGGACTAGCATTACTTTGTTGTGTCCCGTCAACTTGCCGAACGAGGAGAAGCTTGCAGGATGGGAGAAGCTTGCGCGCGGTGGCTCGCAGGACAAGGAGAAACTTTTGACTAATGCAAGCTCTCCCTCGCTCAGGCGGTGGACGTGCAACAGTTAATTAGGTGTCAGATTGCCAGAAGCATACACTGTACTAGTACCATTATTGTTCGACTTCCTGAAGAGGCGAACAGCCAAGCGCAAAGTTTACTACTAGTACTACTATATAGGTATGTACTACTAGGAACCGTATGGTGGAGCATCTGCAGTCTAATTTTATTTTAATCAATGACAAAGCAATCTTCAACACATTTGATTCTCTTCGAGGGTTCTCGCATGTGATAATGGAAGTTGATTGCATGGAACACTCGCCACAATTCTCGCTTAATTCTGGCTCCTATCCTGTTAGAAATAGGAGCGCTCGGTAATATTTTCTCTTTTTTTGTTATTCAGCATGTAAACAGGTCAGCAAACCTTGCGGCGCATCTTTGTGCAAACCGTGCTTGCTACACTTTGAATGTGACCGAGAGCTGGCTTGATGAAACACCTCGCTTCCTTCTTCTTTTTTGCGGGGTACCTCGCTTCCTAGCGACCAGTCTCTTGGCTGATCATCCTAAGAATGCTTATATATGAATAAAGCTCTCTCATTTACCCGCAAAAAAGATTAAGCCATATTAACCGGAAAGGAGGGAGTATGGACTAGCACTACTTTTTGGTGTGTCCCGTCAACTCGCAGAACGAGGAGAAGCTGGCAGGACAAGGTGAAGCTCGCTTACGCCCTCTCCGTCTACCTCAAGCCTGGTGGCTCGCAGGACGACGAGAAGCTTTTGACTAATGCAACCTACCCTCGCCCAGGCGATGGACGTGCAGCAGTTCATTCGGTGTTAGAATGCCAGAGGCATACATTGTAGTACCATCATTGTTCGACTTCACGAAGAGGCGAAGAGCCAAGCGCAAGGTTTAGTAGTACGAGTAGTACTACTACTAGTATACATGTACTAGGAACCGCATGGTGGAGCGTCTGTACTCTTATTTTATTTTAATCTCTGATAAAGTACACATTTATTCGGGAGAAGTGCGGAAAACGGCAGCCCAATAGTACTATTAAAAAACATCGAACATGTAATGATGATATCGATCAACCATGCTCGAATATATCTTGGCCTCCATGCGAGCCCATTTGTGTGTTCTCGCTCCTCGTCTCTCTCAAGGAACGGCGGGTTGGTCATTTTGCCATCAATTGAGATCGGTTTGCTCACACTCCAGTCCCACATGTCAGTGATATGCCAAGAGGAAGTGTGTTGACTGACTGGCCATACGCGTACTTGGTTTTGCACCTTCATACTACTCCTCCCTCCGTCACAGTTTACAGGGCGCGCTTCATTCTCATGCATTTCTCTCCATTCATTTCCACCACCAGAGCGATTTTAGACGCGTTTGGTTTAATGCTCAATTAATTAGGGCGTGGTAACTGCAATCAAGTCCACAATTTTCTCTCGATGTACTACCTCCGTCCTGGTTTATTGGTCCCCATTGTATTTTGTGCCAAATTTTGACCATAAATTTAACTAACAAAATGTTCATGCATGTCACAAAAAACTATATCTTTGGAAACTATGTTCAAATACGAATCCAACAATATAATTTTTTTGACATGCATTAACATTTTGTTAGTTAAATATTTGATCAAAATTTGGCACAAATTACAAAGGGGACCAATAAACCAGGACGGAGGTAATAGGTGTGTACGCGGAGAGGAGTAAGTGCATGCATGTGTGTACCCGGGGTGGAAGCACTGCATGCATGTGTGTACACATTATTTCCTCTAGTAATAGACGCCGTGCTATAACTATCAATGCTATTTTTCAGGCCGATCGCTAGTCGTCTTGGTCCCAAAGATTGTTGAAGCGCGCTCTATAAACAGTGACAGAGGGAGTAGTATGAGCGGATTCAAAGAAGAGCGTATTGATGGTTGCTTCTTCCGAGCAACTTACAGTGGGAAAGGTGGGGCTTATGATTTGACTGCTCATTACTCACTATTAGTGCGGCGCAACGACCGGGCTGAGTCTCCCATGCGGTTGTGCACTACTCCCTCCGTTCTTAAATATTTGTCTTTCTAGAGATTTCAACGAGTGACTACATACGAAGCAAAATGAGTGAATCTACACTTTAAAATATGTCCATTTGAAATTTCTAAAAAGACAAATATTTAGGAACGGAGGGAGTATAATTTTGTGCATGGCACATGGACACGGATGCTGAAGAGGCTTTTGGCAATGCTATCAAGCTTCTAGCATTTGTTTACATAATTGACGTACTATACAAATAATTTTCCAGTGACATGAAATTGTACAATGCTCTGAGCTTTCAATTTTTGTTTCATGTGTCTTGCCATCCATGCTCTTTCAAAAAAAATAAAAAACTAACTTCCTTGCTAATGCATCTCAATGATTAGCAGATCAGAGCTAATATTTACATCACAACTGAAGACAAAGTTGTGAGAAGGTGTTAAATTAAAATTGATCCATGCTTTCATTGGCAACAACTTCCCCCCAGCTCTGTCTAAATCAACAAGGCATGTTGGGAAAAAAAAAGTAGCTGTCAGGAGCATGCAACATTCCGATCATTTTGTGCAGTTCCACTAAAATAGAGTTGAGCGTCCCTGTTCCAAAGATATTAAGTGTGATTACAATAATAGAGGATTGTTGATGAAACAATAAACACACAAATAGAAGCCGGTCACCTTTGCAGTCTCTCTTAAGACTAACTAGTTGGAGAAGATTAAGCAAATAGTTGGAGAAGATTAGGCTCGGAGTTGGATGAGGAGGATAGAGCAAAACCAATCTCCCTTTGTGCAGTCGCACTGAAATGTAGAGATGTTGCCCGTGTGCCATTTTAGTACAACTGCACAAAACACTCTTAAGAAAAAAGTGATTTGTGTAGTTCACTAAAAGGTCGCAATAGCAACGAGGTGAAATGGATAGCCCTGTTTGCAAAAAAGAGGTAGAAAGGAAACAATTACTGGCCAATAACAGTTGATGACACATACGACGACAAAAAAGAAGCATATTCCTTGTCCTAAGGGAAGATAACAACATGGTTGTGTTTATCTAAAATGGTGTGAGGACGAGATTGCAATATGGAAAGTACGCCGGACGAGCTACGTTTTGGGCAAAGAACTATGGAAGATCCACATGCAAGATTTTCCACATGAAGCGATGTGGGAAGATGGGCAGTGGAGCAAGGCCGGAGGGGATACCTGGGGGTTGTCGGGATGTAACTAGGAGAGCGGCGGCGGGCAGGATCTACCCATACTGCGGCAGCAAGCAAGTGGCATAGGCCCTACCGCACCGGAGCTTGGTCAGAGAGAATGGCGGGTACCACAGATCGGGACGTGCTGCCTCGGCGCCGTCGAACTGAGAAACGATGCACATCCTCCCTTTCCGCCGGCGGACGGGACGCGGCCGGATCAGTGACCAATGGTGAGAGAGAGAGAGGCCACCGCCGCCTTGTGTGAGATACTCTGAAGAGAGACAAACCCCGGCAGGCAGGCTCCATTATATATAGTGGAGCGGACTACCTTTTTCTCCATAAAAATCATTTTATATTCTGTGTACGTGCCATTGAGCAATATAACTTTATTTAAAAATAACGCGCCAAAGCATCAAGTTGAACTTTGTTTCGTGCACGCGTGGTACACGATCTCTGTAGGTAAACAACTGCTACACGCACTCAAATTAGCACGTGGGCTGTCATTTCGTACAGAAATGAGCTCCACCGTGTACCCGCGCGGGTGTGGCTGGGCACGAAGCGTGAGTACGTGCACCTATTCTCTTCATGTACGTACACCACCTACGTGGGGTTGTGTGAGAGAGATACAAACATAGAGAGATATTGTGTGTGGGTTCGTGAGTGTTTTTTTTGGGGGGGGGCGTGAGAGATAGACAGGGAATATGTGTCGATGATATTTCAATCAAAAAATGTAACATATGCAATGTGTGTGAAACAGAGGCCTGGATATATCATATATATAGAGGGGCCGATCCACGAGAAGAGAGTGGAGGTATCATCGGCGTGAGTTATCCATAGAATTGAAGAGAGGGATGATGTGTGTGTGTGCGCGCGATCGATAAAGAGTGCCATCGAATTTGTGTGTGCCCACGTCAAAGATATAGGGTGGCTGGCCTACTGGAATGTGAGAGGGGACAGGTGCAGTTTGTCTCTGTGGCATGGATACCTACCTACAGCGCTTGACTATCGGTGTGTGTGGGGGGGTGGGGGGGAGAGACCTAACTATAGAGGTACAATGGCTGGTATATGTGTGGAGGAGGAGAGAGACCTACTTTATGTATTGAGGGAGATCAATCGGCATCCATGCATATGTGTAGGAGAGGAATAAGGTTGGGAGAGAGACAGAGCTAGAGTGTCGGAGGGGTTGGTGGTGGAGTTGCTTCTCACAAATGGTGGGTGAGGCTTGCTAGACAAACGGAGGGCACGCCTGCAATATCAATAAGAGAGGGGATGCCTGTCTGTCTGTGCACGTGCGTGTGAGAGACGGGTCAGGAGGCATGCATGAATGATGAGGGGGGACGATATGGCTGTGGTAAGCAGACGTAACTACATAGGAAGATCAATCGTCCTTTGTCGAAGAAAGGAGAGACATAACTTGTGAGGTATGTCGATCGATGCGTGGGGAAAAATAGTTAAAGTCGACCTAGGTATATGTAGGGAGATCGATCGGTATACATGCATGTATGTGTTAGAAGCAAATAAGGCCCGGAGAGAAGGATAGAGAGAGAGAGGGATGCATCTAGGAGGTGGTGCGAGACGCATACTATATCGAGGGGGAAGGAGTGTGCGAGTACGAGATCGATGAAAAGAGGGGCGGGAGTGAAGCATGGACGGTGGGAAGAGAAGAGGGAAAGCTTGTGTTTGTGGTAGGCACACCTGGCTAGGGAGGCATATCGATCGGTGTGTGCCGTAAAGGAGCTGGGGGGCCTACACACACCATGGGTGAACGACCTAAAGTGAAAAGACGAATTTGCGCGATGGAGCTAAAGAATGCTGAGGGAGGGTGAGAGGGAGACGGGCGTGTGCATGCACGAGAGAAAGTTAGCGCTAGCTACAAAGATAAGAGGATTATGTGGGTGTGAAAGACGAATAGAGATCATAATTCATTATAAAAAGTGAATTCGGATATTTGAAGAATTTATCATAGTGTTTTAAACCGACGCATGCGTGAATATATATAATGGTGCGCATGGTGTGGTTATGAACATGTTATACTACATATAATATATTTTATATATAAAAAAACAGAGTCCCGCGGCTAGGCCGGCCCACTGGGGCGAGCGAACAGGATGTTTTCTTTAGTGCGCGACAAAAAAAATAGAAAACCGCAGTGCGCTAGGAAGGAGCTGAATCGCAAGCTCATAATACAGAGTGCACACTATTAGCCGCTAGAACTGAAAGCTGTTGTTGATTATGTAAAGAACACACTGCAGCACCGAGATTTGAAAAGACATTTATGAAAAATGTGAACGTATTTTTTTGTCGAAGAAAGTGAATTATCTTTTGAAATGCGATCATTTTCAAATTTTGAACACATTTTTAAAAATTCGGACATTTTTTAATCTGTGAATAATTTTTCGAAACAGGAAAGTTTTTTGAAATTTTGAAGAAATTTGAAAACACTAAGATTTTAAAAGTTGTAAAAAAATGAAACCTTGATTTTTTTTTTGTAAAAACGCCAACATTCTTTGGAATCTCGAACATTTTTCAATCTGTGAACATTTTTTGGGAATGGGAACATTTCTTGAAATTTTGAAAAAGTTTGAAAACACGAACATTTTTTGAAAAACTGAACAAAACTTGAAAGTGAACATTTCTTTTGGGTCTGTGAACAATTAGCTGTCTCATCAATTGGTCATCGTATTGCACCACATACTTCTTTTGGGCCAATTAGATGGGCCGTAGCAAGGTTTTCGTCAGGGAGCGCAGGTTCAGGCCCAGCTTGTTGGGCGCATTAGCTGACACGGATCTCCCTCAAAAAAAAGAAAAGCTAACACGTAGGTTGCGGAACGGATCAAGTAGATTCTAACCCCCAAGTTTGAACAAGCATGCGTTAGTCCTGTTGGTAGGACACTGGACTCCACATCAATCTTCGATGTCGCACGTTCAAATTCTGTTTCTTGCAATATTTTTTGAGCGCTGCTATACGTACGATCAAAATTCGTAGGATTTTCGTACGAACAGACTGTTCTGATGTAGTGGGCCCAAACCTCGGGAAATGGGCCTGTCTCTTGTCGTACAGAATCGTATGGGAAAACATCGTACGCAAGGCAGTTTCCATATTTTTTTGGGGTTGAGTTATACTCATATTGTTCGCTGGTGTGGCTGGCCCAGCATGAAGGCCCAACGGTGCGCCAAAAATCTGCAGTTTTGTTTTGAGTCGCTTCGTAGATTTTTTTTACCACCTTTGACACATATGATTTGGGGCATGCTATGCTTCGGCCGGGTGATCTTTAGAAACATCCGCTGCCTCGGTAGCCGTAGGATCACGAGCTCGACAACCGTCTGATCTTCTTCCCGTGAGCGCGCATCAACCATTGCAACAAGGCTTGTGCTCCACTCGGCGTTTTGCAACACGAGCCTTGTTGCGCTTCTGTTGAACCGTTTTTTCTTTCAAATATGGCCTATGTTTTAGAAACAAGACCTTTGCTATACAAAATAAACTTGGTTGTTGCCCCTTTGCAACAAACGTAGTGTTGCGCTCGTTTCCTCTGCAACAAAAGGCTTGTTGCCGAAACAATAAAAGAACTACAATAAGTGGTTGTTCGCATGTTGTTGCAGAAACTTGTCTCGCGGCAGCGGTGCTGCTGGCGATGACGGCCCAAGAAGGTTCCGATGGTGGTCATGGCTTCAAGAGCTCGGTCCGGTTGGGAAAGAAAGAGGGGTGTGGGAGCAGAAAAAATGAGAGGAAGGAAGGGCGACGGTGGAGGCCTGCCTTGAGGGCGAACTGCGGTTGAGGGTGCGGACCAGTCGCAAGCACGAGCGCCATGCGCGTGGCGAGCGTCTCCCCTGGTGGAGCTGAGAGACGAACGAAAGAAATGGGAAGGAGATGTGATGCCGCTCGAAGTTTCTAGAAAAGGGCGTGTGTTCTGCAGGACCATGGGACATGTGTTGATCGGCGGAGGAGGTCGACGTAAAAATAGGATTCGTCGGTTGAACACAATCATTTCTCATATGATTTTAGCAGCTTCCCGCGGTGGACGAAAATAATCCTATACAGTGAACAAACCAAAAATTTGGAGAAACACACCTTACTTTATTTTATTATATATTAAAAATTAATAACTTAATGTTAAAAATTAAAGTATAGAAGTGTCATTGTGACCGGATGATTGGCGCTCGCACATGCGACGAGCTTATGATGCAATAGGTTCGAACAGGGGCTTCCCTTTTTTGCACACCCTTTTCCCATTTTGATTTCTATTTTAAAATTTTAATTCCTACGGTCCGTTTTATATAAATCTAATTGTCCTCATTAAAAGTCAAACATCAGCTGGTCTAGTGGTCATTTATGTGTCCGAATCGGAGAAGGTTGTGTGTTCGATTGCTTAGGATTTTCTGCGTAGATAAATAAAAACGCACCTGCAAAAAAATGCAACAATGCTTTCTGAAGGAAAAAACAGTGCACGTGGGCTACCAACCGCCTCAACCACTGAGGGTGGGCCCTCGCCATGTTGGCATGCCACGCGTGCATGGGGTACATCCGAATACGGTAGAAAGCACCGTATATGAATGAGAGGACAAGTTAGACGATCAGAAAACATGTATTTTGCAATTTTATGCACCAAACTGGCCGTACAAGTTCTAAGACTCCGGGAGTATTTTTCTCTTTTCTTTAGTCTAAAATAAGAATAGAGTCGCACATTAAAACGTCTCACAAATTGTCTCTAAGAATAGAGTCGCACATTAAAACGTCTCACAAATCGTCTCTAAGAATAGAGTCGCACATAAAAACGTCTCACAAATCGTCTCTAAGTTAATTAAAATTAAATACTTATTTTATTGAAGGCTAATTACAATCAAAAGTTTGTGGCGCTCTGAAAACGTCTTAAGAAGCGTCTTTAGGTCGCTAGTGTTCATGAGTGTAGAGACGAATAAAAAGCGACCCAGAAAAAGCGACCATACGTGATGTTTTTGTTGTAGTGTGGTGATGATGGTGTGCTTGCCATGCTGCAATATAGGCCGTCCGATTTATATCTGACGGATAGGAAGGAAACTATGGCAATTTTGAAAAAAGATACCCACACCCCTCTCCACATTTGCAAATAAGGCCTTCCCTCGTTCATCCTTTTCTCCCACAAGATAAACTACTCATACAAATGCATCTTGATGTTCCGTGCAACGTATGGGCATCTTGCTAGTACTACATATAATATATAGAACATTGATTATAATTTGGGATAATGTGTGGCTTTTGCAGCTCAGGGCTAAATACTTGTCATAATGTAGGGGGCGGGGCACTATACTTTGTGTGATAAACACGGTGTACGTATGGAACATGGTTTAGATTATGAATATATAGTTAGTACATCAAATGTACTATTATTTGGAATCAACATCAAGTGTATTCAAAAATTTGAATTCGAGTTCATATAGTACACATAGTTCATATCTATCTCTATAGTAATCATGTGGTGTGTTGTTAAGGTAAGACACGAATGATGGTTTAAGTTGGCAACAATCATGATTGTAGATTCCTATTCAAATAGAGAAACGAATTCAAATTTAGTTCGAATTGCAGCGGTAGTATAGACATTTGGAATGCACTAAAATGTTGGTATGAGTAGGTTACATGCATTATACAGCCAGCGAAAAAAATTAATTGAACATAACATGGATTCATAGCTTTGAATAGCATTTGTACAGTAAAACGGGACAAGGCTCTCCCTTTGTGTGGTGTGAATAGTTTTTTTTCGTTGAGGGAAGTGCGAATTGATTTGGTACATACAATATTACACGTTAGGCTTGTCCCTAAAATTCAACCCGCGCCTTGTTATATCCCGAAAATTCAGATATTGTGCTCCCAAAACTCGCGCCTTCACAACCCGCGCCTTGCTATCCCGAAATTACAACGCGCACGAAAACTCCCTCCAGCTGCCAAATCCCGACACGCGAAATCCCCCTTCTAACCCTGAGCCGAAAGGGCCGCTAGTTCAAATCGGTGGGGGTACTTTTGTAACACACCCTACATTTTAGACAAGCGCGTCCCTAAGTCATGGTTCCCCCCTCCCATCGCCTCCTTTTCGCCATTCGAAATCCCAGGCCGCCATAACCTCTCTGCTCCAGCCGCGAAATCCCACCCTCCTCCGTCCGCCACCTCACCGCTGCCCAGCCGGAGCCTCTTCCCCGACGATGTCATCCACCCCAACAACTCGATGTCCCTCATCCACCTCCCCGGATGAGGATCCGTCGTCCATCTCGTCATCCCGCCGGTTCAGCCGCCCCGTCCTCCACCTCCGAGGAGCTGCTCCGACGATCGCCTCATCTATCGCGGCTGATCCATCCCCATAGCGCCGCCTTAACCTACTCCACCGAAACCGCAGCATCCTCACCGACTCCTCGGACGAAGCCGAGGCCTACTCGGCGCCACCAAAGAGGTTGTACACTCATCGCATCGCATCTTCTCCTTAAGTCGACCTCTCGGCACCGACGGTGCTCCATCCCGCACCCCCATGGCACGGCTACCTCGAAGCCGGCGCCGCGGGCGACATCTCCACGGCGGCTCTCCCCCAGTGCGAGGCCCCTTCGGCGGCGGCATCCATACCAGCCGGATCTGCTACTGCTGCTCCGGCTCTCGCTCGCGCTGCTGCTGCTGCTGCTGCTGCTCCGGCTCTCGCTCGCTCGCGGTGCTGCTGCTGCTCCGGCTCTCGCTCGCTCGCGCTGCTGCTCTGCTCTCCCCCTCGCTCGTGCTGCTGCTCTGCTCTCCCTCTCGCTCGTGCTGCTGCTCTGCTCTTGCTCTCACTCGCGCTACTGATGCTGGTACATGGGCTGCTGCAGCTACACGAGTTGCTGTTCCTCCCGGCGCTGCTGCTCCGGCTGCTATCTGCTACTGTGTTCCCCATCGATCGCCTGCTGATTTAGATCACTGTTTCTCTACTACTAGTGCTCGAGCGGCCTAAACTACATGTGAAGTGCCTCTCTGCTACCAGTGCGTTCAGTTTCGACAGTAACATTCAGATTCCACAGTAAATTTCAGTTTCGACAGTTAAGTTCAGAGTCAACAGTTTTTACCTCATCTGTTGTAGTCAGGTATTTTTTGGTGATGTAAATTTTACATCTATCACTTTTTGGTAATGTATTTTACATCATCTATTGGAGATGCTATTAGAATCCCGCTTGAGATTAACGATGTCTGTCTTGTACTGCTTCAGCCTCGATGTCTTACGGCTCGCCAGAGCTGCTCCAATGATGAAACCATCCATCACAATAGAGCAGTGCCCTGGACGCTGTCTACAGATTCCTCAGATCTTCCTCCACACCTCCGACAGCCACCTCTGCCTCAACTTCTTCAGCGACCAACCCAATGATGCTGAGCTCGACACGGCTACGGCAAAGAGGTTGTACACTTGTCGCATCACTTATTACTCTACATTCATGTCGATCCATTAGGGCTATTTTGGTTCAAAGGAAAAACTTAAGGAAAAACATAGCAATAGGAAATTTTCCTGTGGCACTCTACTATTCAATTATTCATGCATTTTGTTGAAAGGAATGGAGCAAAACATCCACCTGGACCTATTTTTCAAAATCCTATGCATGAAAACAAGACCAAGTGCATTAGTGGCAGAATAACATTCTAACTATACACGCTTTCATATGGTTTCACTTTAATTTGGCCATGTTTCTTTCCATTCCTCTGCTCTTCCAATTCCTGTGAACCAAACACCCAAGTTGACAGAAATCCTGTGTTTACAAATGCTCTGTTTCCAACATGCATTCCTATCCTATTCCGGTGTTTTTCCTATCCCTGCGTTTTTCGAATCCTGCAAGCCAAAGGAGCCCTTACAGAATTACTTCAGTTATAGGTAGGTGTCGAAGAAAACTTTGTGTGGTTTGTCCTGCTCCTGCCACGATGTCGTCCACCTCACCTGAGCTACTCCATCGACAGAAGCATCCACCAAACCAGACATCACGACTCCTGACCGTCTTTCGCCGCCTCAGATCTCCTTCCCTGCCGCCGGCACCCACCGCAACGGCATCACCATCATCGACTCAGCAGATGAACCTGAGGAGTACACGGGTCCACAAGAGAGGTCGCACTCTTTTGTTTCTGCTTATGTTATGCATTGATTAATATTACCTGCTACTTTATCATCGTGTTCACCTCTTAGACTCCAAGTCAGGTCCAAATTAATGTTCAAACTTGAGTTTTAAAATTAGTTGTGGGGCACATATCGAGGCAAAAATGAATAGTATCTCTGTCTATTATCTGGTTCACCTAGGGTATGCCTATGTTGTTCATCTTGGGTGGGAAACAAATAGTAATGCAATCATCATTTGTCTTTTTATTAAATTAAAGCTATCATCAGCCTGCTATCATTATTTTTGGATCCATCCACTGGTTGTTACCGTCACTCTAGATTTCTGCATGCTCTCCTTACATAATCTCACTATATTTTTTTGTATGCATGTCAGATATTGTACACAGTCATGCTGAACATGTAGAGAAAAAGAGAAGAGTTTTGCGCGGCAATACAATGTCATGCAGACATCGCTCCATGGTGGGTTTAATAGCAAACCCTCCCCCCCTCTCCAGATTGTAATCCAGAGGAAGATATCTGTTCTGAGGTGGATTCAGACGTAGCTGACCACTCCTATTTACCCCTCAAGGTGTTTGCTCTAACTTGGCATGATGATGTTAGTCATATCATGCATATGTTGCCTTGCAGTGCCTACTTTCGACATCATATATGTCATCTGCTTAGTTTAGACATGTTCTGTAATGCCACCTGTTTAGTTTCTATATGATATATGGGAATTATGCAGTCTCATCTTGTCGCGGGAAACCACGGCCACCTATGGGACCAACGGTCCCTTGCTGGTTCGGCGGGGGGATGGCACGTTGCACAATGAGCAGAGGAGCGTGGAGCAGCACGGCAGAGATCACACGGGCAGTCTTTACCCAGGTTCGGGCCGCCGTGAGGCGTAAAACACTACTCCTGCTTTGGTGGATTGATGGTGGATTGTGGTGGAAAAATGCAGCGTTCTTTCCCGGCAGGGTTGCCTTGGGGCAAGAACGGCTATGCGCGTACGGGTGTACAAGAGTCCGAACCAACCCCCCCCCCCCCTTCTATGGTTGCCCTGGGCCTCCTTTTATAGATAAAGGGGTCACCACAGTGGCAAATCAGTCATTATGCACTGGTTAGATAGCAAACAGTGCTATCACACCTAACTCTGCAGGCTGACAGAGCGCATTAAATGCGCTGCTCAATGTCACATCGTTGCTTTGCCCGGCAAGCCCTGCCGGGCTGCTTCGCCAGCTTTGCGCCTGCTCGCTTGACACATCGTAGGACGGGTGTCGCTTGTAGGTATTTTCTATAGGAAATGGCTGCCATGTGGCATATAGCAGCCACTTAGTCACTTTGCGACCTGACACCGCACTGATCGATGACTTGCGTCGTGATGAGGTGGTGCGGTGGAGTGGTTCTGCCTCCGTAAGCCCCGGCAGGCCTACCGGGGCGAACCGAAGGCTTGCTTCCAGGGGTGGCCCCATTCTTGCCAGGCTCGCCTACCCGGCAAGGGAGGTATCTTCCTTAGCAGTATCTTGCTTCTCTGGCTAGTCTTGGTCTTCTTGTGCTGCATGTTGGTCCTTGGAGTTGTAATCTTGTTCTCGTGCCTGTGCACAGTCTGGGCAATGGACCCAGGGTTTGTTGCACCGATAGAAGCCCCCGGGCCTGCCCCGAACGCGCTGCCGGGCATCATCGGGGTAGGCCCTAATAAGTGCACAGGCAGGGGCGTGGAAGAGGCTGGCCCCTTGAGATCTTCTTTGCTTCATCATTAATCTCGAACCGGGGCCAGTTTCCGTTTTTCCCGCGCATCGTGTAAAGCCAATCGTGGTGGGGCCACTTTTGTAATGGCCCGTGAATGACTTTAACGCACGGGGTAGGAACTACCAATTTACTCTTCCCACCACGCCCTTATCCTCCTCCATGTATGCTGCATGCATTGAGTGGGGTAGGTGAAGGGGGCGCATGGTGCGGGAGAGCATCAAGGCAAGGGCCCGGTCTTCTTGAATTGGTGTTGGAGGGCGATGGTTACCCGTCGAAGAATCAGCTCTCTCCCCCGGCCCGCTTATAAAAGGAGGGGTGGGGGAAGAGCTGAGGCATCCATCTTCGCATCTCTTCCCCTCCATCCTCTGCTTCCTGCTGGCTATGTTGAGGAGGAGAACCCGGGGCCAGGCCCCGGGCCCTAGCTTAGAGCATCATATGGGCTTCGGGAGGGCGCTCGGGCGGCACGACGATAGCACCGGAGGTGGCGACTCTGGTGCGCTCGTCGCCGGGTCGGCCGTAGCTCCAAATCTAGTGAGAGGCGACACAAACGACATCATGCTGTGGCCCATAATGGACACGGGGCGTGGTAGTCGTTCGTGGGCCATTCCTCCTTTTCTCGCAGCGCCGGGGAGGGGTCGCAGAATGGGTTCGCCATTAGCAAAGGCGAACCTGACCTCCCTAGGTGCCGTTCGCTCGTCGTGCAGGAGGGCTCTTTGCTTCCACACACATCTCCCGGACGTGCACAGTTTCTGATGTCAGGGCCGTTGGGGACGACCATGCTCTCTGTGGGGCTACCTAGGGAGCACGGCGTCCGGCGCGGTCGTCGTGGCGCAGTCTTCGGGCGGCGGAGGTACGGAAGGTGGCGACAACCCATGACGCGTCAAGAACGGGGGCGACCGTTCCAACGAGTCGTGTTTGCCGGTGACTCCACCCTTCCTACCTGATCCTCCGGCAGCGTCACCATCCGCCCCTGCCCTATGGTTTTTTCCTCCTTGCCGGGAAGCGGCGCCATCCTGATCCTGGGGAGGCGCCGAATCCCAGCCAAACTCGCCCCCTTCCTCCTTGGTCCCTCCCTGTAATACCCTGAGGTAAATGGACAAGGGCAAAGGCATCACGGGGCACTTATCTTTTTTTAATCTTAAATCTGTAGGCACTTGCCAAATTTTAGTTCAAATAATGTAATCTCTTGTATCCATGTTTGTGTTCTGTAAGGTTTGTACTTGTTTGAGGCATATCAATGAAAAAGATAAACCTTGTCGGGGACTCGTGCATGTGTATGGCTATGCAGAGGTGGAATGCCTCTATATTTTAAAATAAACGAGTTTCCCCGGTAGGCTATCCTGCCGGTACCCTCTATTTGGCTGTCGGGGAGCTAAGCTTGCCGGGCACAAATTGTAATGAGGGACAAGCCCCCCGCCAATCTTTCTTCATCAGAGGCTACTGGGACCATCCTGATCGAAGCAACGTTCGAGTCGAAGGATGGGAGCACCTAAGTTTCAAAAGGTGGCGAGGTTTTCTCATGCACAAGTTTTTACCTACAGAACACGTATGGATAAGAGATAAAACTTATCTGTTTGGCTTGCCGGAGATCGCAGTGTAGGCTCATCTTTCCATCTTTCTTCAAAGGCCAAGTCTTCGACATGAACTTGTAGTTTTATGTAGATGGAAATGATGCCATATGCAATCTTATCTATATGCAGATGTGATGCTCATGATATGCTTATGCATGCATGCAACTTGTCGGGGCCCCCAGCACTTCGTTTATTTTTCTGTTGCTCAGGGTCTGCGCCTGGCTTTGTACAAGGGGTTACATGCAACTGATGCAAGGCCTGTACAAAAGGGTGGCTGCCGGGTAGGGCTCGATAGCCGCACCTTACGGGTAGAACTTGCGGAGATGCTCAATATTCCATGAGTTTTGCAATTGAATGCCATCTCCGGTCTCCAGACGGACTGCGCCAAGTCTAGTGACTCATACTACCCGGTAAGGGCCTTCCCACTTCGGCGTCAACTTGTTTGTACCCTTGGCGGACTGAACGCACCTAAGGACAAGGTCGCCTTCCTCAAAACACCAGGCATGAACCCTGCGGCTGTGATAGCGACGTAGGGCTTGCTGATAGCGTGCAGCACGCGTAGCAGCCCAGAGACGGTTCTCCTCGAGAAGCACAGCGTCGTCACGCCAGTGCTGATCCTGCACTACTTCATCGTAGGCAAGCACTCGAGGAGACCCGTAAATGAGTTTCGTGGGGATAACTGCTTCTGTCCCATAGACTAGGGAGAAGGGAGTCTGCCCGGTAGCTCAATTTGGTGTCATTCTGAGGGACCAGAGAACTACCAGCAGCTCGTCGATCCACCGCCTGCCGCACTTCTGTAGCTTATCAAATGTTCTTGTCTTGAGTCCGCGTAGCACTTCAGCGTTCACCCTCTCGGCTTGTCCATTGCTTCTGTGATGTGCAACAGAGGCAAATGAGATCCTGCTTCCGAGGGCATGAACATATTGCATGAAGGCGCGGCTCGTGAATTGGGTGCCGTTGTCGGTGATGATCCGGGCAGGGACCCCGAAGCGACACACCAATTCTTTCAAGAACTTGATAGCTGACTGAGCAGTCACCTTTCTCACGGCAGCTACTTCTGGCCACTTTGTAAACTGGTCAATAGCAACGAACAAGAATTCAAAGCCCCCGACAGCTCGGGGGAAAGGGCTGAGGATATCGAGCCCCCAGACCGAAAACGGCCATGACAAAGGGATTGTCTGAAGTGCTTGTGCAGGCAGGTGGATATTCTTGGAATGGAACTGGCAGGCTTCACACTTGGTGACTAGCTCGACCGCATCTTGGAGGGCTGTGGGCCAATAGAAACCTAGCCGGAATGCTTTCCCAACTAATGCCCTTGATCCAATGTGGTAGCCACACATGCCTTTGTGAATTTCAGCCAGCAGTTCCTTTCCTTCTTCCCGGCAGATGCACTTCAATTTCACACCATTGGGCCTTCTTCTGTACAGAGTGTCATCGACAAACTGATACATACTGGCCCTCCGGGCTACTCTTTCAGCTTCATCTTGCTCATCGGGAAGTTCTCCGGTTTGGAGGAAGTGGACTATGTGCCTTGCCCAAGTTGGAGCCTGGGGCTCGGCAACAAGGACTAACGGCACCTCCCCGCTCGCGGGGGCGCGTTCCTTGACTGCGGGGGCCAGTGGCCTGACAGGAGGGTGCAGCCCGGCAAGTGATGGGGAGTTGTTTCTGGCAGGGTCCCTGCCAGGAGCCCCAGGAGGCTCTACCGGGAGAGGCTTACCGGAGTCCAATTTCCTCCTCTTTCGGGCCATTGTTGCTGGGGGATACGGAGGGCTGAGTAAGATGGAGAACAAAAGTTCCTGGTTCCACAGGAAGTTTTTGCGCAGCACACTTTGACAGATGATCAGCTATGTTGTTTTGCGCATGGGGTACATGCTCTGTTTGCAATCCGTCAAAGTGCTCCTCCAATCTTCTCACTTCCTCAATGTATGCCTCCATCAATGGACTTTGGTAATCCTTGTTGACTTGTCTCACCACAAGTTATGAATCTCCTCGAATGATTAGCTTCTTAATCCCCAACTCTGTGGCAATCCTGAGCCCGACAAGGAGTCCCTCATACTCTGCTGTATTGTTGGTTGCCTCCTTCCTGGGAAAGTGCATCTGGATGACGTACTTCAAATGCTCTCCCGTGGGAGAAACAAGAAGCATGCCAGCCCCTGCACCTTGCAGGGAGAAGGCACCATCGAAATACTTGATCCATTCTTGGGGCGCCTCCTTGCCGGGAATAACCATTTCCATTACTTCCTCATCAGGGGTTGGCGTCCATTCTGCAATAAACTCTGCCAATGCCCTGCTCTGAATTGTTGATGTGCTCTCAAATTTCATGCCAAAGCTGGATAACTCCAAAGCCCACTCCACTATTCTGCCAGTAGCCTCAGGGTTCTGGAGTATCCTTTGCAACGGAAAGCAGGTGACAACCGTGATCTCATGGGCTTGGAAGTAGTGGCGCAGTTTCCTTGAGGCCATGATGAGACCAAAAATCAACTTTTGTACACCAGAGTACCTCGATCTAGCCCCCTACAATAGGGAACTGACGAAATACACTGGGCGCTGCACCACTTTCTTCCTTGCCGCGTCCTTGGGGTTGCCCCTGCTATCGTGCACCTCTCTATCCTGATCCTTATCCAATCCTGCCGGGCTTTGCTCACTCTCTGTTTCCTCTACTTCCCGCTGTGCCACCAGGGCTGCACTGACCACTTGATTAGTTGCCTCTAAGTACAGCAACAACAGCTCTTGTGGCTTGGGGGCAACCAAGGTGGGCACAGAAGATAAGTAGGCCTTCAAATCTTGCAAAGCTGCATCTGCTTCCGGGGTCCACTTCATGGGCCCTGCCTTCTTCAAAATTTTGAAGAACGGCAGGGCGCGCTCGGCAGACTTGGAGATGAATCTGCTAAGCGCGGCAACGCACCCTGTCAGACGCCTCACATCCTTGACTGTCCTGGGTGCCTGGATCTGCTCGATAGCCTTGATCTTGTCGGGGTTGGCTTCAATCCCACGATGGGACATGAAGAACCCTAGTAGCTTGCCGGAGGGAACACCAAACACACACTTCTCCGGGTTTAGCTTCAAGTTGATCTTGCGCAGATTAGCAAATGTCTCCTCTAAATCCTAGATGAGGGTTGATTTGTCCTTGGTTTTGACCACAATGTCATCCATATAAGCTTCAATGTTTCTGTGCAACTGTGGCTCAAAACCAATCTGGACTGCTCTTGCAAAAGTGGACCGGGCACTCTTTAACCCGAAAGGCATGCGTATGAAACAGTACGTACCACATGGGGTGATGAACGAGGTCTTCTCTTCACCTTCCTTGGACATGAAGATCTGATGATATCCAGAGTATGCATCCAGAAAGGAAAGCAAATCACAACCTGAAGTGGAGTCCATGATCTCGTCGATGCGTAGCAAGGGAAATGGGTCCTTCGGGCAAGCCTTGTTGAGATCCGTGAAATCTATGCAAAGCCTCCATTTCCCGTTAGCCTTGCGAATGACCACTGGGTTTGCTAACCATGTTGGATGCAGTACTCCTCTAACCAGACCAGCTGCCTCAAGCTTCTCAATCTCTTCGGCAATGAACTGCTGCCTCTCCAAGGCCTGCTTTCGAACCTTCTGCTTAACAGGTCAGGCATGTGGGCAGACAGCAAGGTGGTGCTCGATTACCTCCCTGGAACACCGGGGATATCAGATGGTTGCCAAGCAAACACATCGATATTCGCCCGCAGGAAGGCAACGAGCGCGCTTTCCTATTTGTCATCAAGGGTGGCGCTGATAGTGAAGGTACCATCAACGCCAGCCAGCCCTGCCGGGACCTTCTTCATAGATGGTGCAGCGACCTTGGATCTTTTGCTGTTGGAACTCTCCGGCAAGTCGTCAACAGGTGCAGCACACTCCGAAGAGGTATGCTTCCCGGACTCCTTGTTGGTGTCCCTGTTATCCTTCTTCTTTCCTCTGTTCTCCTTGGCGGGAACTGCTGCTGCCGCTGCCTCTGCCGTGACTGCGTCTTGGTACATCTTATCCACGCAAATGATTGCGTCTTTCTCATCTGATGGGATGGAAATGACTCCTACCGGCCCTGGCATCTTCAGGGTATTGTAGGCATAATGGGATGCTGCCATGAATTTTACCAAAGCCGGGCATCCAAAGATCCCATTGTATGGCAGGGGGAGATCGACCACATCAAACATAATCTTCTCGGTCCAGTAATTCAATTCTCCCCCAAATGTCACTGGCAACATAATCTTTCCCTTAGGATGACTCCTACCGGGATTGACTCCTTGAAACGTGCCCGTGACTTTTAGCTCCTCCTCTGCTATCTGAAGCTTGCTGATAACCTTCAGGGAAATCAGATTCAACCCGGCCCCGCCATCAACTAGCATCTTTGTGACCTTGAGGTTGCGAATTGTTGGAGAGACCAACAACGGCAAACACCCTACCGCAATGGTGCGGTCAGGATGGTCCTCTTCATCAAAGATAATGGGCGTGCGTGACCATTTGAGCGGCTTCCAAAACTCTGCCGCTGGCTCCACGGCATTGACTTCACGCGCCCACCGTTTAAGTTGGCGGTGAGAGGAGTGCAAAGATGCACCCCCGTCAATGCATAGGGCGTCAGTGGCCTTCTGAAATTCCTGCTCACTGGTTTCCTCTTCATCCCCTTCATCACTCTCACCATTGCAAACTTCCTTCCCTCGGCCTCTGGCGGGTTTTCCTTGGTTCCGAAAAGCCTTGCCGGGGCAATTTGCTTCACCACCTCAGCCCTTCCCGCCAGTGCCATTCTGACCTTTTTCCTTGTCCCGCTTCTCATACTCAGCCCTCTGCCTCTTGACGAGTTGCTCAACCTGATGACACTCTTGGAGATCGTGGCCCTTGGTCCGATGGATCTTGCAGTACGGCCCATCGCCTTTCCCAGCTTTCTCGGCAGCCGCAGCCTCCCGGCAGTCAGCGCACGCGGCAGCTTCCTTGCCGGGGACTTTGGCCTTAGCCTTCTTGCCGGTACTAAGCGTGCCCGATCTTTCGACGGTCATCACTGCCTTATCATTGCGCCTCTTGTTGCGCTTCTTGCTCTTCTTCTTCTGACTGGTGGACTCATCATCATCCTCTGAGTTGATGTCGACGCACTCCTCCTCTCCAGGGAGTTTCCTTCCCTCCTCCACCCGAGCACACTTGTCCACCAAGGTGTAAAGCTCCTTCACAGTCTTGGGCAACCACACGTTCATCTTGGAATGAATCCTATGGTTGCGCACATTGGAAGAGAGTCTCTCCTTCTTTCTGTTGGAGAAGCTACAAGTCGTTGGGCCATCCTGGTTCTTGATGGCCGCCGGTGAAGGCACCGATGAACTCATGGCACAGGTCCGCCCATGACGAAATGGAGTTCTCCAGCAGGTGCATCAGCCAAGACCTCACGTTGGATTTGAGTGCCAACGGGAAGTAGTTGGCAAACACCTTCTCATCTCTTCGTCTGGCAGCTTGAACAGCGATGGTGTAGATGCTCAAAAACTCTGCCGGGTTCAGCCTCCCATCATACTTCTTGGGTATCTCAGGCTTGAACGTGCGAGCGGATGGCCAACGGACTTGCCGCAGCTCACGAGTAAAGGCAGGGCACCCAACCTCGAAAGGTAGGCACCCGCCGTCCTCGAGCGCAGGCTCGTCGATGTCGGGACCATCACACCCATTGGTCCGGCGGCGGTCGTCGCGGCGTCGCTCGATGACGACGCACGCGTCTCCCCTCCGCCTGTCCTCCGGGGCTCGCCGTTGGCTTGGACGCGCTCAAGGGTCGGAAGAGGCCATCGAGACATCATCGGGTTCCTGATTCTGCCGCGCCCGCGCTGGTTGCCGTGGTGGGGACTGCACCGTAGGAGTGGCCCCTTTCGTATGACCAGCAGCGCGGGCCGTTGTTGCCGCTTGGGGAGGCCGCGGCGGGCCAGCTCGCTGTGAGCCCCCATCCTCGGCGAAGCCAATCAGACTCTGAATGGTGGCTCTCCACGCATCCATCTGATCGGCCGCCGACGGGAATCTCAACAGCAGTTGGGCCCACGCCATGGCTTCGGTAGCCGTGCTCGACATTGGAGATGATGATGTAGATCGCACCGTTGCTCGGCTTCTGACAGTGCCGGTGGCGGCAGCGTCATGCCCTCGCTGTTGCGAGCCTGCCACTTGGATGGCAGGGTGACATGGTGAAGGCGCTGGTGGGCCAGCGGCTCCATTGGGCACGGTGGTTGGGTCAACCCGCTCCAGGGGAGGCGCACGCGCTGCGGTCGCGCCCGTAGCAGGGGCGGCCGGAGGGCGGCGATTTGCCCCGGATCGAGCACCACCACTGTGGTTGTGCCCTTCGACGAGGGGAAGAGGTGTAGATGGAATAACCCCTCCGCTCGTACCTCGTGGAGCATGGCCATTGGGATGCTGCTCTCCTCCGGGACCTCCCGCTCCTACTTCGGTCGCGGGGGAGGTGGTGACAACGCCGCCTGCGCCGACCGCATCCCCCGCAACGCCCACACCCTCGTGCGCCTCCGTATCTCACGCGGTTTTGGTGGCCGTGGGCGGGGGAGCCTTCGAGGTGGACGGCTGAGCTGAAGCACTGGGTTTCTTCTTGGGCGCCATAGTCGATGGCGCCGTCGGTGATGAAAATGGCGATGAAGATGACGCGCTACTCACGCTTTCAAGTTCGCGCAAGTGATCCCCCTACCTGGCGCGCCAAAGATGTCGCGGAAAACCACGGCCACCTATGGGACCAACGCCCTTGCTGGTTCGGTGGGGGGATGACATGTTCCACAAAGAGCAGAGGAGCGTGGAGCAGCACGGCAGAGATCACACGGGCAGTCTTTACCCAGGTTCGGGCCGCCGTGAGGAGTAAAACCCTACTCCTGCTTTGGTGGATTGACGGTGGATTGTGGTGGAAAAATGCAGCGTTCTTGCCCGGCAGGGTTGCCTTGGGGCGAGAACGGCTACGCGCGTACGGGTGTACAAGAGTCTGAACCAACCCCCCCCCCCCCCCTTCTATGGTTGCCCTAGGCCTCCTTTTATAGATAAAGGGGTCACGACAGTGGCAAATCAGTCATTATGCACAGATTAGATAGCAAATAGTGCTATCACACCTAACTCTGCAGGCTAACAGAGTGCATTAAATGCGCCGCTCAATGTCACATCGTTGCTTTGCCCGGCAAGCCCTGCTGGGCTGCTTCGCCAGCTTTGCACCTGCTCGCTTGACACGTCGTAGGACGGGTGTCGCTTGTAGGTATTTTCTGTAGGAAATGGCTGCCATGTGGCATATAGCAGCCACTTAGTCACTTTGCGGCTTGACACCACACCGATCGATGACTTGCGTCGTGATGAGGTGGTGCGGTGGAGTGGTTCTGCCTCCGTAAGCCCCGGCAGGCCTACCGGGGCGAACCGAAGGCTTGCTTCCAGGGGTGGCCCCATTCTTGCCAGGCTCGCCTGCCCGGCAAGGGAGGTATCTTCCTCAGCAGTATCTTGCTTCTCTGGCTAATCTTGGTCTTCTTGTGCTGCATGTTGGTCCTTGGAGTTGTAATCTTGTTCTCGTGCCAGTGCACAATCTGGGCAACGGACCCAGGGTTTGTTGCACCGACACATCTCTTTTAGCCAGCCATAATATATGTGAAATATGCAATGCCATCCTGTTTAACCAGGCATCATATATTTGAATGATATCTTGCCCATCCTTTTCTTCATTACATTTCCATTAGTCGACAATGTTTGTACATTAAACTACTCTTCCTGTGAATCAGCCATTTGAGTGGGTGATGGAAAAATCTGGAGTGAAAACAAGGTATTCAGAGCAGACAGTGCTACCTGTCGAAGCAGATCTCTTGCTGGGTCCCGATAGCTCCTCGGAGATGGATTCAGAGACAGATGACCAGTCCTATTCCCCCACCGAGGTGTATGCTCTGACTTGGCACGGTTATACTACTCATATCATGCATATGGTGTCTTGCATTGCATAGTTTAGACATCATATACACAATATTCAACACCATGTTCTTAGTTCAGACATCATATATGCGAATGCCCTCTGCTTAGCATATAAATCACATATGTGAATTAAATCATGCGATCCTGATTACTTAGATAACATGTATGTGAATTATGTCATGCGAACCTGTTTACTAAAGACATCATATAATTATCTCATGCCATCCTGTTTAGTTAGTCATCATATCTTTGAATTATGTCATGCTATGCTATCCAGTTTAGATAGACATCATATATGTGAAATTATGTCATGCTATCCTTTTTAGTTAAACAATATACATGTCAACTATTTCATGCCTGTCGTGGTTCTAAGTCTGACAGTAGAATAGGGGGTAAGTATAAGGAGGCAAGATCCTAGCTACGGTGAGGTTGTGCACGCAAGATTTACGAGTTCAGGCCCTTCTCGAAGGAAGTAACAGCCCTACGTCTCGGTGCCCGGGGGCTCGGTCGATTGGATTATGCATGAAGTTACAGGGGGTGCGAACCCTTGTGCCAGTGGAGGGGGTGGCTTATATAGAGTGCGCCAGGACCCCAGCCAGCCCACGCTACAAGGGGTTCAATGTACATAAAGATAGGACGTTACTGATAACGCCAGCAATAAAGGCAAATAAATGATCATTAAGACTACGGAGTGAACGCCTGACTGTTGCCATTCTGAGTGACTTCAGACCTTCTGTCTTCCGAGTGATTTCTGATGTGGTCGAGTGAGTACACTCCGGTCGAATGGAATTGGGCTTTCCGAGTGGAATGCTTCTGGTCGAGTGGATGGTATTGTCCTTTGAATATTCCTGACTTTAAGATAATGTCCTTGGGAAGGGTGTCTAGGTCGGGCCTATTACCCTACCCCAGGTACATGTCATCGTCATTAGCCCCCGAATGGTTCAGGGTTCGAGTGGAAAAAGGAGTTGAAGACGGTTCCGACCCAGTTTTCACGCTTCGGGAGCGTTTTGCCTGGATTAACGAACCACGTAACGACTTCGACTTCATTTTCAGTCGCCTTGATCCATTCCTAAATTGCCGAGTGAATTTCGTTGATAAGCTTCAATTGTGGGCATGGTATGAGATCTTTGGCGCGATTGACCGCACTGTCGTTCCCTGATCTCACGGGATTCAAAATTTGGAGAAGCGCGCGGGACGGGGAGGCCCGCAGTAAACGGAATAGATTTGGCTGGGACGCCTCGATCCTCGTGCCACCTTTCTTGCCACGTACCGAGCACGCGATTGTGGCAGGATTCGATGGGATTGCTTGGGCCCACGAGTCAGTCACTCGGTAACAAGCCCATATAAGGCGTCCGGGCCGATGCGTCTGGCACTGTGCTCTTCATCCCCTTCTTCTTCCCCTGTTTCTCCACCGCATTCACCACCACCTTCGACGCCGCCGCCCCGTCCAAGCACAGCCTGTTGCGATGGGGAAGGAGAAAACGGCAGCCCTGGAGCGTGCGAAGAAGGCGACGGCTGCAGCGAAGGGCAAGAAGACGAGTCGGGGCGAGTCGTCGTCTAGGTCCGACCTGCCGCCCGGCTGGATCCAGGGCGACTGGATCAGATCCATGATCCGAAAGGAAGACATGGAGGATCTGGTCGAAGGGGGCTTGATTCCCCAGCAGTCCTGGCGATTGCCAGGGAACGAGACCGAGCCGCAGCCGCAAGAGGGTGAGTGCGTCCTCCTCGCGACTCATGTCGACCGCGGTTTCTCCTTGCCTCCCCATCCCTTTTTCTGGGCTTTATTGAATTTTTTTGGAGCCCAACTTCATCACTTTTCCCCCAACACCATCACCTATCTTGCTGCATTTGTTTCCCTGTGTGAGAATTTCTTGGGCTGTCGACCGCACTGGGGTCTTTTCAAACATATATTCACATGTCGCTCCCAAGCCGTAAAGAAGTCCAATCCGAGTGATGAGAGAACACATGTGATCCAGATGTGCGGGGGTCTGGGAATTCAGATGAGGGGTAGGAGCACTTTTCCGGCTATGACGCTTCCCGATTCAGTTAGAGGGTGGCAATCGACCTGGTTCTATTGCAAAGACCAGCCGACTCCTGGTCAGTCGACTGGGCTTCCTCCCTTTTCCATGAATCGAGTCCAGCCGCCCTCTACTTTGAAAGTGAACCCAGAGGAGAAAGCAGAAGTGAATATGCTAGTTGAACGAGTAGTCCAGTTAGTCCGCGATGGGGTGACTGGTATGGACTTGCTTGAAATATTTCTCAGTCGACACATCCAGCCACTCCAGGCTCGTGATCATCCTATGTGGATGTACTCGGGTATTGATGACACTACCCGGATCCACCCGGAGGAGGTCACTGGGGAGGTAGTGGAGCAGTGGCTGCAAGGCATGACTGGTAACAAAGATAACCCCAGGGGGTCCAAGAGGGTCCCGCCATTCGACGAGACTAACGAACCGGATAAGGTACAATCTTCAGTGTCGAATGCCCTTCGCTCTGATTTCTTATTTAGGCTTCAATCCGATTGATATTTGTATAATTCTTTGCTCTGCAGATATATACTGAGATGTACTCGATGCCCAACGGGGAGCAGATCCAGGAAGGAGAGGAGAGCGGAGGCAACAACGGCGACTGGAACTCTGATGACGAGAGTGATGAAGAGTGCGAAGACTCGAGCAGTGATGAGGAGGTCGATTCTCCACCTCGCGTGGAAAAGCATTCCAAGCAGAAGCACGACCCAGCAAGTATCCGGGGTAAGGTGGCGGCACCGACTGGACAAACTTTGAAGCGCACTCAGACATCTTCTCCGGTGCCGACTGAGAAGGCTCCGAAGTAGCACAAGGCTGTGCCATCAAAGCCACGGAAGGCCTTGCCCAAGATCAAGGTTGATGTTCTCGTCGCCTCTGCGTAAGTGCTTCGTTTTCACCCTTTGCTCCAAGAATCTTATATCAGTTGTCAACCCATTCCCTTGCTTGATCGAGTGATCCTTGGAATTTGCAGTGCTGCTACCTCTGGGACCTCTGCTTACAATGATGATGATGACGAGGAGATGGAGGACGCGGTCACATCCAGAGCGGGTATGACTCCTGTTATCTTGTCTTTTCTTTGCTAGCCAATTCTACCGTCGACTGAACTCTTGTGGTCGATTCTTTTGCAGCTCCGCAAAATGTTATTGAACTTCAAGACGACGATGAAGATGAGCCACAGAAGCTCGTGGGAAGGAGGAGCAGGACCTCGGGCAAAAAGGTACCAGCTAGCAAGACGCCTCAGTCGACACCGGCGACGGAACCAGCTATCCAGCAATCCGGGGACTTCAACCGTGCTTCTGTTACTTTTGCGAATCCCTTGTCGAGTGGTCGTCCTTCAACGTCGACTGTACAGGCTCCTGCTTCATCTGTGCAACTTCATGCCTCAAGCTCTCAAGCTACTGCAACTGATCCACCATCTCCACTTTTCACCGCCCATCATGTCCCAGAGGACCAAGTGTGTGCTGCCAAGGAAGCCATACGCCAGGCAGGCATTATGATGGAGCAGATGAAAGCGGTGCGTGAAGCCAGTCAAGCTGCCTATGATGCCAGCTCAGCACTTCAGGCCAATGTCCAGGTTAGCTTACTTCCGACTGAACTCCATCTTGATGCTTGTTCTGTTAGGATATGATATTTAGAAACTGCTGCTTTATCCGCAAGACGTCCATGGATGAGCGTTTTGGAACCTTAATTGCACACCCATTGTCAGTCTGTACACCCACTGGGTGTTTTAATTTCTGTTGAGTAGTTTTTCCACTTGAGTCGACTAGGTTGTGTCGATTGAATCTCTGAACCAGTGGGGGCACGCTGAGTGCACCCACTGGGTGTAGTCCCCGAGACCGTCGTCGAATGTTTGATTCGGCGGGGGTCTTTGAACAGAACTTTTCCACTCGGTCTGGGCAGATCATGTCGAGTGGAACCTTTACCAGTGGGGGCACGCTGAGTGCACCCACTAGGTGTAGTCCCCGAGACCGTAGTCGACTGCGGGCAGTCGGCTATGGTCTGAGTTTTTTTTTTGACTGGACAGACCAAGTCGATTGAAAGAGTCGAACCAGTGGGGGCACGCTGAGTGCACCCACTAGGTGTAGTCCCCGAGACTATTGTCGAATGTTTGATTCGGCAGTAGTCTTAGAACTATTTGAACTTGCTACTTTATTGCTCGGAAGCAACCAATCTTTGTGTCTGCCGACTGACTATCTTCTGAACATAGAAATCTTGTGATCTTGGAGCCCGGTTCGCTGACTTGGAGCAGAAGCAAATCTAGCTCAATCTTGATCTGGAGTTGGCTCAGAATAACTTGCAGAAGGCTAAGGATGACGCTGCTGGTAAGAAAAGCTTGTCGACTGGTTCTCTTGCCATCTTTTCTCCTCCTTTTTCTGATTCGAATGTTATTCTTTCTAGAAACAATGAGACAGGCTTTGGAGAAGAAGGACCTTGACCTTGTGGCTGCGAAGAAAACAGCAGAAGAAAAAATGGCACTTGCTGACCAAAAGATGGCCTCAGTCGGAAAGTTGGAGGAAGAGAATACCAAGCTGAAGGCTGCTCTTGATGAAGCCAACAAAGAGGTAACTCGACTGAAGAAGGATAAAGGGACCCTGACCGACAAAGTGGAAGACATCACCCGCAAGAGGGACGAGCTAGAGAATTATCTGGGAGGACTCGCCAAAAAATTATTCCTCATGCTTGAAGGTACTTTTCTCTGTCCGATTGATTTGCTTTCGTTGACTCATCATACTACTGTCGACTCATTATTTCTCTGTGAGTGCAGAGTTCTGTCAAAACTTCGAGGAAGAGACTGGGCGAGTCGAGACGAGCTTGGACCCCATCAACTCCCCTGTTAAAGATGAAGCTGCCATGAACGTGCTCCGACTGGAGTCTCACCTTGCCAGCGCCATGGATTACCTTGCTCGACTGAAGGTTGCGGTGTCGCGGATCAACACAGTGCTCTGGCCAAGGGAAACGCTCCAAAATGACCTCGAGTCTTTGATGACTCGACTCAATGAGATTCCTGGTCGAGTGCAGGAATGGAAGAAGTCCTCTGCTCGATGCGGTGCTGACGTAGCTCTGTCCCTGGTTCATGTTCATTGCAAGGAAGCCAGAGAAGAGAAGCTAGCGGCAATCAAGGTTGCCAATACCAAGAAACTTGACTTCCAGTCCTTCATGGAGACTTTTATTGCTGCTGCTACTCGAATTGCAGATGGAATCGACCTGGATGAGTTCGTCGAGCCTGCCAGCCCTCCTGCGGAGTGAACAAAACTTTTATGATCCGATTCAATTTGCCTCGGTATGCCGAATGATTTTGTAACCGTTAAACTCCTTCGGGCCTGATGCCCGAGTACTTTAATCTGCGGTCCGGAATCTCATGGGATTCGTCCGAACTTAGTTTTCCCTTAAATATGCTTGTTTTTATTTCCGAGTGGAACTTGTATCTTCCCTCGAAACAGACTTTTGTTCTTGTGATGCAATTCTGAGGAGAGGATCGCGGATGACCTGCACCTCGTCATCCTTGCAGATCAGGATGGAGCACACATTGTACTTGTGGCGTAGCTCCGAAGAGAAGGTCGCAGTCGACCTGCACCTCGTCGTCCTTGCGGATCAGGATGGAGCGTGTTTTAAACTTAGGCGAGTACAGGACCGCAGCTAAGCCCCCGAGTGAGAGGGTTGCTCATCACTCGGTAGGATTTTTTAAACTTAGGCGAGTACAGGATTGCAGCTAAGCCTCCGAGTGAGAGGGTTGCTCATCACTCGGTAGGATTTTACAAACTTAGGCGAGTACAGGACTGCAGCTAAGCCTCCGAGTGAGAGGGTTGCTCATCACTCGGTAGGATTTTACAAACTTAGGCGAGTACGACTGACCTAAGCCTCCGAGTGAGAGAGTTGCTCATCACTCGGTAGGATTTTTAAACTTAGGCGAGTACAGGACTGCAGCAAGCCTCCGAGTGAGGGGTTGCTCATCACTCGGTAGGATTTTACAAACTTAGGGAGTACAGGACGGCAGCTAAGCCTCCGAGTGAGAGGGTTGCTCATCACCGGTGGATTTTACAACTTAGGCGAGTACGGACTGCAGCTAAGCCCCGAGTGAGAGGGTTGCTCATCACTCGGTAGGATTTTTTAAACTTAGGCAGTACAGGACTGCTCTAAGCCCCCGAGTGAGAGGGTTGCTCATCACTCGGTAGGATTTTACAACTTAGGCGAGTACAGGACTGCGGCTAAGCCTCCGAGTGAGAGGGTTGCTCATCACTCGTAGATTTTACAAACTTAGGTGAGTACAGGACTGCAGCTAAGCCCCCGAGTGAGAGGGTTGCTCATCACTCGGTAGGATTTTACAAACTTAGGCGAGTACAGGACTGCAGCTAAGCCTCCGAGTGAGAGGGTTGCTCATCACTCGGTAGGATTTTACAAACTTAGGCGAGTACAGGACTGCAGCTAAGCCTCCGAGTGAGAGGGTTGCTCTTCACTCGGTAGGATTTTTTTTTTAAACTTAGGCGAGTACAGGACTGCACCTAAGCCCCCGAGTGAGAGGGTTGCTCATCACTCGGTAGGATTTTTTAAACTTAGGCGAATCGGATTCGCGGCTAAGCCACCCACTGGGGGATTTTGGACACGTGTATTAGTAACAACAATCATTTAGGAGACTGTAAAACCATGTCTTTGATAAACGAACTGACAGGTACTCCTTATTACATCTCATCAGTCTGAACACTTAAGTATAAAAACGGCGGAGTAGCTCCGCATTCCAAGCGCGTGGCTCGTCTTTATTATGCTCCACATTGTAGAGGTGATACGCTTCGTTGTGGAGCACCTTGGTGACGATGAAG
Source organism: Thinopyrum elongatum (assembly GCA_011799875.1). Taxonomy (NCBI): domain Eukaryota; kingdom Viridiplantae; phylum Streptophyta; class Magnoliopsida; order Poales; family Poaceae; genus Thinopyrum; species Thinopyrum elongatum. Next base: position 84,738,418 of record CM022297.1, on the reverse strand, counting down.
GGACCTTCCCAAGCGGGGGAAAGTTTGTGAGGCCGTTGCTGGTCCACTCAGAGCACAAGGTCCCCTTCCTGAAATGCTCGACCCTTCACATTTCTGGCATATAATCGACGAAGGTCTTGCTGATAAATGGTCGATCGGATCAAGGCCATCTCTCTTTCTTCTTCCAGAAGATCAACAGCGTCTTCTCGAGCCCGTTCTGCTTCGGCTTCTGAAAAAAGTTCTACTCGGGGTGCATTGTGAAGCAAGTCACTCGGCAGCACAGCCTCAGCCCCATAGACCATGAAGAAGGGGGTTCGACCGGTCGACCGATTTGGTGTTGTTCTTAATCCCCAAAGGACTGATGGTAACTCATCTACCCAAGCGCCGGCTGCATGCTTGAGGTCGCGCATCAATCGAGGTTTCAGCCCTTTGAGAATCAAACCGTTCGCTCTTTCTGCTTGTCCATTCGACTGAGGGTGGGCGACTGAAGCATAGTCAACCCGAGTACCTTGGGAAGTGCAGAAAGCTCGGAACTCATCTGAATCAAAGTTTGACCCATTATCCGTGATGATGCTGTGCGGAACTCCATATCTAAATGTTAACCCTCTGATGAAGCTGATAGCAGTACTTGCTTCCAGGCTTTTGATAGGTTTAGCTTCAATCCATTTAGTGAACTTGTTGACTGCTACAAGCACATGGGTGAAGCCACTCCTGCCAGTCCTCAGAGGTCCGACCATATCTAATCCCCAAACAGTGAATGGCCAGACGAGTGGAATGGTCTTCAAGGCTGAAGCGGGTTTGTGGGACATGTTGGAGTAGAACTGACAGCCCTCACACTTGTCGATTATTTCCTTTGCCATCTCATTTGCCCGTGGCCAATAAAACCCTGCTCGATATGCTTTGGCCACGATGGCCCGAGAAGACGCATGGTGACCACAGGTTCCCGAGTGGATATCATTGAGGATCATTCGGCCTTCTTCTGGAGTGATGCATTTCTGAACGACCCCAGTAACACTCTCTCTATAGAGTTGTCCACCCATTACTGTGAAGGCTTTGGATCGACGGACAATCTGGCGAGCCTCTTCTTCATCCTCTGGAAGCTCTTTCCTGAGAATATATGCGATATATGGCACTGTCCAATCGGGAATAACAATCAAAACCTCCATGATTAAGTCGACCACAGCTGGGATTTCAACTTCAGTCGGATCAGTGGAACTTTTAGGCTGTGGGGGCTCTTCAGTGAAGGGATCTTCTTGAACTGAAGGTGCGTGAATATGCTCCAAAAACACATTGCTGGGAATAGGCTCCCGCTTGGAACCTATTTTCGCCAAGTCATCCGCTGCTTGATTCTTTAGTCGGGGTATATGGTGGAGCTCCAGCCCTTCAAACTTCTTTTCTAGCTTTCTCACTGCATTACAATAGCCAGTCATCGCTGGGCTCCTGATGTCCCACTCCTTCATCACTTGATTAACCACTAAATCTGAGTCACCGTAAACCATCAGGCGACGGACGCCGAGTGAAATGGCCATACGCAACCCGTATAGAAGCGCCTCATATTCAGCTTCATTGTTGGAGGAATCAAAGTGAATCTGGAGAACATATCTGAGGTTGTCGCCTCGTGGAGATATCAAGACTACCCCAGCGCCTGAACCATTCAACATCTTGGACCCGTCGAAGAACATAGTCCAATGTTCCGACTGTATCTGAGTCGGTAGCTGCTGTTCAATCCACTCGACGAGGAAATCTGCTATTGCTTGAGACTTGATCGCTTTCTTCACCTCAAACCTGATATCCAGCGGAAGGAGTTCAATCGCCCATTTTGCCACTCGACCAGTTGCATCTCTGTTGTTCAAAATCTCTGACAAGGGAGCGTCGCTAATGACCGTAATCGAATGATCTGAGAAGTAATGTGCAACCTTCTTTGTGGTCAAGTAAATTCCATAGACAAGCTTTTGATAATGTGGATATCTCTGCTTGGATGGGGTTAAGACTTCAGAAATATAGTACACTGGGTGTTGGACCTTGTAGGTTTTACCTTCTTCTTCTCGCTCGACCGTGAGTACTGTACTGACAACCTGTCATGTGGCTGCTATATAAAGCAGTAAAGGCTCTTTGCTGATTGGAGCAGCAAGCACTGGCCGGGTGGAAAGCAGGGCTTTGAGCTCTGCAAACGCTGCGTCAGCTTCAGGAGTCCACTCGAACTTATCAGATTTCTTCATCAGTCGGTAAAGAGGTAGTGCCTTTTCACCGAGACGAGATATGAATCGACTCAAAGCGGCCAAACAACCAGTAAGCTTCTGAACATCGTGTACACGCACAGGGCGTTTCATTCGGAGGATTGCACCAATTTTCTCTGGGTTGGCATCGATCCCACGTTCGGAAACGAGGAAACCGAGTAACTTTCCACCTGGAACTCCAAATGTACACTTCGACGGATTAAGCTTGATATCATATTTTCTCAAATTGGCAAAGGTTTCAGCAAGGTCAGTCAGCAGGTCGGAACCTTTACGCGACTTAACCACGATGTCATCCATGTACGCTTCCACATTCCGACTGATTTGAGTTAGTAGGCACTTCTGTATCATACGCATGAATGTGGCACCAGCGTTCTTGAGACCAAAGGGCATGGTGACATAGCAAAAGCACCCGAATGGAGTGATAAAAGCTGTTTTTATTTCATCAGGTCCATACAGTCGGATCTGATGGTACCCGGAATATGCATCCAGGAAGGACAATCGCTCACATCCCGCAGTCGAGTCGACTATCTGATCGATGCGGGGGAGAGGGAAATGATCTTTCGGGCAGGCCCGATTGATTTGCTTGAAATCAATGCACATACGAAGTGAATCGTCCTTCTTGGGAACCATGACAACATTGGCGAGCCACTCGGAGTGGTAAATTTCGCGGATGAACTCAGCCGCCAGAAGCCGAGCCACCTCTTCGCCGATCACCTTTCGCTTCTCCACAGCGGACCGACGGAGATGCTCTTTAACGGGTTTTGCCTTTGGATCAACTCGCAAACGGTGCTCAGTCAGTCCCCTGGGTACACCCGGCATGTCAGACGGCTTCCATGCGAAGATGTCCCAGTTCTCACGGAGGAACTGGATGAGTGCTTCTTCCTATTTGCTGTCGAGTGTTGTCGAGATTTGAGCCGGAGCAGCATTGGGATCGGTCAGGTGAATGTGAACAGGTTTTGTTTCACCGGACGACTGAAATGCAGACTTTGAAGCAGGCTTCTTAGTACGCAACAAATCACTCGGATCTGCAGTCTTCTTATATTCTTCCATTTCTACTGCTGCCATTTGTTCATCGGCTATCATAGAGCCCTTCTGGAGGCACTCTTCTGCTCGTTGCCGATTGCCAGTGACTGTGATCACGCCTCTGGGGCCAGGCATCTTCAGCTTGAGGTACATGTAACATGGTCGAGCCATGAAACGGGCATATGTAGTTCTGCCCAGAATAGCATGATAGGCACTGTGAAAATCCACAACTTCGAATGCCAACTTCTCCTTACGGTAATTCTTGGAATCACCGAAAACCACGTCAAGAGTGATCTGACCGAGTGAATCAGCTTTCTTTCCTGGAATGACATCGTGGAATCGCATATTGCTCTCACTAAGCTTGGACATCGGAATGCCCATCCCACGAAGGGTCTCAGCATACAAAATGTTCAAGCCGCTGCCACCATCCATCAAGACTTTGGTCAGTCGGGTGCCCCCAACGACTGGGTCGACCACCAACGCTTGCCTCCCGGGGGTGGCAACGTGCGGTGGGTGGTCAGATTGGTCGAATATAATGGGAGTCTTTGACCATTTCAAATATGTCATCGTTGCCGGAGCAACCATGTTTACCTCTCTGTTGATGACTTTCAGTCGACTTTTGCTTTCAATGTCAGCAAAAATCACCAAAGTGGAATTGACATTAGGGAAACCGTCATCATCTTCTTCCTTGTCACCATCCTTGTTAGACTCTTTTTCCTTTTCATTCTGCTGTTTCTCTCGGAACTGCTGGATCAGGAGTCGACATTGTCGAGTGGTATGTTTGGGATAAATCAGATTACCCTCTTCATCCTTCTTGGTGTGAATGTGACATGGCAAGTCCAACACATCATTCCCTGCCTGATCTTTCACCTTCTTGGGGATCCAGGGCCCTTTGGGCTTTCCCTTGAATTTTCCTTGAGTTACAACTGCAGCTTCACCTGGACCTGCTGGCTCGGCTTTGCGTTTCTGCTTTCGACCTCCTCCGGTGTCTTGGGCGACTGGTTTGCCCTTTCCACTGCGGAGTCGATCCTCTTCTTCACCATTAGCGTACCGAGTGGCTATTTCCATCATTCGGGTCAGAGACATATCTCCTGTCCGACCGAATTTCAGGTTAAGCTCTCGATACCGAACGCCCTCCTTGAAGGCACAAACTGCTTGGTGTTGGGATACATTTTCTACTGTGTGGTGTAAAGTGGTCCATCTTTGGATGTAATCCCTCAGAGTTTCATTCGGCTTCTGTACACAATGTTGCAATTCCGTCAACCCTGCAGGTCATTTGCATGTGCCCTCGAATGTCCTGACAAACACTCGGGTTAACTCTTCCCAGCTGAATATACTGCCTGGAGCCAACTGATTCAGCCATGCTCTGGCCGATCCTTCCAACATGAGAGGAAGATGTTTCATAGCTACCTCATCATTTCCACCACCGATCTGAACAGCCACTCGGTAATCTTCCAGCCAAGTGTCAGGCTTCGACTCACCGGTGAACTTACTAACCCCAGTCGCCAACCTGAAGTTGGGGGGGATCTCAGCAGCTCTGATGGCTCTGCTAAAACACTCGGGACCCGAAACATGTATTCTGCTTCCACTCGGGCGATCTCTGTCTTGCCCTTCTCTGTGTGCTCGGTTCCTGTCGACCAAACCTTGCACCAAAATTGACCTCGCATCAAACCCTGGCTCTCTTGGGTCGACTGGCATCTTCCGCTCTCAGCTGTACGGGCGCCTGTCATTATAATGCCGGGGCACATATGATCCGCCTCTCGGAGGGGGCATAGTCACTCGACGGCGGTCATCACGGCCGAGCCGATGATCGTACTGCTCGTGATTCCGACCCAAGTACTGATCTTGGCGATGCCCCCGCCCCTCACGCCGTGGAGGCGATCTTGGGCTGTGAGCCGATTGAACTGTGTCAGCCACCACAGATCTGCTATGGATTCTGTTACACGACTGAGATACTGCAGTGTTTTGCTCTCCTGCTGCCCAGAGCAGAGCCCGGATCTGCATCAAACCTCGTCCAGCTTCCGACTGGGATGGCTGGATGGACTCTGCTATACGAGCTGCAGCCGTAAGATTCTGAATAGGAGTGTGGTATACCTGAGGTTCAGGCGGGAACAATTGCCGCCGTCGACTGGACTCAGGAATCTGCTGTCGAGCACGTTCGTCGAGTGCATGCTGAAGATTCTCCAGTCGAGTGCGTTCAGCCAAAGTGGCCAAACACGCTGCCTCCAAGGCCCGAGCCTCAGAGGTCTCTCCGACGATGGGCGTGTGGAGTGCTTCCTCGTTGCGGCGGTGAAGTTCCTCCCTCCGCTGCGAAGAGAGGGTTTCGGGGTGGTATTCCTCGTGAACATGCGACGGATCGCCACCGCCGTCGCCGCCTCCGTTGCGATGCATGCCAGGTGGGCTACACGGCGTGTCGACCATCAGGACCTCCACCGCAGGATCACTGCTATCACACTCGGACAGTGTCTCGACGGAGCCAGTCGACAGATCGAACAGGCCGTAGAGAGATTCATCGGGCTCGATTGCCGCGACTTGAGGGGTGGCCAACTGACGTGCCACCGCATGCTTCACCCACCGCTGAAGCCGCGATCGACCGGATCGCTTGCGATGGCGAACAGCAGGGAATGAAGACAACGCAGGAGCCGACCAGTATTGGGACGACGGCTGCCGCAGAAGGACGCCGCGGACACACGCGCGAAAGTACATCGCCCCGCGGACGGGGAATGTCTCGACATCGAGGGGGGCCTCCTAGAGCCAGGCGGAGTCTTCGACGATGAAGACGAGCGCGCCGAGACGGATCTCGTGGCCCTCAACCAAACCTCCACCAGAAACCATGATGATGGGAATCGGAAAAAATCGCAACCTCACCGGAAAGTCGCTAAGACACCAGCCCCATGGTGGGTGCCAACTGTCGTGGTTTTAAGTCTGACAGTAGAATAGGGGGTAAGTATGAGGAGGTAAGATCCTAGCTACGGTGAGGTTGTGCACGCAAGATTTACGAGTTCAGGCCCTTCTCGGAGGAAGTAACAGCCCTACGTCTCGGTGCCCGGGGGCTCGGTCGATTGGATTATGCGTGAAGTTACAGGGGGTGCGAACCCTTGTGCCAGTGGAGGGGGGTGGCTTATATAGAGTGCGCCAGGACCCCAGCCAGCCCACGTTACAAGGGGTTCAATGTACATAAAGATAGGACGTTACTGATAACGCCAGCAATAAAGGCAAATAAATGATCATTAAGACTACGGAGTGAACGCCTGACCGTTGCCATTCTGAGTGACTTCAGACCTTCTATCTTCCGAGTGATTTCTGATGTGGTCGAGTGAGTACACTCCGGTCGAATGGAATTGGGCTTTCCGAGTGGAATGCTTCTGGTCGAGTGGATGGTATTGTCCTTTGAATATTCCTGACTTTAAGATAATGTCCTTGGGAAGGGTGTCTAGGTCAGGCCTATTACCCTACCCCAGGTACATGTCATCGTCAATGCCCTCTTTTTTCCACACTATCTATTGCATCTGTCTCTCATACAATGTCTGTACATTCAACTATGTTTCCTGTTTATCAACCATTTGAATTGGAGCGGGTGATGGCAGCATCTGGCGGAGTAAAAACACGGTCTTTAAATAAAACAGTGCTACCTCTTGGTGGAGATAGCACCCTGGTTGTACATGCACGAGAACCAGCCGTACCACACATAACACAGACTCTCGCAGATTGTACCCCTACTGCGATGGACAGAGAACCAGCTTCACCCAATCTAACCCCAACCCCAGTAGATAGTAACCCAGTTCCTGTTGACACAGCACCATCTCCACCACAGAGCTCCCAAACAAGAGCAGTTAGTAAGGCAGCTCCAGTGTCCAAAGCGCCAGTACTACCACGGCGAACCCCAACTCCACCAGTTAGTACACCTATTCCTGTGGAGGAAGCACAACCAACAATTCGTAGTTTAGCATCTATCGCATTTGATGTTGTTAAATCCTATGTGTGTATCTTCCCATCATGGAAATATTATACTGAAGATGAAGGAAAATGCCAGTTGCAGGTGTTTGTCCAGGAGTTATGTGTAAATAATGTTATTCATGGCAATTACTTTGCTTTGTCCCATACATTCTACCTCCATGATGGTTATAATACAGCAAATTTTCCCATTTTTCTCTATAGAGAAGGACCGATTTGAAAACTCATGATGAGGTAACCTGTGCTAATACCTCTGCTATCTTCAAGAATGCTTGGTGGCAGTATCAGAATTACCTGAAGAAAATGTACTTCACTGGCAAAGAAACTCATCAAATTCCCTTACGTTCTCCTGAGACACATTTACTGGACAATGACTGGGAATGCCTTGTTCTGTACTGGCCCCGAACCAAGAATGTGGTAAGGTCTATGAGCTCATTTTTTATTTTTAAGTACTATATGCTTGCATCTTACTGTACTCTGTTCATGTAGAACAAGTGCTTAAACCTGAAGAACAACTGTTCTCATTTAAGATTCCATTGCTATCGTGCATACTACTTTGCTCTTGTATCACTGTATTTACTCATACAAACTTATTTTTAAATTGAAGGATCCAATCGAAACTCCAATGGCACAACAGGTATGTTTACGCATGTTTCTTTAATAGGTTTGCTCTTATAAATAGCTCTGTTGATTTCAATTTCAATTGTGTATACAGTTGACTTCTCATATCATGCACATTACTAGCATCACAACAGAGCCAATAGTGTTGTTGTACATGTAGACCCGTGGTACCCATCTAAAATCTTGTTGTGCCGTGTAGTTTCCCACGCTTTGTATTCTTTCAGTGCTGCTTTGTCTTGAACTGATATGATTTGAACCGTGTCTCTATTTTGATTTGGCAAGACAATGCAGTGACCATAGGACATAGATATATGTTTGTTTGATGCTTTTATAATGTACTACTTGGCAATAGAAGACTTGGTAGTTTAATCCCGTCCACCTTACTAATGAACTGGTTCACCGAAATGAGTTTCATATACTAGTACATGCTAAACCTGTTATGAGTCTGCTTGTTTCTTCTTTTAGAATGCTGACAGAATATTGGGGAAGAGTGCCTTATTAAGCAATGGTAAAGGAAGTAATGCAGATAAGGTTCAGGATAGTGAGACATCCTTGTTGGTCTCCAACAAAGCTGATAAAACAGCTAAGGAAAACTATCTTGAAGACAGTGAGACAACCCCAAAGTCCTGTCTTGGTTTAGTGTTCGAGTTACTGGCCACTACCGCTGGCACAAGCTATTCAAACTCACTGTCTGAATCAGTTCGGTTTCTTGAGTCTCAACTACAAGCTGAAAGACATCGATCAGCTGTGCTGCGACAAGAAGCGGAAGGACTGCGGAAGTCCCTGGAGCATTCAGATGCATACTTTCTGGTGCAACAGCAAGCGTTGGAGGATTTTAGCACCAAACAGGACAAAGCTAATAAGCTTGCTAAGCTTATTGCCAGCATGGTGGATACCTAGGATAACGTTTCTTGAGCTCTTCTGAAGTTGTTTCAGTTATGGACTTGTTTTGCTGCCGCGTTTATTTGCACTGGTGGCCAATTTAGACAACCAGTGTATGTAATATGCTGCTTTGTTCCCTATATTTGCACTGGTGGCGAACTTTGATGCCCAGTGGATGTAATATGTGTAATAGTCATAATAGCCTAGCGTTAGTTGCTTGCTTATTTATTTCCTTATTGTCTTGTTCAGTTGTTTGCTTGTAGTCACTGCAGTTCTTTTTCCGCGTTTTTCTAGTGGCCACAATAACCATGGCAACACACGGACTGTTGTAACCATGGTCCTGCTACCTGCTGTAGTGACCATGGGCCTCCTACGGGCCGTAGGATCCATGGGCCTTCTACGGGCCGTATGATCCATGGGCCTTCTACGGGCCGTAGGATCCATGGGCCTTCTACCGGCCGTCTAATCAATGAGCCTTCTACGGGCCGTATAATCATTTCACCAAACATGGGCCGTACTATTCGTGGACCAATAACGGTCCACAAAATGGGCCGTAAACGGGCTAGACTGGAAATCGTCTGTTTATGGCCCGACCATAACGGGCCGTTAATAGGCCGTATTTGATGACGCTATGAAAACAGCCTAACGGGTTAACGGGCCACAAACGGGCCGACTGTAACCACGGGCTGAATTTGGCCCACAAACGGAACAGGCCAGTAACGGACCGTAACTAACCGAATTATAGAAATGAGCCCAAGAATAAATGGGCCCTTAGAAGGCCGAAAGTTAACACGGGCTGGAAACGGCCGACGGAATAATGGCTCGTTAATGGGTATAAAGCGATACACTATTCATTATGGGCCAGTTTCATCTCAGGTCTTTAATGGGCCCAGAGTTACAAAGGGCCTCCTATGGGCTAGAAGACGTCATGGGCCATACATGGGCTGGAAGTTACAATGGGCTGGAATTATATTGGACGGCCCAGATGACGCTACTAGGCCAAATTCCGGTAGGCCATGACGGGCCATGAGTTAGCGGGATGTAAATGGGCTATATGCGAACAAGCCGTTAACAGGCTTTCCGTGGGCCGGCCCGCTACCTTTTGGCCAAGTCAAACGGGCCGGCCTTTTCAATGGAATGGGCCTCTGTTGGGCCGTGCCACATGTCGACGTATCATAGGCGCCTTCGGTCCAATGAGTGGATGACATCTGTCCCAACGGTGAGCCGACACGTGGTTCCTCTGGCCATTGAGAATTTTACACGTGGAAAATCCCCATTGGTCCGGGTTGTTAATGGGTTATCGGATCCAAACCGGAACCCGATAGCTTAACGGCGACCAGTTACGGTGGATGCCACGTGTCGGTCACCCTTGATGAAAGCACTTCTATGACGCGCGATTTATCGTCATGGAAGTGGACACTTCCGTGATGATAATTTTGGTAATGTCATGGAACACTTCTACGACAGCACAGGTATGACTATCTTGATTCTGTCATAAAATCGTCATGGATGTACAAGCATGACAGAAAACATGACCTACTGTGACAAACACGTATCATCACAGAAGTGTATTTTTTTGTAGTGTAGAGGGATAAACTCAAGCAATATGATATAAACCCCATCTTTTTATCCTTGATGGCAACAATACAATACGTGCCTCGCTACCCCTTCTGTCACTGGGTGAGGACACCGCAAGATTGAACCCAAAACTAAGAACCTCTCCCATTGCAAGAAAAACCAATCTAGTTGGCCAAACCAAACCGATAGTTCGAAGAGAAATACAAAGATATCTTAATCGTGCATAAAAGAGTTCAGAGAAGACTCAAATAATATTCATAGATAATCTGATCATAAATCCACAATTCATTGAATCTCAACAAACACACCGCAAAAGAAGATTTCATCGAATAGAACTCCAAGAACATCGAGGAGAGCATTGTATTGAAGATCAAAGAGAGAGAAGAAGCCATCTAGCTACTAGCTATGGACCCTTAGGCCCATGGTAAACTACTCATGCTTCATCGGAAGGGCAGCAAGGTTGATGTATAGGCCCTCCATGATCGAATCCCCCTTCGGCGGAGTGCCGGAAAAGGCCCCAAGATGGGATCTCATGGGAACAGAAGCTTGCGGCAGCGGAAAAGTTTTTTTGGTGTGCCCTCTGATATATGAGGAATATTTGAGGATTTATAGTGCTGAGATTAGGTCAAGATGGTCCATGAGGGGCCCACAAGCCAGGGGCGCGCCCCCACGACTTGTGGCCACCTCATGGGTCTTCTGGCCTCCTCTCCAAGTCTTGTGGGTTTCTTCTGGTCCAAGAAAAATCACCGTAAAGTTTTATTCCGTTTGGACTCCGTTTGATATTCCTTTTCTGTAAAAGTAAAAACTAGGAAAAAAACAGAACTGACACTGGGCTCTTGGTTAATAGGTTAGTCCCAAAAATAATACAAAATAACATATTAATGCATATAAAACATCCAAAACAGATAATATAATAGCATGGAATAATAAAAAATTATAGATACGTTGGAGACGTATCAATGCTATGGTTGGGTTTACCTTAATGAACGTTAGTAGTTGCGGATGCTTGCTAATAGTTCCAATCATAATTGCATAGAGTTCCAAGTAAGGGATGACATGCTAGCAGTGGCCTCTCCCACATAAAAACTTGTTATCGGTCTAGTAACGTAGTCAATTGCTAAGGGACAATTCCATAAATCCTACCACTAGTAATCCACACTCGTTATACTAAGTTAATTGTTTCTTTATCTAAACAACACTTAACTTTTATTTTCACATTCTTTATTATCTTGCAAACCTATCCACATCTACAAAGTACTTCTAGTTTTATTCTTGTTCTAGGTAAAGCAAACGTTAAGTGTGCGTAGAGTTGCATCGGTGGTCGATAGAACTTGAGGGAATATTTGTTCTACCTTTAGCTCCTCATTGGGTTCGACACTCTTATTTATCGAAAAAGGCTACAAACGATCCCCTATACTTGTGGGTTATCAAGACCTTTTTCTGGCGCCGTTGCCGGGGAGCAATAGCGTGGGGTGAATATTATCGTGTGTGCTTGTTTTCTTTATCACTAAGTAATTTTTATTTTGTGCTCTTGTTTACTATCTTTAGTTATGGGTAGGAAACATAAAATACCAAAAAAAATTAGGTGTACCTACTAAACCAATGGTTGAAGAACCACCCAAAATCTATCATACTGCTGAAGCTTTCTACTTGGATCATCTTCGATCCCTATGTTCTCGTGCTGAAAGCCCAACTAGCTTAGTTGAGGGAAAATCATCAAATGAGCATGCTTATTTTGTGCGACATCGCTTATCTCAAAAAGGGTAACTTTTGCGGCATCAAATTAATACTATGCAATGCTATGCTTGGAATTTATGTGAATTATATGATTTTACTTGTTATTCTGAAGACCCTAAGAAACACCTTCCCTACCAATGTGAGTTTAGTGATAATGGAATCTTATCTTCTTATGCCAAAGGTGTTTATAATTACTATGATATTGAACAAATTGAAGAATTTGTTGCTTTTAAGGGTGCTTATGAAACTGCATCTTTGATTGAAAAGTATAATGCTACTCTTTACAAATCTGAAAATTTTGCCATACTTAAATATTGCTATGAAAACTATGCTTCTAATGCTCATGTTAAAGAATATATTGAGGACTCCTCTGCTGTCCAAGAAGAGACTAACATTTTGCAGGAGTCTATGGAAGAAGAAATAGATGAAACTGTGAGCTCATTGGATGAAAAAGATGAGGAGGAGAGTGAAGAACAAAAGGGGGAAGAGCGGATTAGCTACCCGTGCCCACCTTCTAATGAGAGTAACTCCTTATCCCATACATTGTTTAATGCCCCTTTGTTCTTCAAGAAGTATGAATGCTATGATAATTGCTATGATCCCGTTGATTCATTTGAAATATCCCTTTTTGATGAACTTGATGCTTGCTATGCTTGTGGCCATGATGCCAATTTGAATTATGCTTATGGAGATGAACTTGCTATAGTTCATTATGTTGAGAATGAAATTGTTGCTATTGCACCCACACATGATAGTCCTATTATCTTTTTGAATTCTCTAAACTACACTATATCGGAGAAGTTTGCACTTATTAAGGATTACATTGATGGGTTGCCTTTTATCGTTGCACATGATAATTTTGATAAATATAATATGCATGTGCTTGCTGTTCCTACTTGCAATTATTATGAGAGAGGAACTACATCTCCGCCTCTCTATATTTTCAACACGATAAAATTGCAAGAAACTGCTTATGCTATGTATTGGCCTTTACTTGATGTGCATGAATTGTTCTTTTATGACATGCCGATGCATAGGAAGAGAGTTAGACTTTGTCATTGCATGATATATGTTGCTTTGTGCTCACTACTAAATGCCAAATCATTGTTAATTAAAATTGGCTTTGATATACCTTGGGATCCGGGTGGATCCATTACTTGAGCACTTCATGCCTAGCTTAATGGCTTTAAAGAAAGCGCTGCCAGGGAGACAACCCAGAAGTTTTAGAGAGTAATTTTATTCAGTTGAGTGCTTTTATAAAGTTTAAAAACAAAAAATATACAGGGGAACTTAAAAAAACTTTTTCAAAAGAGAAGCGATTGGAAGGTTATGCATTGGAGAAGTGAGGGTCGACCTTGAACACTTGCGTTCATGCTCACGGAAACAATGTAGAATTTTTCATGGAAGTTTCTCACAAAAATAATTATCCCCTTGTACAAATCAATTGTATTATAAAAATAATGTGCCTAGATTTGCCTTTAGGATGATTAGATTGCTTGTTGGTATGTGCGGTGCAAAAACAGAAACTTTGGCTGTAGTGCGTGATTTTACATTTTTTACTGGAACGTCAAAAGTTACTGACATTTTTACACAGTACTTATATGCAAATTGTTTATTTTGTTCTAATTTTTCAGAATTTTTGGAGTTATAGAAATATGGTCAAAGTTCAGATTACTACAGACTATCCTATTTTTGACAGATTATGTTTTTGATGCATTGTTTTGCTTGTTTTGATGAAACTATCGATTCTATCAGTGGTATGAGCCATGGAGAAGTTATAATACAGTAGCTATAATGCAAAAACAAAATATAAATTTGTTTGAAATAGTATTTAAAGTAGTAATTTGCTTTATTATGCTAACGGATCTCACCAGTTTTTTGTTAAGTTTTGTGTGGATGAAGTGTTCAAAGATCGAGGAGGTCTCGATATGAGGAGAAGGAGGATAGGCAAGAGTTCAAGATTGGGGATGCCCAAGGCAACCCAATTAAATATCCAAGGATACTCAAGCATCTAAGCTTGGGGATGCCCCAGAAGGCATCCCATCTTTCTTCAACAAGTATCAGTATGTTTTCGTTTTCGTTTTGTTCATGTGATATGTGTAAATCTTGGAGCGTCTTTTGTGTTTAGTTTTCATTTTTCTTTATGCACCATGCTGGTATGAGATAGTCCATGGTTGATTTATAGAATGCTCATTGCACTTCACTTATATCTTTTGAGTATGGCTTTATATAATGCTTCATGTGCTTCACTTATATAATTTGAAGTTTGGATTGCCTGTTTCTCTTCACATATAAAACCGTTCTTTGTAGAATGCTCTTTTGCTTCACTTATATTTATTAGAGTATGATCTTTTGTAGAAAGAATTAAACTCTCATGCTTCACTTATATCTATTTAGAGAGTCAACAGGAATTGGTCATTTGCATGGTTAGTCATGAAATCCTACATAAAACTTCTGGATCGCTGAATATGATGTGTTTGATTCCTTGCAATAGTTTTGCGATATACAGATGATAATATGTGGGAAGTATGTCGGGGTCGGGACACGATATCCCAAAAATTAACCCCTCGTGTCATCACCAGCCCAGGATTACCGTTACTGGTGGACACGTCCTTGTTATAGATTACCAAGCAATTACAATAATTGGATACAAGGTCATGAAGGTCTAATGATACAACAATGATTCTGGTGATGGATGACGGAAGCGTCTCGTGGTTCTCCAATGTCGATGGGGCTCCATTCCCGTAGGAACGGCTGACCTGGGTAATTCCTATCCCGCGTGGCTGCCATCCTAGGCTCCGCACGGACATCGCTGTGGTACTCCACGTAGAACTCCTGACCTGGCCAAGTAAATAGCCAGGGACAAGCTTGTGAGTATGTTCGAATGTACTCGCAAACATCATGAACAAAAGATATACTGAATGCAGCAGTTAAATTATATGATCATGATGAACCAAACTATATGTGTATGCTCATGCTGGACTATATTTAAGGCATGCTGACAGGAATTAAATCATGGCATAATAAAAATATTAGCATGTGCAGAAAATTGGGAAATATTATATGTTAGTGACAAACAATGAAAGTTAATGGAGAGTCGGGCGAGACAGGACCGCCCGAGAATCCAGAAGAAAATAAAAGAAATGCCAGTCGGGTGTCTAAAAGGAAATTCGGGCGAGACAGGACCGCCCGAGAATCCAAGCGACGCCACGAGAGGTCTTGAAAGAAATGCCAGTCGGGTGTCAAAAGTGACGCCACGGTCGGTCTTGAAAATAAATGCCAATCGGGTGTCCACAAGAGTAGTGGCATGATAGACCGCCTGAGAACTCGAGGGACGCCACGAAGAGGTCTTGAAAAGAAATGCCAATCGGGTGTCCACAAGAGTAGTGGCGTGATAGACCGCCTGAGAACTCGAGGGACGCCACGGAGAGGTCTTGAAAATAAAACCGAGTGCCCGGGGTAGTCTAGCCAGCCCCTGAGGCACTCAGGAAAATTAAATAAGAGAAATGGGTTAGTCCACAATAATATGCATAACCACAGTAATATTCACAACAATAGTATTCAAAATAACCATGACAGTGTTAGTGATGACAACAATATCCTGCAAAATAGTTCATGCTCAAATTAATTATTTTCCTCTGGAGACCGACTCTAAGACCAACACTTGACCAACCCAGACTGTAGTCCTTAACCGCGAACACGGCTATTTGAATAGATATAACTCTGCAAAGGGTGTACTCTTTACCCACAAGTAAAGGATTTCTTTGGCCAGCACCGAGACGCTGACTAATTCCTATTACGGCCTTTGGGTTGAAAACACACCTAACCAGCACACACCAGATTAACCTTCCTGATGCCAGGAATCACCCAAGGCACCGTTCCAGAAAATCTCTAAGTCGGGGAGACTACAATCTCGAATAGCATGGGATCACTATTAATACGCATGGATTCCAAGGGGTGCCCCCCTCTCGGCTACAACCGGATACACCCATGCCCCCTGACCTGATGACAGGATTTAGTCCATGGCCGTGGAAACCCTCATCGTAGCCCTCTATGTGGTGTGTGCACGGAAAGGGGTTAACAACTTACTAAACCATACCCCACCTATGGCAGGGACAAGTGGTAACACGAATCAAGTATGGGGGTTACCGGAACAAGACTCGATCTACGGTCGACTCAGGAGGCTTAAGTATTTCCTGCAGTGATTAGCACAATATATTTCCTTGGTAGCCCCCAACAGGGTCACCATCTGGCATGTCCCAACATGCCCTTACTGATTCATTCTCGTCTCGACGAGGTTTCAGTCGCATGGTCACTTTTCTCGTGACTGATTCTTCCTGCAGATTAGTCCGGACCGGCACATGCATATGTGACATATGAAAATAGCCATGCTTACTCATACTTCTTGCCTAAATGAAGGTAAAATATTTTCATGGAGTCATGCATGCATAACTTTCAATATGCAAACTTTATATGAACTCAACATAATCATGATGCAAATATTAACTATGCAATTCACCATATCAAGTGTTCAAAATGCTTGCCTTGGGCATGCAGAGGTATTGGGTGCACTCCAAAACTTTGAAAATTTTATCTTCCCTCCATTTCCCTATTTTCAAAATATTACAATTATCATTTAATTTGAAAATAGTACCTAAAAGTTTCTCAAATATTTTTGAAATAAATACTAAAATGAACTAGATGAAAAAAAGAGAAATAACAGAAAAAGAATCAATTTATTTGGAGTTCATATGATTTACTTAGAGTATTTCTAAGTTGAAAAGAATAAAGAAATGGACTATCTATTAGATCCAGTGGATACAGAGCTTTAGGAAAAATGTTCACTGAAGCTAGTTAAATGGAGAATGATTTTAGAAGTATTTAGAAATTTGAATCACCAGATTTGGATTAGAAATGGTGTCTGTGGATTTATTTGAAATCTACTGAAAAAGGAAAAAGGAAAAGGCAGAGGAGCGCCCTGAGCGCTGTTTAACCGAGTGGTGACACTGGGCCAGGCCCATCCGTCTGGCCGCGCGGGAGGCTGCCGATGTCGAAGGCGTCTTCAAGGAATTACGTTTCCCAGACGAGAAGGCGTAATCTGTGGCATACACCTTTACTTACAGCCGTGGTTCGAGACCTCCAGTCACTGACGGTGGGTCCCGCGGCCCCACCAGTCAGGTTTGACTGGTCCAACCGCGCACCCTCTTCCTCTCTGTCCTGCGGTCAAACGGAGATGGTGCTCCGGCGAGGCTCACCGGCGAACGGTGGCACCGTACGGAAAACTGAGGCCACCTTCGTGTTCAGGATGGAGAGGCGGTTCGTCCGGTGCTCGCCGTGGTAGCTGAGGTGGACGGAGTTGCTGGCGGCGAGGTCCTCGGCGGACGGTGATCGTTGGTGAAAGAGGACTTTCACCTTTGATCGATCCCGAGCCAATTTGAGCATCGGAACAGCTTTGTGGAGTCGAGATGGAGCTACTGGTGAAGAGAGTGGAGGCGGGGAAGCTCTGGTGGCGATGAATTTGACCGAGGGGTGGCGGCGGTTGTGGTTGCCGGAGGGAAGGAAGACGACCTCCTCCGGTCATGTGGCTGCTATGGGTGGCTTGCAGAGGAGGGAGGGAGAGGTTACAAGCAGTTGGGCGAGCTCGGGTAGCTTATATAGCAAGGGGTGGCCGTGGCCGTGGCTTCCAGAGAACACCATCGGGTCGGATGGCCATTCATGGCGGTGGGTGAGGCCAGTGAGGTTGGTGGGGAGGTAGTTGAGGTCGGTGGAGGGGCGGTGGTTCGCAGTTAACACCCAGGTGAGCTGGTTGGCTCGGAGGGGCTCCAGGTGCCTTGGTCGGTGCCATATCCGAGAAGGCTATGGTGGCGGCAGCGCAGGGCGGTGGTTGACGGCGCTGGCCGGCGCAAGAGGCCAAGTGAGGGTGTCGGCTGGCTTCTGGATGGTTGAGATGATTCAGAAGGAGGCTCGGGCGAGCAAGGGCACTAGCAGGAGTGTGGCGGCAGCGCGATGCCAGTGGCTGCAACGCAGGCGCTCTGGCCGCGCCCAGTGCACGCACGCTGAGTGCTCGACCAAATGCCAGGGTGGCCAAGGCTGCTCTTTTGGCTATGAATTTTGATATGGTGATGATACTAGGGATGGTGAGGATGTTGGACATGCTATTTTTGTTAGAGGAGCAAGTTCCTAATGCAGCTTTGAAGGTTGCAAAGTTTCTGCCATGCTCACAACCTGCTTGTCAAAATGCTAAGGAAATCTAGGCATCTAATTTGACTATGAAAATTGGCAGGATGATGCCTCTTTGAATGGTAGAGATAGTGGTGGAGTTGGTTTGTCAAAAAGAAAACCTTGCAAGTACAAGTTTTTCCAGAATTCATTTCTGGACAGAAACTACAGGAGGTTATTTGGTGGCTTTACAAAATTCATATAGGGCTGAGCTTCTGGAGTTAAGGGTTTGGTTGGAAGGACTGTAAGTGGGAAAAAAATTCAGAATTTTTGGAGCAAGGAAAATTGGGGTTGTAATAGAAACTCAAATTCAGGACATAATTGAAAAGAGGTTGTTTCACTCAAAATTTTCAAAAGACCAAGTTAGGTTTTTGCATAAAAGTGATATGTGGACATCACATGACCTCGCATAATTTTTGTGGAATTTTAAAAGAATTAAATAAAGTGGTTGTAGTGCAACAGAGGTATTTAAAGAATTGAAAATGTTGTTAAAGAATTGTTTTGGGGCAATTTTTATTATGAAAAATAATTCTTATAAGGAGGGAAGAATTTTTGGAATAACAGAAACAGAAAATGGTTCTGAAATTAATAAAAGACCTAGTAAAATTCAAAATTTTATTACTGGCCAAATTTTACTTAATAAAAATATGATTAAATTTTTGGGGCGTTACAAAGTACTAGTAAACGGTTGTGGTTAGTAGGAATATTGGTGTTAAGGTTTGTGATTCCCGAAGTATGCATGTATAGTCTCTTGTTATGCTACGAAGTTGGAGCATGATTTATTATTGATTGTCTTCCTTATGAGTGGCGGTCGGGGACGAGCGATGGTCTTTTCCTACCAATCTATCCCCCTAGGGGCATGCGTAGTAGTACTTTGCTTCGAGGGCTAATAAACTTTCGCAATAAGTATATGAGTTCTTTATGACTAATGTGAGTCCATGGATTATACGCACTCTTATCTTTTCGCAATTTGCTAGCCTCTACGGTACCGTGCATTGCCCTTTCTCACCTCGAGAGTCGGTGCAAACTTCGCCGGTGCATCCAAACCCTGTGATATGATACGCTCTATCACACATAAGCCTTATTATATCTTCCTCAAAATAGCCACCATACCTACCTATTATGGCCTTTCCATAGCCATTCCAAAATATATTGCCATGCAACTTCCACCGCTTCCATTTTGATGACTTGAGCATTCATTGTCATATTGCTTTGCATGATCGTAAGATAGCTAGCATGATATTTCCATGGCTTGTCCGTTTTTTGATATCGTTGTTATGCTAGATCATTGCACATCCTGGTACACTGCCAGAGGCATTCATATAGAGTCATATTTTGTTTTAGGTATCGAGTTGTAATTTTTATTTCTTTTGAGTTGTAAGTAAATAGAAGTGTGATGATCATCATTATTCATTATTAGAGCATATCCCAGTGAGGAATGGATGATGGAGACTATGATTCCCCCACAAGTCGGGATGAGACTCCGGACAAATATAAAAAGAAAAAGAAAGAAAAAGGGAAAAGTGAGGCCAAAAAGAGCCCAAGAAAAAAAAAGGAAAAAGAAAAGAAAAAATGAGAGAAAAGAGAGAAGGGGCATGCTAATTCCACACTTGTGCTTCAAAGTAGCACCATGTTTTTCATATAGAGAGTCTCCTATGTTGTCACTTTCATATACTAGTGGGAATTTTTCATTATAGAGTTAGATGCACACCCACTTAGTTTTCATATTGAGCTTTCATACACTTATAGCTCTTAGTGCATTCGTTGCATGGCAATCCCTACTCCATGCATTGATATCAATTGATGGGCATCTCCATAGCCTGTTGGTTAGCCGCGTCGATGTGAGACTTTCTTACTTTTTGTATTCTCTATATTTACCCCTATCATCATACTCTATTCCACCCATAGTGCTATATCCATGGCTTGCACTCATGTATTGCGTTAGGGTTGGAAAAGCTGAAGCACGTTAAAAAGTATGAACCAATTGCTCGGCTTGTCATTGGGGTTGTGCATGATAAGTACTTTGTGTTAAGAAGACAGAGCATGACAAGACTATATGATTATGTAGGGATAGCTTTCTTTAGCGTTGATATTTTGAAAGACACGATTGTTTGTTGGGATGCCAGAGTATCGATGTATTTATGTCAAGTTATAGACTATTGCTTTGAATCATTCGTGTCTTAATATTCATGCCATGATTAGATATATGATCAAGATTATGCTAGGTAGCATTCCACATCAAAAATTATCTTTTTTATCATTTTCCTGCTCGAGGACGAGTAGGAATTAAGCTTGGGGATGCTGATATGTCTCCGTCGTATCTATAATTTTTTATTGTTCCATGCCATTATTATACAACTTTTATATACTTTTGGCAACATTTTATATGATTTATTGGACTAACCTATTGATCCTGTGCCCAATGCCAGTTCCTGTTTGTTGCATGTTTTTTGTTTTGCAGAATATCCATATCAAATGAAGTCCAAATGCGATAAAGATTTATGGAGAATTATTTTTGAATATATGAGATTTTTGGGAGGTGGAAGCAATGCAAAAGGAGGCCCACAGCTCCCAGGATACACCAGGGCGCGCCCCAGGCACGCCCAGGTGTCTTATGCCCTCCTCGTAAGTTGGTTGGAGCTCTAATTCGGGCGCAAGGAAGCTTATAATCGGAAAAAATCATGTTAAAATCTCAGCGCGGTCGGAGTTACGGATCTCCAGATATTTAAGAAACGGTTTTCGGTGAGAAAACTGGAATGCGAAATAGAAGAGAACAGAGAGGGAGATCCAATCTAGGAGGGGCTCCTGCCCCTCCACCGCCATGGAGGCCATGGACCAGAGGGGGAACTCTCCTCCCATATAGGAGGGAGGCCAAGGAAGAAGAACAAGGAGGGGGGCTCTCTCCCCCTCTCTCCCGGTGGCGCCGGAACACCGCCGGGGCAATCATCGTGTGACGGCAATCTACTCCAACAACTCCGTCATCTTCACCAACATCTTCATCACCTTCCCCCATCTATATCCAGCAGTCCACTCTCCCGCAACCCGCTGTACCCTCTACTTGAACATGGTGCTTTATGCTTCATACTATTATCCAATGATATGTTGCCATCCTATGATGTCTGAGTAGATTTTTGTATTCCTATCGGTAATTGGTGAATTGCTATGACTTGCTTGTGGTTATGTTGCTGTCCTTTGGTGCCCATCATATGAGCACGCGTGTGGATCACACCATAGGGTTAGTTGTATGTTGATAGGACTATGCATTGGAGGGCAAGGGTGACAGCAGCTTCTTCCTAAACATAGAAATTGACACGTACGGGATTGAAGGGGGACCAATATATACCTTAATGCTATGGTTGGGTTTACCTTAATGAATGTTAGCAGTTGCGGATGCTTGCTAATAGCTCCAATCATAAGTGCATAGAGTTCCAAGTAAGGGATGACATGCTAGCAGTGGCCTCTCCCACATAAAAACTTGCTACCGGTCTAGTAACGTAGTCAATTTCTAAGGGACAATTCCAAAAATCCTACCACTAGTAATCCACACTTGTTATACTAAGTTAATTGTTTCTTTATCTAAAAAGCACCTAACTTTTATTTTCATGTTCTTTATTATCTTGCAAACCTATCCACATCTATAAAGTACTTCTAGTTTTATTCTTGTTCTAGGTAAAGCAAACGTTAAGTGTGCGTAGAGTTGTATCGGTGGTCGATAGAACTTGAGGGAATATTTGTTCTACCTTTAGCTCCTCGTTGGGTTCGACACTCTTATTTATCAAAAAAGGCTACAAACGATCCCCTATACTTGTGGGTTATCAAGAACCAAGGTTATCAATCAAGTAGGAGAACCAAGCAACAACTCGTTAGCAGCACCTGCACACAAACAACCAATCCTTGCAACCCAACGCGAACAAGGGGTTGTCAATCCCTTGACGGTTACGGGCAAGATTAAATTGTATGGTATTTGATAGATAGATCGGACAAAAAAATAAAATAAAATAAATAAATGAAAAACGCAGCAAGGTATTTGGTTTTAATATATGATAGAAGATAGACCCCGGGGCCATAGTTTTCACTAGAGGCTTCTCTCTTGAAAATAGCATACGGTGGGTAAACAAATTACTGTTGGGCAATTGATAGAAAAGCAAATAATTATGACGATATCCAAGGCAATGATCATATATAGGCATCTCGTCCGAGACAAGTAGACCGACTCCTGCCTGCATCTACTACTATTACTCCACACATCGACCGCTATCTGATACGTCCATTTTGCATCATGTTTTCCTACTGTTATTTATATTGTTTTTATGTATAATAATGCTTTTTGGAGTAATTCTAATGCATTTTCTCTCATAATATGCAAGGTTCACACAAAGAGGGAGAATACCGGCAGCTGGAATTCTGGACCTGAAAAAGCTACGTCAGGCTACCTATTCTGCATAACTCCAAATCAGCTGAAACTTCACGGAGAATTTTTATGGAATATATAAGAATTATTGGAGAAAATAAGTACCACAGGGGGCCCACCAGGTGGGCACAACCCACCTGGGCGCGCCAGGAAGCCCAGGCGCGCCCTGGTGGGTTGTGCCCTCCTCGGCCCACCTCCGGTGCTCCTCTTCTGGTATATAAGTCATTTTGACCTAGAAAAAATAAGAAGAGGACTTTCGGGATGAAGCGCCGCCGTCTCGAGGCGGAACTTGGGCAGGAGCACTTTTGCCCTCCAGCGGAGCGATTCCGCCGGGGGAACTTCCCTCTCGGAGGGGGAAACCATCGTCATCATCATCACCAACAACTCTCCCATCTTGGGGAGGGCAATCTTCATCAACATCTTCAACAGCACCATCTCCTCTCAAACCCTAGTTCATCTCTTGTGTTCAATCTTTATACCGGAACTATAGATTGGTGCTTGTGGTTGACTAGTAGTGTTGATTACATCTTGTAGTTGTTACTATATGGTTTATTTGGTGGAAGATTATATGTTCAGATCCATTATGCTATTTAATACCCCTCTGATCTTGAGCATGATTATCATTTGTGAGTAGTTACTTTTTTTCTTGAGGTCACGGGAGAAATCTTGTTGCAAGTAATCATGTGAACTTGATATGTGTTCGATATTTTGATGGTATGTATGTTGTGATTCCCTTAGTGGTGTCATGTGAACGTCGACTACATGACACTTCACCATATTTGGGCCTAAGGGAATGCATTGTGGAGTAGTTATTAGATGATGGGTTGCGAGAGTGACAGAAGCTTAAACCCTAGTTTATGCGCTATTCTGTAAGGGACTGATTTGGATCCAAAAGTTTAATTCTATGGCTAGATTTATTCTTAATACTTTTCTCGTAGTTGCGGATGCTTGCGAGGGGGTTAATCATAAGTAGGAGGCTTGTTCAAGTAAGAATAACACCTAAGCACCGGTCCACCCACATATCAAATTATCAAAGTAGCGAACACAAATCAAACCAACATGATGAAAGTGACTAGATGAAATTCCCGTGTACCCTCAAGAACGCTTTGCTTATCATAAGAGACCGTTTTGGCCTGTCCTTTGCCTCAAAAGGATTGGGCTACCTTGCTGCACTTTTGTTACCATTACCGTTACTTTCTCGTTACAAATTATCTTGCTATCAAATTACTCGTTACTTATAATTTCAGTGCTTGCAGAGAATACCTTGCTGAAAACTACTTGTCATTTCCTTCTGCTCCTCGTTGGGTTCGACACTCTTACTTATCGAAAGGACTACGATTGATCCCCTATACTTGTGGGTTTCAAGGCTCTTTTCTGGCACCGTTGCTGGGGAGTGAAGCGCTCTTGGTAAGTGAAAATCGGTAAGGAAAAATTATTACTACGTGCTGAAATTTATTGTCACTTGTTACTATGGAGAACAATCCTTTGAGGGGTTTGTTCGGGGTATCTTCACCTCGACCAAAACCACAATTAGTTACCCCTCAACCTACTGCACCTACTGAAAATATTGGTTATGAAATTCCTTCGGGTATGATAGAACAGCTGCTAGCTAATCCTTATGCAGGAGACGGAACCAAACATCCTGATATGCACTTGATATGTGTGGATGAAATTTGTGGATTATTTAAGATTGCAGGTTTACCCGGAGATGAAGCTAAGAAGAAGGTTTTCCCTTTATCTTTGAAGGTAAAGGCATTGGCATGGTATAGGCTATGCCATAATATTGGATCTTGGAATTGGAATCGATTGAAATTGGAATTTCACCAAAAAAAATATCCTATGCATCTAGTTGATCGGAATTATATATATAATTTTTGGCCTCATGAAGGAGAAAGTATTGCTCTAGCTTAGGGGAGGCTTAAGTCAATGTTGTATTCATGCCCCAATCAAGAGCTCTCAAGAGAAATTATTATTCAGAATTTTTATGCTCGGCTTTCTCATGATGATCGATCCATGCTTGATACTTCTTGTACTGGTTCCTTTATGAAGAAGACTATTGACTTCCGGTGGGATCTTTTAGAAAGAATTAAATGCAACTCTGAAGATTGGGAACTCTACGAAGGTAAAGAGTCAGGTATTAAGCTTAAGTATGATTGTGTTAAATCTTTTATGAATACTGATGCTTTTCAAAAGTTTAGCACTAAATATGGACTTGACTCTGAGATAGTAGCCTCCTTTTGTGAATCTTTTGCTACTCATGTTGATCTCCCTAAGGAGAAGTGGTTTAAATATCACCCACCTATTAAATAAGAAATTAAAGAACCGGTAATAGCTAAAGATGAAACTATTATTTATAATGTTGATCCAGTTGTTCCTACTGCTTATATTGAAAAACCACCTTTCCCTGTTAGGATAAAGGAACATGCTAAAGTTTCAACTGTGGTCAACAAAAGTTATATTATAACTTCCAAACCTGCTGAACAAATCAAAGTAGAACCTAGTGTTGCTATGGTTAAAGATCTCCTGGTTGAAAATATAGATGGGCATGTTATTTACTTTTGTGATGAAGCTGCTAGAATTGCCAAACCCGATGAAAAGGATAAACATAGACCTGTTGTTGTCATTCCTGTTGTCTCAGTTAAAATAGGAGATCACTGTTATCATGGTTTATGCGACATAGGTGCTAGCGTGAGTGCTATTCCTTTTACCTTATATCAAGAAATTATGAATGATATAGCACCCGCTGAAATAGAAGACATAGATGTGGCTATTAAACTTGCTAATAGAGACACCATCACACCACTTGGGATTGTTAGAGATGTTGAAGTCTTGTGTGGGAAGATAAAATATCCTACTGATTTTCTTGTTCTTGGTTCTCCACAAGATGACTTTTGTCCCATTATCTTTGGTAGACCTTTCTTGAATACCGTCAATGCTAAAATAGATTGTGAGAAACAAACTGTCGGTGTTAGTTTTGGTGATGAGTCTCATGAGTTTAATTTTTCCAAGTTTAGTAGAAAACATCATAAGAAAGAATTATCTAGTAGGGATGAATAATTGGTCTTGCTTCTATTGCCGTGCCTCTTACTGATCCACTAGAACAATATTTGCTAGACCATGAAAATGATATGCATACGCATGAAAGAAATGAAATAGATAAAATTGTCTTTGAACAACGTCCTCTGCTTAAACACAATTTGCCTATTGAAACTCTAGGAGGTCCTCCTCCACCTAAAGGTGATCCTGTGTTTGAATTAAAATAATTACCCGACACTTTGAAATATGCATATCTTGATGAGAAAAAGATATATCCTGTTATTATTAATGCTAACCTTTCAGAACATGAAGAAGAAAGATTATTGAAGGTTCTGAAGAAGCACCGAGCTGCTATTGGATATACTCTTGATGATTTAAAGGGCATTAGTCCCACTCTCTGTCAGCATAAAATTAATATGGAACCTAATGCTAAACCCGTTGTTGATCACTAACGACGTTTAAATCCTAAAATGAAAGAAGTGGTAAGAACTGAAATATTGAAGCTTCTGAAAGCAGGTATAATCTATCCTATAGCTGATAGTAGATGGGTAAGTCATGTTCATTGTGTCCCTAAGAAGGGAGGTATTACTGTTGTTCCTAATGATAAAAATGAACTCATTCCACAAAGAATTGTTACTGGCTACAGAATGGTAATTGATTTTAGAAAATTAAATAAAGCAACTAGAAAAGATCATTACCCTTTGCCTTTTATTGATCAAATGCTAGAAAGATTGTCGAAGCACACACACTTTTGTTTCCTTGATTGATATTCTGATTTTTCTCAAATACTTGTTTCACAACCTGATCAAGAGAAAACCACCTTTACTTGCCCTTTTGGAACTTATGCTTATAAACGTATGCCTTTTGGTTTATGCAATGCACCTGCTACCTTTCAAAGATGTATGACTGCTATATTCTC